>BSBK01009994.1:0-434061 GCA_027943335.1 Chamaecyparis obtusa | reverse complement strand
GCATGTAATTGCTTGGAAAGTTGATGAGTGATGTCACTTGAGTTAACTCTTAATAACTAGAGCTTTTTGTAGACTTTGTGACAATTTTTTAAATTACCAAAAATGGTGAAAAATAAATTTTTCAAAAAATCTGCCAAAAAGGGTAATTTTTGGATGGTAGTTAAGTTAGTATTGATTTATCATTGTAAAGGCATATTAGTTTGGAGAATAATTAAGAATCATATAATTTGAAATCTTATTGTACTTTTTACTTCCTCTTATAATTTTTGTTAATGATTAGAATCGAGTTACATCATCTGGTATTAGAGCAGGATGATGGTTCGAAGTAGATGATGGAGAGGCATTAGAAATATGCATAGACACATAAAATAAAACATATAAAAGTAGTAAATATTACAAAATATGATGGAAAATTGAGGACTAAGACAAAGAAGGTCTAATTTAGACGATGGATGAAGCCATTGAAGAGTGGTTGAACAACATGTAAAAGCTAAAGGAGAGGAAGATAAATAAAATGAACTACCATTTTGGGAAAGGATGCCAATTAAATTTATTTAATTTAATTTCATTACTAAAATACCTAGAATATAAGTAAAATTTTTTAATTAAAATCTACATGATTGGCTACCTATTCAGGTTGAAAAGGAAAAATAGAGGCTCAACCACTATCAACAAGTTGTCTTGAAGCCAAAAAAATCTAGTCTTTATTTTTATTGTAAATTTTATAAGATATCAACCAAAAAATTTACTTTTGAACCTTTCATGTTAATTTAAAAAGTTAACATGAATGTCTAATTATTTTGATCATTTTAACATATGTTTTATTTCTTAGATTTATCTATGTATGTTCATGTAACTTCACATCTAATTAATTTAGAAATAAACTAGATATTTTGACTATATACATCTATAGAATAATATATTATGTAGTTGTTTGTACATTAAACAAACATCCTAGAAAATTCTCTTTCTAACTTCATTTTTAATCCTATTTACTATTCTAGTAGTATTTTTCTCAAAATAATCTCTAGAACTAGTATTTCTATCCATTTTGTATCTCTCATTCCTCTAGGTAATGAAAGATATTTCTTATAAAAATGAAATAAGTATGAGGAAATTAGTCTTTTTAAATTGAAATAGTAGAAAAAAATATATTCAAATTATATTTTTCCCTTAACGAAATATAGACAAAACTATTAATAGTAAAAATATTATATTTGTAAATTACATAATAAATTTTCTATTTAACAATTAATGCACTAAATACATAGTGAGAATCAATTTGATTACTACACTAATGATTTCTCTCAAGGATATGATTGAGGAATCTACCTCATCTATAGGGGTGGTTGAAGTAGAGGAATAAGTTAGAGACCAATTTGGTTTTATTGTAGAGAGATATGTCACTATAATAATTAATTAAAAATTAGAAAGAGATAATTAAATTAATTAATCTATTTATTTAGCATAAAATTAACATAATGTATTCAATTTTATGAAGGTAACATATTTTATAGGAATAGATTTGTACAATACTCGATAAGTGAAGAAAATTAGTCCCTAAATTTCTAGACAATGCTAATGTACTAATAAAATAATAATATGGTATAAAGTATCATAATCAAGTGCAAGAATAGAAAATATAATGAGGATGTGCAAGAATGCTATATGAGAAAGGAAGAATTATTAAAAAGAAGCAATATGGATAGATTAAATCACTAGCTAAGAAAGAGGATCTTAAAAGTTTTTAGAATAAAGAGGGTAATCATGGATATATACATGATCTCATTTTTTAATTGTTTGGTAAAAAATTTAAATGTGACTAGTGAAGTTGGCATGACATACCCCCGACTCCACATGAAATACTTTTAATATAGAGTTACGAAATGGTGAAGGCACCAATAGGGGGAACTCATCTCCATACTTCACTTTTTAAAATATGCAAGATCAATGTCCCAAAAAAGGCATAAGAGCTATCAACACAATAGTCCAACAAGAGTTTTAACCTTTGAATTCGCTTCAACAATGAAGTATTTAAATTGCAAATCTACATGTGTGAAGACTATATACACAATCCAATTTTCTAAGAGGACACAAATAATGTATTTTAAGGTGGTAAAAAAAATATGCATGAAGATTATCCTAGGAATAATGTGGGAGAGATTATAAAATACATTCATATTTTATGTATGTACACATCATTAGAATAATCTGAATAATAACATAATTTTTTTTTTATGATGCTATTGCACTAAGGAAAAAAAATTAGGTGTTACATGCATTAAAAATAAACTTTATTGAGATAATGTTTTTAGTAGATTAGGTCTTAATAGAAAAAAAAAATTAAGGATACACAGACTTATTTTATCAACACATAAAATGTTGCGAAGGAAAAAAAGAGAAAGGTCTGGAGAGAGGAAGTAGTGACACTCTAGACTATTTTTTAGATTTTTTACACTAGCTAGTTTGGGTTGAAGACATTCACTTAAATTTTCAATGAAAATACAGGGAATGAAAGAGGATAATTCTTTACTGGTATTTTAAATTTTTTTTGTAAATAAATTTATAGAAAGAAGAAAGGTTTTCAGTTAATGGGTCTACAACTACACCTTTATTGCATGCTAACTAAAACAATAGTGGTTTAGGGAAGGAAAATTAATTATGCTAATATAGTAAAGGTCAGCATAGTGTCTTTGGATGGTAGTGTGCACATAGTGTAATATATCATGTTCTAAACAGACTTGTTTGTTGCAAAGAAGAGTTTTAATACTATGACTCTATGTGTTAGAAGATTTTATTATTGAATATTTTTAAATGTTTTTCAAATTATTAGAAACATTAATGTAATGCTCATGATAAAATGAATAAAAATAAAATAATCATGAAAGGTAATGTATTTAAAAAATACAACCTTCTTCTCCCTCACCAAAAATAAAAAGTTCATAATATTTTATTAATTATGATTTTGAAATTAAGAGTATTGACACACCATTCAAAAATATATTAAATAAACTTATTACATAGTTTGAGAGAAACTTTCCAATAAATAAATGTGCTTATTTGAGAATTTAAATATTTGATTTGATGTAGATATAAAAGATTATCATATGTTATTATGCTTATTACTAATAATTAAATATATTAAATAAGAAAGAGATGATTATTGTGCCAAGAGCTATTTAACATTGAGAATAGCAATGTAATGTTATAATCATGTGTATAAAAATGAAAGCATGGTTAATATATATTTTTAAAAATTACTATTAAATTTATCTAGTAAAAGAAATCTTAAATATATTTAATAATAGTAAAGTCTTTAAAGTATAAATTTGACTAAAGATTATATTAATAATAGTTTTGAACTAAAATAAAATAGATATAACATTAAATCATTTGCGACTCTATTTTATGATTAAATATTGACATTTGTGTCCTTGTTTGTAATGTTCAAACACTAACTAGGCAACTGAGTTTGTCGACTTTGAGTCCCTAATAACCTATTGAGTTGATGAAGGGTGCTCCCCTTAATACCACAAACACATAACAGAAATAGAGAAACAACAACAGTAATATGCAAGAACAGAAAATTGGCTTCTTATTATCTCCACAAATGTGGAATTACAAACTTTCAGAATTACAATATGCAAAGCCACATGGGCATTCCCTTATAATATTCTTTAGGACAAAGCCTCGAATCAATACCCAGATCTACTACCCAGAACTATTCTGAACTGCCTAAGACAATAATACAACCTTCCTTATATAGGCAATTTTCCACCGCCTGGGAAGGTTCCAGAATTTTAGCCAATAAGGCCGACCAACTTAGAATTATCTTATTTTACATTTTATTACATCATAGTCAGCTCAAGATAAACTTTGAAACCCGAACAGAAATTTTGAAGAAAAATTATTTTCTGCCATTTCAGGTGGTCCAACTTCCGAAGACCATAAGTCATCACCAGTTGACCCGCTCGGCTATTATAACCCCATTTCGGAAACGCCACGAAGCGCTCTACAGGCTTGACCGGCGCATGTGCTTGTCACCCAAATTTTCGACCTCATCCGGGGCTTCTAAAGCCTTCAAAACTGAGTTCAAAGTTTCTGCACCCTGCTGCCAATACCGAAAATCTTCAATATCTTCCAATATACACTTGATCTGGCAATGAAACTTTATTGGCAGACTTATATGACCAAAATGAACCTCCAAGAAAGAAATAAGATCATTCTGAGCACATACGAAAATTACCAAAAATAGTAACTTTCCATAAATAGCAGCTCTGCACAAAATAGCCCTTATTGAATACAAAAATAGAAATATTTTTGGGTGATGCAAGATTGCTCTTACACCCAGGATGCTTCTGCATCAGACACCCGGGGTAATTTGAGAAGTGACCCTGTCATGACTTAGGTGTGCAGAGGAAAACCAAGACGGCTAACCTCCTCCTTTGTCAGCCATGATGAATCTTCAACAGGCCGTCCTTTCCACTTGACCAGATATTCTTCATATGTCTTGTTCCTTGTGCTTCTGCCAACACGACTGTCCAGTATATCCTCGATCTCCTTAGTGTCTAAACTAGTTGCTGGAATACTCCACTGTGCTGCTGTGATCTCATCTTCAACACCTCCTTCATGATACTCTGTCAGATCTGAAATGTTAAACACTGGTGAAATATTTAGCTCAGTAGGTAATTCTAACTCATATGCGTTTCTTGAATCATGCTTCTTCAGTATCGTACATGGCCCAAACTTCTTCATTTTCAGCTTGTTATATGTACCAACTGGAAACCGCTCCTTCCGCAAATGAACCATGACTTCATCACCAACCTAAAATTCCTTATACCTCCTTTTCTCATTTGCCTTAGCCTTATACTATGCATTCATCTTGATAATATGCTTCTTCACCTCCTCATGGATGTTCTTCAAGTGTTCTGCAAAATCCTCAGCTTTAGCACTACTTATTTCTCCTTTATCTATCTTTCTCAATTCAGATGCATTTCTTGGACTACTTCCATATACAATCTGGAATGGTGATTTACCAGTGCTCCTGTTGACAGAATTATTGTATGCAAATTCTGCCTGTGGTAAAATCAAATCCCATCCTGTTGGCTTATCTCCAACCAAACATCTCAGCAAATTTCCCAAACTCCTATTCACCACCTCTGTCTGTCCATCAGTCTGTGGATGATGTGATGAACTAAACTTCAAATCTGTCTTCAACTTCTTCCACAATGTACGCCAGAAATATCCAACAAACTTAGTGTCCCGATCTGAAACTATGGTCTTTGGCAAACCATGAAGTCTCACTACTTCTCTAAAAAACAATTCTGCTACATGAACAGCATCATTAGTCTTCTTGCAAGGAATAAAATGTGCCATCTTTGAAAATCTATCAACTACCACAAAACTTGAATCGTGTCCCCACTGTGTCCTCAGTAAACCAAGAACAAAATCCATGCTGATATCCTCCCAAGGCTTCCCTAGTACAGATAATGGCTGATACAACCCTGTATTCTGCTTCACTCCTTTTGCCATCTGACATACTCTACAACTCTGTACAAAATTCTTCACATCTTGCTGCAACTGTGGCCAATAATAATTCTCACTGACCAAACCAAGGGTTTTGTCACGACCAAAATGTCCAGCCAATCCTCCGCTATGCTTCTCCTTGATGAGATTCTCCCTCATAGAACTTCATGGAATGCACAACTGACTCCCTCTGAATAGCATATCATCCTGGATGATGAAATCTAACCATTTTGTCCTGTCTAGAGTAACAGGTTCTGTACAAGCTTTCCAAGCTTCACCAAAATCAGGATCCTCTAGATACAAATTCTTGAGTTCCTTGAACCCAACCACTTCAATCTGCATTTCTGTCAACAATAGTTGCCTTCTACTAAGAGCATCTGAAACCCTATTAGACTTTCCACTATCGTGTTTCAAAACAAATATATAACTCTGTAAAAACTCAACCCATTTCAAATGCCTTTGATTCAATTTTCCTTGACTATTCAAATATTGCAAAGCTTGATGATCAGTATACAAAACAAACTCCTTAGGAAGTAGATAATGTCTCCACTTCTTTAATGCCTGAACTATAGCATAAAATTCTTGATCATAAACAGAATATTTCCTCTTGGCATCATTTAACTTCTCACTGAAATAAGCAACAGGTTTACCTTCTTGGCTCATAACAGCTCCTATTGCAGTACCACTAGCATCACAATCTACTTGAAACACCATATTGAAATCTGGAAGTGCTAAAACAGGTTGTTCTGTAACTTTTTGTTTCAATAATTGAAAACTCTTTTCTGCTCCTTTAGTCCACTTAAACTCTTTTCTATCCCCTCTCATTGTTTCAGTCAAGGGTCCACAAATACTGCTAAAATTTCTGATAAACTTTCTGTAAAAGCTAGCTAGACCATGAAAAGATCTTACCTCAGTAGTACTCCTTGGAGTAGGCCATTCAAGGATAGCCTGTACCTTCTTTGGGTCCATTTTTAGACCTTCTGCTGAAACTACAAATCTCAAATACACTAACTCTTTCTTCACAAAACTGCACTTCTTCAAATTAATCAATAATTTCTCTTCTCTCAACTTCTCAAATACCATACGAATATGCATCATATGCTCATCCAATATCTTACTAAAGATCAAAATATCATCTAGGTAAACAATGACAAACTTACCCAGAAATTCTTTCAGAACCTCGTTCATGAGCCGCATGAAAGTGCTCGGTGCATTGGTTAGCCCAAAAGGCATGAATAACCACTCATATAGTCCTTCCTTTGTCTTGAAGGCAGTCTTCCATTCATCTCCTTCTCTGATCCGAATCTGGTGATATCCACTCTTCAGATCTATCTTTGAGAAATACACAGCTTCACTCAAACAGTCTATAATATCATCCATTCATGGCAATGGAAACCTATACTTGATTGTGATCTTGTTTATTGCTCTGGAATCTGTACACATCCTCCATTCTCCATTCTTCTTTGGTGCTAATACCTCTGGTACAGCACAGGGACTCAGACTCTCACGGATCAATCCTTTCTGTAATAGTTCATGTACTTGTCTGTTCAACTCCTCACTTTCTGCAGGTGTCATTCTGTGTGCTGCCTTATTCGGCAAACTCGCTCCTGGGATCAAGTCCATCTGATGACTGATCTTCGTGACTGGTGGTAATCCATCAGGCACGTTATCGGATATAATATCCTGAAACTCATTCAACAAATTTGCAACTTCTACAGGAACATCTTCTACTTTCTCTTTACCAGCTTTTAGAATTAAAGCAAAACATACATGCTCATGCCTCATACCATCTAGGAAATTTCTTCCATCAACAAAAGTTATCCTTGTATTACCACATACTTTTTCTTCAGTCTCCTTCAATGGTTTTAGCTTATGCCGCACTCCATCCTTTGTTAGGGAATAGGTATTCGCACGACCATCATGTACAGCACATCTGTCAAACTGTCATGGTCTAGCCAACAACATATGACATGCATCCATAGATATGATATCACACAATACCTCATCTTGGTATCCACCAATATTGAACTTCACCAGGCATTGTTCATTGACCATGACCTTGTGGTCATCCTGTACCCAGGTAATCCGATATAGATGTGGGTGTTTCTGTCTCTTGAGCTTCAACTTTGTCACCATCTCTGCTGACACCAAATTGTCAGTGCTCCCACTATCAATAATCACATCACAACATTTACCTTCACACTTGCACCTGGTATGAAACAGGCTCCTTTACTCAGGTTCATTCTCACCACTCAACAGGACTCTTCTATTAATCAACGTTTCTCCTCTTTCAGCATCTTCAGAATTTGATGATCTAGCATCTTCATCTACATGTGCAACTCTGGCCTGGCCTTCATTTCTTCTGTCTGTTCTGCCTTGGCGCTGAGGACATTCAAATGCCCTATGACCTTCTTCTCCACAGTGAAAACATGTTCCACAGAAGCCTCCTCTTCCAGGTCCTTGTCCTCTTCCTCTTCCTCTCTGATCTCTATTATTCTGATCCTGGAAGCGATTGGAATTATGTCCACGCTGATTCTGACTGCTACTGGCCTCATCCTTCTTTTTCAGATCTTCATTTCGGCCACCATATGACCGTCCACCAGATCGTCCACCGCGACCTCTTCCGTTTTGTCTGCTCTCGAACCTCTTGTTCAGCTTTTCCTCTACTTTTAAGGCAAATTGGTATGCCTCCTCAATACTGCTCATTCGAACCAGATTCAACTCCTCATGAATGCTTGGCCTTAACCCATTAAGGTATCGGGCAACTTTCTCCTTATCAGCTTCTGCATGGCCTGTTCTGATGAGGAGTCGATAGAACTCCTCTGTATACTCCTGAACAGATCTTCCTGCTTGCTTCAAACTTTGCATTTTCTTTAGTAGATCAAGCTCATAATCAACAGGAATGAACTGTCGCTTCAATTTATCCACCATCCGATCCCATCTTGTGATTTTATCTTTCCCTCTTCTATTTCGCTCTAATTGAATTTCTTGCCACCAGATCTTCGCATGACCTTTCAATCTGGCCTTCGCAAATTTGACCCTATCAGGATCCTCAACATCTTCGTACTCAAAATATTCCTCACATTCATTGATCCAGTCGATCAATTCCTCTGGGTTAAGATTTTCAAAAAATGTAGGAACCTCAATCTTAGGTCTTTTCCCAATCTTGAAAATCGTCCGAAAATGTCTTTCTTCCTCCTGGTTCACAATTTCAGCTTCTCCTTCTTGATATTCTTCTTCGGCTTCATCCTCGCTTTCGTCTCTGACATTAAGATTCATTCCTCTATGAATCTCTTCTTGTAATGCTCGCACTTGTCTCTGCAGCTCTCTAACCTCAGGTGTTACAACACCAGCTCTTCCGCCACGTTCCTTTTGTGGAGGCATTTTCGCGATGCGAGATGAAACCCTAGCCACGGTCCTGGTGCAAACTGCCTCACAGTCGGCAATCTGTTTACACACTCAAGAACTCCTGCTCTGATACCACTTGATGAAGGGTGCTCCCCTTAATACCAAAAACACATAACAGAAATAGAGAAACAACAACAGTAATATGCAAGAACAGAAAATTGGCTTCTTATTATCTCCACAAATGTGGAATTACAAACTTTCAAAATTACAATATGCAAAGCCACATGGGCATTCCCTTATAATATTCTTTAGGACAAAGCCTCGAATCAATACCCAGATCTACTACCCAGAACTATTCTGAACTGCCTAAGACAATAATACAGCCTTCCTTATATAGGCAATTTTCCACCGCTTGGGAAGGTTCCAGAATTTTAGCCAATAAGGCCGACCAACTTAGAATTATCTTATTTTACATTTTATTACATCATAGTCGGCTCAAGATAACCTTTGAAACCCGAACAGAAATTTTGAATAAAAATTATTTTTCGCCATTTCAGGTGGTCCAACTTCTGAAGACCATAAGTCATCACCAGTTGACCCGCTCGGCTATTATAACCCCATTTCGAAAATGCCACAAAGCGCTCTAAAGGCTTGATCGGCGCAAGCGCTCGTCACCCAAATTTTCGACCTCCTCCGGGGCCTCTAAAGCCTTCAAAACTGAGTTCAAAGTTTCTGCACCCTGCTGCCAATACCGAAAATCTTCAATATCTTCCAATATACACTTGATTTGGCAATGAAACTTTACTGGTAGACTTATATGACCAAAATGAACCTCCAAGAAAGAAATAAGATCATTCTGAGCACATACGAAAATTACCAAAAATAGTAACTTTCCATAAATAGCAGCTCTGCACAAAATAGCCCTTATTGAATATAAAAATAGAAATATTTTTGGGTGATGCAAGATTGCTCTTACACCCAGGATGCCCCTGCATCAGACACCCGGGGTAATTTGAGAAGTGACCCTGTCACGACTTAGGTGTGCAGAGGAAAACCAAGACGGCTAACCTCCTCCTTTGTCAGCCATGATGAATCTTCAACAGGCCATCCTTTCCACTTGACCAGATATTCTTCATATGTCCTGTTCCTTGTGCTTCTGCCAACACGACTGTCCAGTATATCCTCGATCTCCTTAGTGTCTAAACTAGTTGCTGGAATACTCCACTGTGCTGCTATGATCTCATCTTCAACACCTCCTTCATGATACTCTATCAGATCTGAAATGTTAAACACTAGTGAAATATTTAGCTCAGTAGGTAATTCTACCTCATATGCATTTCCTGAATCATGCTTCTTCAGTATCGTACATGGCCCAAACTTCTTCATTTTCAGCTTGTTATATGTACCAACTAGAAACCGCTCCTTCCACAAATGAACCATGAATTCATCACCAACCTGAAATTCCTTATACCTCCTTTTCTCATCTGCCTTAGCCTTATACTGTGCATTCATCTTGGTAATATGCTTCTTCACCTCCTCATGGATGTTCTTCAAGTGTTCTGCAAAATCTTCAGCTTCAGCACTACTTATTTCTCCTTTATCTATCTTTCTCAATTCAGATGCATTTCTTGGACTACTTCCATACACAATCTGGAATGGTGATTTACCAGTGCTCATGTTGACAGAATTATTGTATGCAAATTCTGCCTGTGGTAAAATCAAATCCCATCCTGTTGGCTTATCTCCAACCAAACATCTCAGCAAATTTTCCAAACTCCTATTCACCACCTCTGTCTGTCCATCAGTCTGTGGATGATATGATGAACTAAACTTCAAATCTGTCTTCAACTTCTTCCACAATGTACGCCAGAAATATCCAACAAACTTAGTGTCCCCGATCTGAAACTATGGTCTTTGGCAAACCATGAAGTCTCACTACTTCTCTGAAAAACAATTCTGCTACATGAACAGCATCATTAGTCTTCTTGCAGGGAATAAAATGTGCCATCTTTGAAAATCTATCAACTACCACAAAAATTGAATCGTGTCCCCGCCGTGTCCCCGGTAAACCAAAAACAAAGTCCATGCTGATATCCTCCCAAGGCTTCTCTGGTACAGATAATGGCTGATACAACCCTGTATTCTGCTTCACTCCTTTTGCCATTTGACATACTCTACAACTCTGTACAAACTTCTTCACATCTTGCTGCAACTGTGGCCAATAATAATTCTCACTGACCAAACCAAGGGTTTTGTCACGACCAAAATGTCCAGCCAATCCTCCGCTATGCTTCTCCTTGATGAGATTCTCCCTCATAGAACTTCGTGGAATGCACCAACTGACTCCCTCTGAATAGCATATCATCCTGGATGATGAAATCTAACCATTTTGTCCTGTCTAGAGTAACAGGTTTTGTACAAACTTTCCAAGCTTCACCAAAATCAGGATCCTCTAGATACAAATTCTTGAGTTCCTTGAACCCAACCACTTCAATCTGCATTTCTGTCAGCAATAGTTGCCTTCTGCTAAGAGCATCTGCAACCCTATTAGACTTTCCACTCCTGTGTTTCAAAATAAATGTATAACTATGTAAAAACTCAACCCATTTCAAATGCCTTTGATTCAATTTTCCTTGACTATTCAAATATTGCAAAGCTTGATGATCAGTATACAAAACAAACTCCTTAGGAAGTAGATAATCTCTCCACTTCTTTAATGCCTAAACTATAGCATAAAATTCTTGATCATAAACAGAATATTTCCTCTTGGCATCATTTAACTTCTCACTGAAATAAGCAACAGGTTTACCTTCTTGGCTCATAACAGCTCCTATTGCAGTACCACTAGCATCACAATCTACTTGAAACACCATATTGAAATCTGGAAGTGCTAAAATAGGTTGTTCTGTAACTTTTTATTTCAATAATTGAAAACTCTTTTTTGCTCCTTTAGTCCACTTAAACTCTTTTCTATCCCCTCTCATTGTTTTAGTCAAGGGTCCACAAATACTGCTAAAATTTTTGATAAACTTTCTGTAAAAGCTAGCTAGACCATGAAAAGATCTTACCTCAGTAGCACTCCTTGGAGTAGGCCATTCAAGGATAGCCTGTACCTTCTCTGGGTCCCTTTTTAGACCTTCTGCTGAAACTACAAATCCTAAATACACTAACTCTTTCTTCACAAAACTGCACTTCTTCAAATTAATCAACAATTTCTCTTCTCTCAACTTCTCAAATACCATACGAATATGCATCATATGCTCATCCAATGTCTTACTAAAGATCAAAATATCATCTAGGTAAACAATGACAAACTTACCAAGAAATTCTTTCAGAACCTTGTTCATGAGCTGCATGAAAGTGCTCGATGCATTGGTTAGCCCAAAAGGCATGACTAACCACTCATATAGTCCTTCCTTTTTCTTGAAGGCACTCTTCCATTCATCTCCTTATCTGATCCGAATCTGGTGATATCCACTCTTCAGATCTATCTTTGAGAAATACACAGCTCCACTCAAACAGTCCATAATATTATCTATTCGTGGCAATGGAAACATATACTTGATTGTGATCTTGTTTATTGCTCTGGAATCTGTACACATCCTCCATTCTCCATTCTTCTTTGGTGCTAATACCGCTGGTACAGCACAGGGACTCAGACTCTCACGGATCAATCCTTTCTGTAACAGTTCATGTACTTGTCTGTTCAACTCCTCACTTTCTGCAGGTGTCATTCTGTGTGCTGCCTTATTTGGCAAACTCGCTTTTGGGATCAAGTCCATCTGATGACTGATCTTCCTGACTGGTGGTAATCCATCAGGCACGTTATCGGATACAATATCCTGAAACTCATTCAACAAATCTGCAACTTCTACAGGAACATCTTCTACTTTCTCTTTACCAACTTTTGGAATTAAAGCAAAACATACATACTCATGCCTCATACCATCTAGAAAATTTCTTCCATCAACAAAAGTTATCCTTGCATTACCACATACCTCTTCTTCAGTCTCCTTCAATGGTTTTAGCTTATGCCGCACTCCATCCTTTGTTAGGGAATAGGTATTCGCACGACCATCATGTACAACACATCTGTCAAACTACCATGGTCTACCCAACAACATATGACATGCATCCATAGATATGATATCACACAATACCTCATCTTGGTATCCACCAATATTGAACTTCACCAGGCATTGTTCATTGACCATGACCTTGTGGTCATCCTGTACCCAGGCAATCCGATATGGATGTGGGTGTTTCTGTCTCTTGAGCTTCAACTTTGTCACCATCTCTTCTGACACCAAATTGTCAGTGCTCCCACTATCAATGATCACATCACAACATTTACCTTCACACTTGCACCTGGTGCGAAACAGGCTCCTCCTTTGCTCAGGTTCATTCTCACCACTCAACAGGACTCTTCTGTTAATAAACGTTTCTCCTCTTTCAGCATCTTCAGAATTTGATGATCTGGCATCTTCATCTACATGTGCAACTCTGGCCTGGCCTTCATTTCTTCTGTCTGTTCTGCCTTGGCGCTGAGGACATTCAAATGCCCTATGACCTTCTTCTCCACAGTGAAAACATGTTCCACGGAAGCCTCCTCTTCCAGGTCCTTGTCCTCTTCCTCTTCCTCTCTGATCTCTATTATTCTGATCCTGGAAGCGATTGGAATTATTTCCACGCTGATTCTGACTGCTACTGGCCTCATCCTTTTTGTTCAGATCTTCATTTCGGCCACCATATGACCGTCCACCAGATCGTCCACCGCGACCTCTTCCGTTTTGTCTGCTCTCGAACTTCTTGTTCAACTTTTCCTCTACTTTTAGGGAAAATTGGTATGCCTCATCAATACTGCTCATTCGAACCAGATTCAACTCCTCCTGAATGCTTGGCCTTAACCCATTAAGGTATCGGGCAACTTTCTCCTTATCAGCTTCTGCATGGCCTGTTCTGATGAGGAGTCGATAGAACTCCTCTGTATACTCCTGAACAGATCTTCCTGCTTACTTCAAACTTTACATTTTCTTTAGTAGATCAAGCTCATAATCAACAAGAATGAACTGTCGCTTCAATTTATCCACCATCCGATCCCATCTTGTGATTTTATCTTTCCCTCTTCTATTTTGCTCTAATTGAATTTCTTGCCACCAGATCTTCGCATGACCTTTCAATCTGGCCTTCGCAAATTTGACCCTATCAGGATCCTCAACATCTTCGTACTCAAAATATTCCTCACATTCATTGATCCAGTCGATCAATTCCTCTGGGTTAGGATTTCCAGAAAATGTAGGAACCTCAATCTTAGGTCTTTTCCCAATCTTGGAAATCGTCCGAAAATGTCTTTCTTCCTCCTGGTTCACAATTTCAGCTTCTCCTTCTTGATATTCTTTTTCGGCTTCATCCTCGCTTTCGTCTCTGACATTAAGATTCATTCCTCTATGAATCTCTTCTTGTAATGCTCGCACTTGTCTCTGCAGCTCTCTAACCTCAGGTGTTACAACACCAGCTCTTCCGCCACGTTCCCTTCGTGAAGGCATTTTCGCGATGCGCGCTGAAACCCTAGCCACGGTCCTGGTGCAAACTGCCTCACAGTCGGCAATCTGTTTACACACTCAAGAACTCCTGCTCTGATACCACTTGATGAAGGGTGCTCCCTTTAATATCACAAACACATAACAGAAATAGAGAAACAACAACAGTAATATGCAAGAACAAAAAATTGGCTTCTTATTATCTCCACAAATGTGGAATTACAAACTTTCAGAATTACAATATGCAAAGCCACATGGGCATTCCCTTATAATATTCTTTAGGACAAAGCCTCGAATCAATACCCAGATCTACTACCCAGAACTATTCTGAACTGTCTAAGACAATAATACAGCCTTCCTTATATAGGCAATTTTCCACCGCCTGGGAAGGTTCCAGAATTTTAGCCAATAAGGCCGACCAACTTAGAATTATCTTATTTTACATTTTATTACATCATAGTTGGCTCAAGATAACCTTTGAAACCCGAACAGAAATTTTGAAGAAAAATTATTTTCCGCCATTTCAGGTGGTCCAACTTCCGAAGACCATAAGTCATCACCAGTTAACCCGCTCGGCTATTATAACCCCATTTCGGAAACGCCACGAAGCGCTCTACAAGCTTGATCGGCGCAAACGCCCGTCGCCCAAATTTTCGACCTCCTCCGGGGCCTCTAAAGCCTTCAAAACTGAGTTCAAAGTTTCTGCACACTGGTGCCAATACCGAAAATCTTCAATATCTTCCAATATACACTTGATCTGGCAATGAAACTTTACTGGCAGACTTATATGACCAAAATGAACCTCCAAGAAAAAAATAAGATTATTCTGAGCACATACGAAAATTACCAAAAATAGTAACTTTCTATAAATAGCAGCTCTGCACAAAATAGCCCTTATTGAATACAAAAATAGAAATATTTTTGGGTGATGCAAGATTGCTCTTACACCCAGGATGCTCCTGCATCATGAGTTGATATGTTAGATTCATTCATCCTTATAGATTTTAAATTCTTGCTAGCTTGATATGCTCACAAGATTAAAATCCTTTTTAGCCTAATGAATTAATATATATTTAGACTATTATATTATTGTTGAACATTCCTACTTAAGAAAAGGTTCTCAATTTGTGATCTCACTTGACTTAGACTAAACAAAAATCCCAAATTATGAAAATTACTATATACAAAATAATTAATTATATAAAGATATAATATTCTTATTCACCTATCACATCTTAACATAGCCTTACATTATATTTCTCATTTAAAAATATATTTCGACACAATTATAGTAACTTATGCCCTTTTTAATTTTTGTTTGCGAAGTACATAAATTCCAGTGTCTATGTCATACTTTATGCTATAGAATAATGACCTCCACTCAATAAGAAAAAGTGCACATTCTGTGGCATTTATAATGTGTGGCACGCACATCCGGAATTTGTCACTCATCTAGCTTAATTCCTAGGACATCTAACCTATGCCTAGGACCTCAAACTATTTTTAATAACATAAAGACGGAAAGAGAAAATAAAACTATTCGAACAAAGATAGTATGGAAGTGTTAAAGTGATGACAAGTGGAATGATCAGAAGTTAGAAGTGATCTTCTTTCCCATTATGGCATATACTGCCCCCACAATGATCTATTAATCAGCCTTCTCTTGGATTGCAGATGGAAGCCAAAACTGCTTGTGTCTGGTGTTATATTACAAAATGGGAGACAATAGCCTGGATAACCGCAACAGTTCTCCATTTGATATTGATCTGAACAAGTACATAGCATGCGAAGAGATGAGAGGAAAAGACAGACTGCTGCCCATAGCAAATGTGGGCAACATCATGCGCAAGATCCTTCCTCCAACGGCCAAACTCTCTAAGGAGGCCAAGGAGACCATGCAAGAATGTGTTTCAGAGTTTGTTAGTTTTGTCACTTCAGAGGTTTCTCACCAGTGTGGGAAGGACAACAGGAAGACACTCACTAGTGAAGATCTGATATGGGCGATGGCTTCTCTTGGCTTGGAAGATTATGCACAGGCTCTAGAAAATTATCTCCAGAGGTACAGAAGAAGTAAGGCTGAGATGAACTTATTCTTAGATCACTCCTCTCCTGAAAGAGAAGACCCACATCAGTACCATTTTCAAATCCGTGGACAGCCAACGGAGGGACCAAGTAGCCGCAACAAGCAGTAGTATTCTGTCAAAGGGAACCTCAGGTGGCTATGGCCGTCGCCAAGGATCAGCATGATTTATTATATTATTTATTTTGTTTCAGCAGCGTCTTCTCTTGCATGTTTGTTGTGTGAAATGGGTTATAAACTTTTTTATTTTATGGGTTGTAAACCTTTCTATTGTAATTGGTTTTCGGGTAAACATCATCTCGCAAGCTACAATATCCTTTTAGGCAAACTAGGGCATAGAAATAGGGTAGCTGGAAAATGTATTTTAATATTAGCGATGGACCAAATATTAATTTGTGATTAATTAGTCCTCTCTTTGTGACTGCCGAAAGTTTTGGTGATTTCAAAAGAATTTAGACACTCCGTACAAGAGTTAGAATACCAAGCGCATAAGCTCAGTGGATCGTAATGGATTTTGCAACTGCTGAAAAGCTGTCTCTGTTATATGTCCATCCTCTTCAAGGACGGCTTGCATTATACATGTAAAATAGCCACAAAGATTAAATAATATTTATGCGTTCTTCCATCGTCTGTATTGGTCTGGTTACAAGCCGCTCTATAATTTCCATATTGATAAGGTTTCAGGTACCATTTTCATGAAGCTTTGTGGACATCCATCATTTTCATTCTTACTGGTTCCAAAGTTGGATGTGCTAATTTATTATCAATAATGATTATTTACAGAAGGATGTAATGGGACAATGGTGATAGAAAGTCTTCGGCATATGCATTGCTAGCCAATGTAATCTTACATAAGCATCGACATGACAATTTTCGATGGAGATTTGTAGTTAGTTTTTAAAAGAGTGGCAAGGTCACTCCATAAATTTGATTGAGAGAAACAAAAGGAAATTGCAAGTTTGAACAGGGATTAAGCATGTTTAAGATAATTTGACTATCCACTTTTTTATTTATAAAGACTTAAAAATGAGGAATCCAAGATCTAAACGTCAAGCATATTACTAACGTTACAAAAAAAATTACAATCGACATATTTCAATGGAACATTTTGGATACTAATAGAGAGCAGCAAAACAAGAGTCATATGCTCAAGAAATGGACATGAAGGAGCCAAAAATAAGTGATAGAATTATATGAGCTAAGAAACTCAAAAGAGCACCTAATATGTCTTGTCATTAAAATGAATCCAATTCTCAAAGAATCAAATTCTCAAAGAAGTGAGCACAAAGAAGTGTGGATATAGGTTGAGAAAAATCTAGAGAACTAGTGAAAAAAATGCTACTCATCATTTGCCTCTACAAGGTCATAATCAAGCCAAAAGGATCTCATGTTGTTCTAAGGAGGAACATGAAAAATTGGTTAGTCTTCAACTAGGGCTTCATCCATTTGTTTTTGCAAGAATTCTAGTTCACTGAAACCTTTCCAGTGTTGTCAACATTTTTGGGAAAACCAAGTGTTCAAGCATTCCCTCTATTTCTACTAGGAAATTATGGTGATGGTCGCACATTAGACAATACTCAAGAGTACATAAAAAAAATGTGATGTATTTTTTACTAGCTATGTTAATAAGAGCAACTAAACCACTAATTTGAAAAAAGAAATATTAGTTCTATACAAAGATAATATAGTAACAAGAACAAGTAGAGAGAGAAGATGAATTTATATAAGTTAGAGAAAAAATTTTGACCATATGTGGATCCTACAACATGTCCATGGAAAATACTAGAAAATAAGAAATATCTTTTGTGAATAAAGAATTGACATTTATTTTTAACTATTTTTTTTTCAAGCATCTGTTGAAGTTTGCAACACAAGCACCTAGGATCAAACAAGAAAAAAAACCCTTCCACAATAAAGGGTAGCGAAAAGGAATTGCTATATTCCTCAATATAAAAAAAGATTACAATTTGCAAGAGAAGAGGATTGCAAGATGAATCACCATGAAGAGATCATTTATTTTTTATAGAAAGCAATAGCTCTAAAAATATGCAAAAGCTAACTTTAACTAAAATAGTAGAGTTAGATACACAAACTATAAATTCATGATATACATAATATGGAAAGTAGAACCAAACTAGAATAGTCTATCCTAAATTTAGACTCAACTAAGTGAACTTAAGCTAGAGCATGAATGTACGAATATATGCTCAATTATGCATAATAATATGTATGGGAGTATTCTTGAGCATGTGTACAATTGATTAATACAACATATTTTAACAATCCTAATGCAACAAATACACATTCTAACACCCATATATAAGTGAAACTTAGGGACATAACATAATCTAAGCATTAAATTGCATGAATGGATCCTAACAACAAGGTTTATTTAAGTACCCATGTACAATGAAATTATATGATAGTGCAGAAGGGGAGAAAAATCGTGCAAGAAAAAACCCCTTTCTAAAAGTGAGAGATGCAAGTGTATGAAGTGAAAAAGAACATCCTCTAAGATAGAAGAAATATATCCCATCTTACTATAAAAAATCCAAGGCTCATACAAGGAGACTCACTAAATATACGACTTCTTCTTCTTTGTCTTGGAGTTAAATTCTACATATTGAATAACTACAAGGGAAACCCTCCATAACAAAAAAACCACACAACCTACTAGAAATTGATAATCGGGAAATGACCAAAAAATATAAGAGATAAATGTATCTAATATTAATGTGAATGTGATTAAAAATTTACAAAGGGCCTAGGATCTCTATAGTGGACTCTAAGATCTTTCCAACAATGTTTGCAAGTCAAAAAGTAGAGTTTGTTTGTTCAAGTTATGGGTCAAAAAGCACAAAAAGATGGTCTCATTTAAAAAAAAAATAAAATAATAAAAATAATAGTGCTAGAACCAACTTTAAAAAGAAATATAGAAGTCATGATTTTTATATTAGATGCTCAAGTTATGGCCAAAAACTAAACAACTACTCCTTATGAGAAAAAATCAAACTAGTCAACTCTAGAGGGCAAGCTAAATATTGATGACCATTACAATTACTAGAATATTCCAAAAAATATTATCTTGTTGCCAAAAATATTTTCTTACCCAATTTTTTATGAAATGACTATTGATCTTAAGATTTTGGCATGCTGCAAACATGATTGTGATGTTCTCTTCATATCAAAAGGCTTAGAAATATGTACATGCCTTGATTAATGTAGCCACATAAAAGATGACCAAAAACCACAATAGTTTAAGATTTTGATGAAACAATTGTCAATCTAAGGGTTTTAAGATGATGCAAACATGATCATGAGACCTGTTAAGCTAATAAAAATAGGCAAAAAATACCTGAACCCAACTTCCTAGAAAAAGGTGAACATGGAGATCTTCCAATGCTCTTGAGAAAAAAGAACCCTCAAATCTTAATAAGTGTGTTTTTCAATATATGCTATGATACCATGTTGAAGCTTGTAACACAAGCACCTATGATCAAGTTCAACAAACAAAAATATCTTCCATAAGTAATGATAGAAAGAAAGACTTGTTATATTCATCAAAAGAGGAAAAAGATTGCAATATGCTAGATAAAAGGATTGTGAGATGAATTAGAGTGAAGAGATCAATTAATTTTATAGAAATCATTAGCTCTAAAAGTATGCAAAAATGAACTCAAACTAAAA
Organism: Chamaecyparis obtusa; assembly: GCA_027943335.1. NCBI lineage: Eukaryota > Viridiplantae > Streptophyta > Pinopsida > Cupressales > Cupressaceae > Chamaecyparis > Chamaecyparis obtusa. The sequence goes on along the minus strand of BSBK01009994.1, from coordinate 413,880 downwards.
ATACTAAACTAGAGCTAGAAACACAAACTAGAAGTGTGTGATATGCACAATATGGAAAATTAGCTCCTAAATAGACTATAGTATCCTAAATTTAGGCTTAACAAAGTAAACTTAAGCTAGAGAATGAATGTCCAAACATGTGTTCAATTACACATAATAATATGCATGAGAATATTCTTGGAATGTGCACTATTGACTCATATAACATGGACAAATAATCTACATGCAACAAATATACATACTCTAATAGTATCATCATGATTCCTTTCTAAATTTTTGGAGTGAGTGCCTAAAATACTATAAGGATTAGAAAAAATAAATCTAACAGTTACATACAAATATAGCCACTAATGCAAAAGAATAAAACACACAGAAATAAAACAAGAAGAGAAAAAGATTTAATGTGGTTCACCCAATCTTGGGCTACATCCACCAAATAGAGAGTTCAATCTTATTTTATTATCTAGCAAAGAGTAAATTATAGTCTAATATCTTATATTACACTACCACATATTTATATACCCTTTAGGAAGCTTAGTAATATCAGTTAAGAAGGTCAACCCTAACTCTAAAATAATATTACCATAATGTCCACTCATACTCATACATGTACTTGCATTCTCATATATACGAGAAAGCAAGCAGGGCCCTTTAGCCCCCCTATTATGGTGGTGCTTCATGTTGAAACCTTTAACCAATGAGTGAATACTCCAAGCATGATCAGTCTCCACATACAAACAATCTCCCACTTAAAGACTGATCAAGCTCCACACCAAAATAATCTCCCACTTGGAGACTGATCCTGTAGCATCACCGCTACCCATGAAGCGACCACTTTATTGACACACCCTAGACTCTATTGCACTTTTTACTATTTTTGGTCTTAAAGACCAACCAAAGTGAAAGAGGAGTTCAACTTATCCCTTGTCATTACCTTTGTAAACATATTCACTATATTTTTATCTATACATATCTTTTCTAGCTTTAAATGTCCATTATCCAATACTGACCAAATGAAGTAATATCTTAACTACATGTATTTTTTCATTGAATGAAAGGAATAATTATTTGCAAGATGGATAAAACCCCAGCTATCTGTAAAGAGATAAGTTTCATTCTTTGGCTTTTCCAACTCTTCCATAAAAAAATGCAATCATATCATCTCCTTAGCTACCTCTACATTGAAACAACATACTCTCTCTCTCTAGTGCATAAAGAAACCACCTTTTTCTATTGATAAATCCAACTCATCATTTTACCACCAAGAATAAATACATAACCTATGGTACTCCACTTGATATCTAAATTGACATAGGGCGGGATGGAGGATCCAAGAATGGATAGTCCAAGTCTACACCAGTAACAACCACAACAAAAACAACAATAGAAACATGATAATATAATGCTCAAATATAATTTCATTCAACATGCCCAATTGTAAGGCCTTCTAGGTTAGGGCCAAATAAAAACAAGTACAATAGTAATTCTGCAATCTCCTAGCTAGTCTAGCTTTGTAGCACATCAGCAACTGGTGGAAACACTAAGGAAGATCTAAACTTGAGCTCACAAGCCACCAAGAAATCTTCTTGTCACCAAGCATGCGAACCACTAGCTCTACTATTACAATAATAGACAAACAATCTGATCTTCAAGATCTCGAAGGATCCAATTATTATCCTTGTCCTTCATTGACTCCCTAAACAACTACCAAAACACTCCTTAAATACATTGCTTCAACCACAAGTTGGCTGGAAGAAAAAATTATCTCCTAAGACAAGTCGACTTCTACAACAAACAAATATTAAATGCAACAATAGTTAGCTCTCAAATAACCTTACAAACATTTAATTCTCCATGCCGTTCCCTAGATCCACATAGGAGAATACAACACAAGCTATCAACATCAAATACACCAATTCGGCCAACCAAAACTCCAAAAACTCAAGTTGGGAAGCTAGAACTACCGAGCACCAGTAAAACAACCAACCCAGCTAGGCATCATTGAGCAAGCACGTTGACTGAGCACCACAAGAATTGTCGAGTACAAGTTTTTCCAAGTGCCAGAGTTTTTACCAAGTTCTTTAAGTGACTGAGCCCCTTCAAAGATCAAGATCCTTGGTTAAAGCTACAACCGAGCAACAAAGAACCACTTCAACACAAAACCATTCAGATTTTATGATTACCTTAGAATGTTCTTGCATCAGATACCCTAGGTTCAAAAAGATTTTCTCAGAGGTTAGAAGAAAATCTTTCAAGATTCAGAACATAAACCCTGAATTGGTTCATCACATACAAGTCCTTCGAGTCTTCACCTTGCATAATCTTCCACTTCTTTCTTTTTCTTTTCAAGTCTTTCCTTGATAATCTGTAGGTTTGTTCTCCATACTGATCAATCCTTTCAGAATCCTTCAAGTCATCTTCGCTACAAAAGCTCAGGTTCCTCCTACCAAGTGTTGTATCCAGCAAAGGCATTAGGAAAAACTTCCTATCATTCTTCTCAACAGTAAGTACATTCTTCACACAATAATGCACAACTCTGCAATCATACTGCCAAGTTCTACCGAGCAATATATGATAGCTACTCATGTCCACAATATCACACAACACTTGATCCTTATACTGGACAATCTGAAAATCAATAGGACATTTCTCCCTCACTTCCAGAGCATGAACATCTTGCAACCAACCAATCCTATAAGGATAAGGTTGTCTCACTCTCTTCAAACCAAGTTTCTAAAACATCTCCTCAGCTACAAGGTTATTAGTATTACCACTATCCACAATCACATTACAAATTTTACCTCTTGGCTTGCACCGAGTTCTAAACAAATTACTCCTTTGACAATGTTCCACCTTAGTACTGAGCAATGTTCTTCAAACCGGCAAGTTTTATGATTCTACTTCAGGTTCATTCAATATGTTCTAATTCACCACATCATTCCTATTATTTATGAACTTCTTATGAAAACATTCAAAAGATCTACATCCTTCTTCACTGCAATTATAATAATTACCCTTAAAGATAACCCTACCCGCCCTCTTTCTCGGCTCCACAAGTTTTGGTTCATCTTCAATAGTCAGTTTATCCTTCACTGAGTGATCAAGCTTATCCTTCCCTCAAGAATTACCATGTTGTCTTCTCTTCAACTTATCTTTTGTCTTCAGAGCATACTGATAAGCATCCTCAACCAAATCAATCTTCAACATACCAAGCTCATTCTAAATATTGAATCTTAAATCATTCACATACAGAGATACCTTTTCTTTACTTTGTTCTCTATGTCTAGACTGAATAGTCAACTTATAGAACTCCTCGGTATAGTCTTCCATAGTCAAATCTTTTTGCTTTAGATTATGTAGTTTCTTCAAAAAGTTAAGTTCATAGTCAGTAGGTATGAACTTAGCTTTCAATTTATTCACCATCAACCTCCAATGATTGATCTTCATTTCACCTTCATCTTCTCTATCTCTTTGTAATTCCTTCCACCAAAGAGTAGCATGTCATTTCAACTTAGTCTATGCCAATCTTACTCTAAGAGGATCTCCAATTTCTTCAAGCTCAAAGAAATCTTCTAACTCGCCAATCCAATTAATCAAACTCTGAGGTCTCAAAGTACCAAAGAAAGTAGAAACTTCCATTCGGTAACTAGTACTTAACCAAGCTCCAGATCTATGCAACCAACCAATTTTGTCTTAACTAGATTTTTCTCTCTGAGAATCTTGAATAGATCTAGTAGAATCAAAGTCTTCATCATCTTCCTCAGAGCCATCTTCTGCTATACTGAGGAATCTTTGTATTGAGAATCCACTTTACTTCATTACAATTCTCAACTCCATGATGTCACATATACCTTCTAACAACTCCTACAACATGTGCAATATCTAGTCTAGTGTATACCATGGCATACATCAAACTACCTATAGCTAAAGAATATGGTACCTTGCACATTTTATCTTCCTCCTATTTTATATTTGGGCACATATCCTTAGTCAATTTCAAATGACTAGGAAAAGGTATGTTGATAACTTTTGGATTCTCCATATGGAATCTTTGGAACACCTTTTCAACATAATCAACCTAAGATAGAGTCATTTTTTTGTTATTTCTATCTCTGTAAATTTTCATACCAATGATTTGTTTTTCTACCCCTAAATACTTCATAGAAAAGGAATGCGGTAACTGTTATTTCAACCCCTTAATGTGATCCATGTTAGACCCTTCTAAAAGCATATCATCAACATATAAATATGAAATAGCCTAGCTGTCATCATCCAACCTCTTAAAATAAACACAATAGTTTGAATTACACCAATAATAGCCATGCTTGTCCATAAAGATTGTTGGAAATTTAATATGGGAAAGTGAGATACTGAGAGATGGGGTGAATCTGTTATGCACAAACCTTTATACGTTGAAACTAATTCCACGTGCATTCCATTAACATAAATTCAATACTGAAATGATTCTAACATTCTAATCTCATTCATTAAATGAAACACATAACACAAATATTTGGTAACCCAAAAATGATTGAAAGGTAAAACTCGAGTGGGCATGACACCCATAAATCTTCACTACTGCAACAATAAAGTGTTCTTGTTAGGGCTACAAAGTTTTGATCACTTCAGATGATCTACCCTGTGAGGGGTCTTCCCTATTAGGAGCTTACAAACTTATACAATCTACCTTGATTAAAGGATTTAAAACTTACAGCTAAGTAAGAACTTGGTTAAAAGATTTACAAAGGCCTATTAGGACCATTTTGTCAAGAGATTTACCCTGATTCACTTGCTAGAATCTATCATTACCTAATCCTTTAGCTTGCACTATAAATGATGATTACATATCTCCTCTTTCAAATACTTATCTGATCTTAAAATTAAACATATCTTTGTTTTGTCCTTCACTACTCTGCTCGGTCGCTTTTTCTAATCTCTATATCTAACAATCAAAACTGTTGGTGTAATTAAGTATTTACTAATTACACTTTACTTAAGTTTACTTAGGATAATGCATTTGCATATTAGTTATCTTTGAGACACCTAGGAGTTTGCATTTTTTTTTAGCACATGGTTAGGAGAATCTCCACTTTAGGTGTGATAGTTGTCATCACATACCTCTTTGTGCGTGAGATCCACCTTTAGTGCTCTTATCACATTATCATCCTCTCATTGTTGCACATGCTTTGGTGTACAATGGAGGATGATCCACCTTTGGTGGACATGTGATTCCACCTTGTGTGGGTGATATCTTATCATCTTCTTATCATGTAGTCTTATTGCATTGCCTATATATTTAGGCACTCATACTTTGTAATCAATCATTCATTCAATCTATTATCTTTATTTGATCATTTGATTATATCATATTTGTCTCTCTTGTTCTATCTCTTGAGCTTCTAGATCTTTATTTCTACTATTTTTCTTAGGAAAATTCTTACATGGTATTAGAGCCAAAGGAGTCTTCATTGGATAGCCATTGGAGAGTGATTGATTGCTTCAACTTTTGGAGGGCCACGAACCAAATCTGGGATCAGAATTTTGTGGGAGTGTTTTGAGCAAGATCGGACCTCACCATTGCATCCAGGTGGTTATTTCCATAAATTTTGACTATAAATTTGTGATGCAGGAGCATCCTGGGTGTAAGAGCAATCTTGCATCACCCAAAAATATTTATGTTTTTATTCAATAAGGGTTATTTTGAACAGAGCTGCTATTTATGGAAAGTTACTATTTTTGGTAATTTTTGTATGTGCTCAGAATGATCTGATTTCTTTCTTGGAGGTTCATTTTGGTCATATAAGTCTGCCAGTAAAGTTTCATTGCCAGATCAAGTGTATATTGGAAGATATTGAAGATTTTCGGTATTGGCAGCAGGGTACAGAAACTTTGAACTTAGTTTTGAAGGCTTTAGAGGCCTTGGATGAGGTCAAAAATTTGGGTGATGGGCACTTGCGTGCGTCAAGCATGTAGAGCACTTCGTGGCGTTTCTGAAATGGGGTTATAATAGCCAAGCGGGTCAACTAGTGATGACTTATGGTCTTCAGAAGTTGGGCCACCTGAAATGGCGGAAAATAATTTTCTTCAAAATTTCTGTTCGGGTTTCAAAGGTTATCTTGAGCCGACTATGATGTAATAAAATGTAAAATAAAATAATTCTAAGTTTGGTCGGCCTTATTGGCTAAAATTTTGGAACCTTCCCAGGCGGTGGAAAATTGCCTATATAAGGAAGGCTGTATTATTGTCTTAGGAGTTCAGAATAGTTCTGGGTAGTAGATCTGGGTATTGATTTGAGGCTTTGTCCTACAGAATATTGTAAGGAATGCCCATGTGGCTTTGCATATTGTAATTCTGAAAGTTTGTAATTCCACATTTGTGGAGATAATAAGAAGCCAATTTTCTGTTCTTGCATATTATTGTTGTTTTTTCTCTATTTATGTTATGTGTTTGTGGTATTAAGGGGAGCACCCTTCATTAAGTGGTATCAGAGCAGGAGTTCTTGAGTGTGTAAACAGATCGCCGACTGTGAGGCAGTTTGCACCAGGACCGTGGCTAGGGTTTCAGCACGCATCGTGAAAATGTCTCCACGAAGGGAACGTGGCGGAAGAGCTGGTGTTGTAACACCTGAGGTTAGAGAGCTGCAGAGACAAGTGCGAGCATTACAAGAAGAGATTCGTAGAGGAATGAATCTTAATGTCAGAGACGAAAGCGAGGATGAAGCCGAAGAAGAATATCAAGAAGGAGAAGCTGAAATTGTGAACCAGGAGGAAGAAAGACTTTTTCAGGTGATTTCCAAGATTGGGAAAAGACCTAAGATTGAGGTTCCTACATTTTTTGGAAATCTTAACCCAGAGAAATTGATCGACTGGATCAATGAATGTGAGGAATATTTTGAGTATGAAGATGTTGAGGATCCTGATAGGGTCAAATTTGCAAAAGCCAGACTGAAAGGTCATGCGAAGATCTGGTGGCAAGAAATTCAATTGGAGCGAAATAGAAGAGGGAAAGATAAAATCACAAGATGGGATCGGATGGTGGATAAATTGAAGCGACAGTTCATTCCTATTGATTATGAGCTTGATCTACTAAAGAAAATGCAAAGTTTGAAGCAAGAAGGAAGATCTGTTCAGGAGTATACAGAGGAGTTCTATCGACTCCTCATCAGAACAGGCCATGCAGAAGCTGATAAGGAGAAAGTTTCCCGATACCTTAATGGGTTAAGGCCAAGAATTCAGGAGGATTTGAATCTAGTTTGAATGAACAATATTGAGGAGGCATACCAATTTGCCCTCAAAGTAGAGGAAAAGCTGAACAAGAAGTTCGAGAGCAGATAAAATGGAAGAGGTCGCAGTGGACGATCTGGTGGACGGTCATATGGTGGCTGAAATGAAGATCTGAAAAAGAAGGATGAGGCCAGTAGCAGTCAGAATCAGCGTGAAAATAATTCCAATCGCTTCTAGGATTAGAATAATAGAGATTAGAGAGGAAGAGGAAGAGGACAAGGATCTGGAAGAGGAGGCTTCCGTGGAACATGTTTTCACTATGGAGAAGAAGGTCATAGGGCATTTGAATGTCCTCAGCGCCAAGGTAGAACAGACAAGAGGAATGAAGGCTAGGCCAGAGTTGCACATGTAGATGAAGATGTCAGATCATCAAATTCTGAAGATGCTGAAAGAGGAGAAATGTTGATTAACAAAAGAGTCCTGTTGAGTGGTGAGAATGAACCTGAGCAAAGGAGGAGCCTATTTCGCACCAGGTGCAAGTGTGAAAGTAAATGTTGTAATGTGATCATTGATAGTGGAAGCACTGACAATTTGGTATCAGAAGAGATGGTGAAAAAGTTGAAGCTCAAGAGACAGAACACCCACATCCATATCAGATTGCCTAGGTACAGGATGACCACAAGGTCATGGTCAATGAACAATTCCTGGTGAAGTTCAAGATTGGCGGATACCAAGATGAGGTATTGTGTGATATCATATCTATGGATGCATGTCATATGTTGTTGGGTAGACCATAGCAGTTTGACAGATGTGCTGTACATGATGGTCATGTGAATACTTATTCCCTGACAAAGGATGGAGTGCGACATAAGCTAAAACCATTGAAGGAGACTGAAGAAAAGGTATGTGGTAATGCAAGGATAACTTTTGTTGATGGAAGAAATTTCCTAGATGGTATGAGGCATGAGCATGTATGTTTTTCTTTAATTCCAAAAGCTGGTAAAGAGGAAGTAGAAGATGTTTCTGTAGAAGTTGCAGATTTGTTGAATGAGTTTCAAGATATTGTATCTGATAATGTGCCTGATGGATTACCACCAGTCAGAAAGATCAGTCATCAAATGGACTTGATCCCAAGAGCGAGTTTTCTGAATAAGGAAGCACACAGAATGACACCTGCAGAAAGTGAGGAGTTGAACAGACAAGTACATGAACTGCTACAGAAAGGATTGATCTGTGAGAGTCTGAGTCCCTGTGCTGTACCAGCGGTATTAGCACCAAAGAAGAATGGAGAGTGGAGGATGTGTACAGATTCTAGGGCAATAAACAAGATCACAATCAAGTACAGGTTTCTATTGCCACGAATGGATGATATTATGGACTGTTTGAGTGGAGCTGTGTATTTCTCAAAGATAGATCTGAAGAGTGGATATCATCAGATTCGGATCAGAGAAGGAGATGAATGGAAGACTGCTTTTAAGACAAAGGAAGGACTATATGAGTGGTTAGTCATGCCTTCTGGGCTAACCAATGCACTGAGCACTTTCATGCGGCTCATGAATGAGGTTCTGAAAGAATTTCTAGGTAAGTTTGTCATTGTTTACCTAGATGATATTTTAATTTTTAGCAAGACATTGGAGGAACATATGATGCATATTCGTATGGTGTTTGAAGAAGTGCAGTTTTGTGAAGAAAGAGTTAGTGTATTTGGGATTTGTAGTCTCAGTAGAAGGTCTAAAAATGGATCCAGAGAAGGTACAGGCTATCCTTGAATGGCCTACTCCAAGGAGTGCTACTGAGGTAAGATCTTTTCATGGTCTAGCTAGCTTTTACAGAAAGTTTATCAAAAATTTTAGCAGTATTTGTGGACCCTTGACTGAAACAATGAGAGGGGATAGAAAAGAGTTTAAGTGGACTAATGGGGTAGAAAAAAGTTTTCAATTGTTCAAACAAAAAGTTACAGAACAACCTATTTTAGCACTTCCAAATTTTAATAAGGTGTTTCAAGTAGATTGTGATGCTAGTGGTACTACAATAGGAGCTGTTATGAGCCAAGAAGGTAAACCTGTTGCTTATTTCAGTGAGAAGTTAAATGATGCCAAGAGGAAATATTTTGTTTATGATCAAGAATTTTATGCTATAGTTTAGGCATTAAAGAAGTGGAGACATTATCTACTTCCTAAGGAGTTTGTTTTGTATACTGATCATCAAGCTTTGCAATATTTGAATAGTCAAGGAAAATTGAATCAAAGGTATTTGAAATGGGTTGAGTTTTTGCAGAGTTATACATTTGTTTTGAAACACAGGAGTGGAAAGTCTAATAGGGTTGCAGATGCTCTTAGCAGAAGGAAACTATTGCTGACAGAAATGCAGATTGAAGTGGTTGGGTTCAAGGAACTCAAGAATTTGTATCCAGAGGATCCTGATTTTGGTGAAGCTTGGAAAGCTTGTATAGAACCTGTTACTCTAGACAGGATGAAATGGTTGGATTTCATCATCCAGGATGATATGCTATTCAGAGGGAGTCAGTTGTGCATTCCACGAAGTTCTATGAGGGAGAATCTCATCAAGGAGAAGCATAGCGGAGGATTGGATGGACATTTTGGTCATGACAAAACCCTTGGTTTGGTTAGTGAGAATTATTATTGGCCACAGTTGCAGCAAGATGTGAAGAAGTTTGTACAGAGTTGCAGAGTATGTCAGATGGCAAAAAGAGTGAAGCAGAATACAGGGTTGTATCAGCCATTATCTGTACCAGAGAAGCCTTGGGAGGATATCAGCATGGACTTTGTTCTTGGTTTACCGAGGACACAGCGGGGACACGATTCAATTTTTGTGGTAGTTGACAGATTTTCAAAGATGACACATTTTATTCCCTGCAAGAAGACTAATGATGCTGTTCATGTAGCAGAATTATTTTTCAGAGAAGTAGTGAGACTTCATAGTTTGCCAAAGACCATAGTTTCAGATCGGGACACTAAGTTTGTTGAATATTTCTGGCGTACATTATGGAAGAAGTTGAAGACAGATTTGAAGTTTAGTTCATCACATCATCCACAGACTGATGGACAGACAGAGGTGGTGAATAGGAGTTTGGGAAATTTGCTGAGATGTTTGGTTGGAGATAAGCCAACAGGATGGGATTTAATTTTACCATAGGCAGAATTTGCATACAATAATTCTGTCAATAGGAGCACTGGTAAATCACCATTCCAGATTGTATATGGAAGTAGTCCAAGAAATGCATCTGAATTGAGGAAGATAGATAAAGGAGAAATAAGTAGTGCTGAAGCTGAGGATTTTGCAAAACACTTGAAGAACATCCATGGGGAGGTGAGGAAGCATATTACCAAGATGAACGCACAGTATAAGGCTAAGGAAGACGAGAAAAGGAGGTATAAGGAATTTCAGGTTGGTGATGAAGTCATGGTTTATTTGCGGAAGGAGAGGTTTCCAGTTGGTACATATAACAAGCTGAAAATGAAGAAGTTTGGACCATGCGGGATATTGAAGAAACATGATTCAGGAAATGCATATGAGGTAGAATTGCCTACCGAGCTAAATATTTCACCAGTGTTTAACATTTCAGATCTGACAGAGTATTATGAGGGAGGTGTTGAAGATGAGATCACAGCGGCACAGTGGAGTATTCCAGGAACTAGTTCAAACACTAAGGAGATTGAAGATATACTGGATAGTCATGTTGGCAGAAGCACAAGGAACAGGACATATGAAGAATATCTGGTCAAGTGGAAAGGATGACATGTTGAAGATTCATCATGGCTAACAAAGGAGGAGGTTAACCATCTTGGTTTTCCTCTGCACACCTGAATCGTGATAGGGTCACTTCTCAAATTACCCCGGGTGTCTGATGCAGGAGCATCCTAGGTGTAAGAGCAATCTTGCATCACCCAAAAATATTTATGTTTTTATTCAATAAGGGTTATTTTGTGCAGAGCTGCTATTTATGGAAAGTTACTATTTTTGGTAATTTTCGTATGTGCTCAGAATGATCTGATTTCTTTCTTGGAGGTTCATTTTGGTCATATAAGTCTGCCAGTAAAGTTTCATTGCCAGATCAAGTGTATATTGGAAGATATTGAAGATTTTCAGTATTAGCAACAGGGTACAGAAACTTTGAACTCAGTTTTGAAGGCTTTAGAGGCCCCGGATGAGGTTGAAAATTTGGGTGACGGACGCTTGCGCCAGTCAAGCCTATAGAGCGCTTCGTAGCATTTTCAAAATGGGGTAATAATAGCTGAGCGGGTCAACTGGTGATGACTTATGGTCTTCGAAAGTTGGGCCACCTGAAATGGCAGAAAATAATTTTCTTCAAAATTTCTGTTCGGGTTTCAAAGGTTACCTTGAGCTGACTATGATGTAATAAAATGTAAAATAAAATAATTCTAAGTTTGGTCGGCCTTATTGGCTAAAATTCTGGAACCTTCCCAGGCGGTGGAAAATTGTCTATATAAGGAAGGCTATATTATTGTCTTAGGAGTTCATAATAGTTCTGGGTAGTAGATCTGGGTATTGATTTGAGGCTTTGTCCTACAGAATATTGTAAGGAATGCCCATGTGGCTTTGCATATTGTAATTCTGGAAGTTTGTAATTCCACATTTGTGGAGATAATAAGAAGCCAATTTTCTGTTCTTGCATATTATTGTTGTTGTTTCTCTATTTCTTTTATGTGTTTGTGGTATTAAGGGGAGCACCCTTCATCAATTTTCCTACCCTAGGCAAAAGTCAAATCTGAGGCAAAATTTTTTTGCAAATCGGACCTCTAAGGCTTGATCTGCAAAATTGGGTAATTATTTTGACAATTTTCATTTTAGATCTAACTTTATATTTTCATTTCCATCAATTCTTGGATCTGTAATATTATCATTTCTCGGATCTAGATATATTTGTCAATTTTTAAATCTATTTCTTTACATTTTCAGATCTGGGTGCTCTATATTTTATCTATTTTCAGATATATTGTTTGTGGCAAAAAATTGGCCTTTTAGGCCTATGTGTTGTACACAGGGTACAGGTCATATCAGCGACCAGGGCATAACAACACAAGACATGAATAGAGCTTGAACAAGCCAAACTCAGTTCATACTACTATCGAGCTGACCGCTTAAACCACAAGACTGAGCTCACGCTGCTTTGATTATAATAGTGGGTGCTACGGCATTTAAAAACAAACAAATCCCATCACAAGGTAAATGTGGGATTAACATCCCATATTACCCTTCCGCTCATGCACCTCCATAGCAGCCCTCTGCTTGGCTGTCCCTGTGCCACCTCAGCATCGCTACACCACGAGGGCCAGCTGCTACCTGTGCCACTATCCACTCCTCAGCATGGCCCCCAACACCGGTCTCCTTTGTAGAACCTCCTCCACATGCCGCTCAGTCTCCCGTGCAGGACACTAGCTCTATCTTCAACACAGGCCACAGCGCCTCCACCCATGCGGGCCACCACTGACACCAGCGTCACCACCCTCAGCTCGGCCGCTCACCCAAAAACCTCCATCAATTGCAGATCTCCACCACCACCTAGCCCACGTGGCCACACCAAACCCCATCTGCCACATGGACTGTTGCCAGCATAACACAGGTGGACATGTCAGGCTAATAGCAGGCCAATCAAACCTTGACACATGGCGCAATAGGAAAAAGGGTATTTTTTAAAAATAAATTTGCAATTTTTGGCAATTTTTGTGGTTTAAATTTGACGCCCATTTGGATGTCAACAAGGGCATTTTTTGCTTTGTGGTGATGGTCATTAAGATGTCAATTTTAACCTAGTGATTGCATCATCTTTTTATGAGGTAAAATTTAATGGCCATTTGACTGTCAAAACTGAGCACTTTAACACTGCGCCGACAGTCATTTGAACATCAAATTTAACACCATAAAATTGGTGACATCAGAAGTTTAAAAAAATTTACAAGCCCTCACCAAATGCAGTTTTGATTTGGCAGTTTGACTTTGGGAGGCCATAACTTGGTCATCCGAACTCCAAATTAGGTGCAATTTTTTTTGATTTTGGCTAAAATTTCCTAAAATTTTTAGTGGTGGTGCTCTTTTCTAGTTTTGGATCATGGATTTTGTAGAAATTGTATTTTTTGGTGACTGTACCTATCTGATCCCTATTTTTGCAACTTTAGAGGCTTCGTACAGGCTCATACAAACACATTTTCAAGTGCAATTTTTTTTGAAAGTGCATGATTTTTCATCTACTTTCCAGATCTGGTATCAGTTTGGAGAAATATTAGGTAGACATAGTACTTTCAAAATATGGTCTATTTTGGCCTATTATGGCACTTGTAATTGATTAGATCCTTGAAGGATCTTCTGTCCTATCTTCTTGAGTCTGTTGTAGCTTCATATTTTCAGTTGTAAACATCAAAATCAGAAGTCCACTTTGATCCATTTTTTCAAGTGGCAATTGTACACGCACTAGCTATAAAGTGCCAAAATCATCATTTTTGGGGGGGTTCTTTGATTGAGTGAATTGGGGGGGTGTCTTATGTGTTGGTGTCTCTCTTTTTTGTGCTCTTTTCATTTTGCATCATGGGTTCTATTGCAAAATTAACTCCACATAACTATGCTACATGGAAAGATAATGTATGGAGCAAGTTAATGGTTCAAGGTTTAAATCCTTAGTGGATGGTACAATTAAAAAACCCGTTGATGATGATACTGCTACAATAACTAAATGGTCATCCAAAAATCATAAAGCTTTAGGAGTCTTAAGAGAGAATATTTCTCAAGCTGTCATGTATCACATCAAAACCATAAATGATGCTAAAGATGCTTGGGATAAACTTGCAGAGTTGTTTGGTAAAGTGGATGAGGAAATGGGATTCAAAATTTAGACTGATCTCCTCAAATTAGAGCCTAGGAACTTTGACACAATCCAAGATTATCTCAACAAAGTCAATGACTATAGAGCACAACTTGATGATTGTGGTAATCCCATGAAGGATGCGAAGTTGGTTAGTCACTTGTTGAAACATCTTCCTCCTGCATATGCACCTTTTGTTTCAAGTTACAATACTCACAAGTTGACCATGGGTAGTGCCTTCATTAAGCCTTCATTTGAGTCATTTTCAAAAATGTTGGTCTTAGAACAAGAAAAGTTGATAAGTATGGGGATTCTCAAGTCTTCAACTTCCAAGGCATTGGTGGCTAATCATTAGAGTCAAGGCAATCAAAGTCAAAAGAAGAAGAAGAATTGGAAGTCTAAGTCTCAACAAGAAGGCACAACATCAACTTCCACACAACATGACACTTCTACATCACCTTCAAAGGGTGAATCTTCAAAGAAGGAGAAGCGGTTTTGTGCATATTGCAAAAAGGATGGACATGAAGAACACTTTTGTTATAAGAAGGACATTGATGAATTGAAGAATCTTCTTGCTAAGAACAACATCAAATTGCCTTCCAGGATGTTTAGCTCAAACTCTTCTTCACCAAATTTAGAAAAAGATAAAGGAAAGGGTCACACATTTGTCACTCAAAAAGGACAAGCTTTATATGCTTCTTCAAGTCCTGATTCAAGAAGATGGCTTCTAGATTTAGGGGCTTCTCATCATATGGCTTCTTTACAGTCCATGTTTTCATCATTTGAGCCTTGTAACGGTCCACCTATTTTGAATGGGATTCAAGTGCTTCAGTGCATGGATATATTGAAACAAGATATTCATTGGATATCTTACACAACCATGGATTCAAGTGCTTTAGTGCAGAAAGATATTCATTGTCTTCCAGACTTGGTTCCATGGGATGCCTACTTGACAGACATTGTAGGTTTGTTTGTGGATTCCTATACTTCAGATTTGGGAGACTTCATTGATGATATTCATCTTCTCTTTGGTGAAGATGATCCTTCTTCAGTTGTTGCGAGGTAACATGCTGACCCTCACATTCATTCTCTACTTGATCATTCTTTCAAGGGTGACATGATTGTTGATACTTTGATACAACAGTTGGAGGAGGTCACTTTCTCTTCAGAGGAGATACTTGGGTCTTTGGTTCATGTTCTACATTCATCCTCAGTTGATATTGATTTTTCTTTTTTAGTAGAGTGGCTTAGTACACATGATTTGGAGGAGGCACATTTTAGCTTTGACATGGGGACACTTGAGCAGGTTTCAGAGATTCCATACTTTTTGGGGTTTCTTCCTATAGATTGGGGAGGAGGATTCATATATTCACCTTTGGTCTTGTTTCTTCCTAAGGGGAGGAATGTTGTTCTACACTCATGGAGTAGTTTCTACATCGAGCCTAGAGCATCTACCATTGGTGTTCATTCTACATTGAGGGGGGGCTACTTGGTCTCTCTTCCACTACTTCTATCTTATGGGGGGGATATTTTCCTCACATGAGGTCTTCTCTCTCATATTCTATTATTGTACTCATCTCTCTTTTTGGGGGACGGTTTTTCCCATGAGGTTTTCCCTCTTTCTCCGCTTTATGAGAGATTGCATCATTCTTGCATATTGTACATGGTTACCTAACATGGCCTAGTAGCTGGGACCCATCTAGCATTGTGAGCTTAAGTGCATTCCCCTAAGTTGCACTTAAGGGGGGGTGTTGGTGTAATTAAGTATTTACTAATTACACTTTACTTAAGTTTACTTAGGATAATGCATTTGCATATTAGTTGTCTTTGAGACACCTAGGAGTTTACATTTCTTTTTAGCACATGGTTAGGAGAATCTCCACTTTAGGTGTGATAGTTGTCATCACATACCTCTTTGTGTGTGAGATCCACCTTTAGTGCTCTTATCACATTATCATCCTCTCATTGTTGCACATGCTTTGGTGTACAATGGAGGATGATCCTGATGGAATATGGATGAAGTGACTGAGAGGGGGGGGTGAATAAGTCAACCATAAAACACTTCTTGTTATTTCTTTCTAGATCCCTTAGGATATCTTAATGAATATTATCTATTTAACACTCGGTAAATAGATTGCAGTAACTTGGTAGATGCAGAAAGTATTAGTAAAATTATCTTTTAAATATTCATCACCACTTGTGTATGATTAAGATAACTATTAAGAACATAAGAGACACATGATTTAACGTGGAAACCCAATATGGGAAAAACCACCAATGTATCTAGATACTGATTTTCACTTTTTTGAAGTGATGCCCGGTTAGAAGCCAACCCGGTAAAAGGTTACAAAACACACTATTAGGTGTGACCTTGTTAGAGGATTTAATCACCCTGCTAGGAGTGGCCTGGTAAGAGGTCTTGAGAACAATTCAATGGAATTGTCACCTTGTTAGAGGATTTACAATATGGTTGTTAAACCAACTTGGTTAAGAGATTTAGAATTCATTGTTACAATGATAAAAAGGTAACAATGAAAATGACCTGTATAATAATGCAACTGCCTTGCTAATTATAGATCTCTGTTCTGTATAAGTGAGATCCTTCCTGATCGAATATATCTCTGCTGCTCCTCAAGGATATCTGGTCATCCTTCATAGTTTCGCACACACCTTTCCTGTCTTTCTTCTATATTATCTTCTTCTATATCTGTTCTTTATTTTTCACATTTGACCTTTTATTTATATGATTTTAGATTTGTCAAATTGGCATTACTTAGTATAACAGTCAGCTGAAATAAGAAAACTTTATTTGCAAAGATCCTTCAAGGGCCGACAGTGCTCAGTGACCATAATGAAATTTTCTACAATCTTTTGGAGACTGAGGGAACTCGGTAAACACTAATAATCCTTTTTCTTTGATAACCGAGTGAGCTCGGTAAATGCTAAATTTTCTTTGACAACCGAGTGAACTCGGTAAACACTGATTTTCTTTGATAACCGAGTGAACTCGGTAAACATTATTTTTAATGCCAAGCAGACCGACTGAGCTCGATAGGTACTGATTGTTGCGGACTATGACATTGTGTGACATCAAAGACAATACATAATTTGAGTAGCAATTTTCTTTAGACAATTGTTTCCAACAATCTCCCTCTTTGGCATTGATGGTAACACAATATGTCATAGCATAAGAAATTTTGAAAGAATTAGCTCGGTTCAGATTCAAATCTCCCTCTATTAGAAAACTTCCTTTTTCTTGAAAACTCTTCCTTCTGACTATTGAAAATTTCTTGAAGTAATAGCAATAATAGCAAAGACATAGCAAAGACACTCACTCTTTGACAACACATGCCAAAGACAATTCACATATTACCGGTGTAAACTAATGTACCTCAAGTACTGATTCATATGCAATGATTCCTTGAATATGCTACATCAACTTGTTGATTTTCAATCATGTTCTGGTTGATGCATCACTAAAAATGTATTTAGTGAGCCTCGGATAGGGGAATGACCCCTAACTTACCTCTTAGATACACAAATGCATCCTTGGGTAATGGTTTGGTGAAAATGTCTGCAATCTGCTCTTTTGTATGAATATATTCTAATCTGATTTTCTTGTCCTGCACCAATTCTTTGACAAAGTGATATTTAATAGCAATGTGCTTGGTTTTGGAATGCATTACTCGATTCTTCGAAATGTTTATTGCACTGGTACTGTCACAAAATATAACAACTGACCTTCTTTGATTTCAACCTTCATACCTTGTAATAATTATTTAAACCAAACAATATTTGAACAATTTACTTCAGCAGCAACATATTCTGCTTCAGCTATGGATTGAGATGTGCAATTTTGCTTTTTACTGGTCCAGGATACCAGTCTTTTTCCAAGAAAAAATGCTCCACCACTTGTACTTTTTCTGTCATCAATGTTCCCTGCCCAATCAGCATCAGTAAACACTTTTAAGTCTATATTGCCTCCAAATTTATACCACAAACCATATTCTTCAGTTCCTCTTAAGTACCTTAAGATTCTTTTGATTGCCATCATATGATTTTCCTTAGGTTTTGCTGAGAATCTAGCTACTATACCAACTGCTAAGGCAATATCAGGTCTTGTATGTACTACATACTGCAATTTTCCAATCATAGATGGTATAAGGTCTGATCTACTTCTTTTGAATCATCATTTTTGGTAAGTTTCAGTCCAGTACACATGGGTGTACCAACTAGTTTTGAATCTTCCATACCAAACTTTTTAAGTATTTCCTTAATGTATTTAGATTGAGTAATGTATATACCATTCTTGCTTTGCTGAATTTGAAGACCAACAAAGAATTTTATTAAACCAAACATAGACATTTCAAATTCTTTGTTCATTTTCTCTGAAATTTTTTTGCACTGATCATCATTCCCTGTAAATATAGTATCATCTACAAATATTTCTGCCAATACAATTTTGTCATCTGGTCCTTCTTTAATATACAGATTTCTGTTATCATTGGTTCTTTTGAAATTAATCTGAATTAGATAGTTATGGAGTCTTTCATACCATGCTCTAGGAGCTTGTTTCAAACCATACAATGCTTTGTGTAACTTGCAGACCATGTCCTTTTTATCTGGATCAACAAAACCTTCAGGTTGCTCAATGTAGACTTCTTCATCAAGAATTCCATTGAGAAATGCAGATTTTATATCCATCTGATATACCTTAAATCCTTTATGTGCTGCATAAGCAAGTAGAGTTCTTACACCTTCTAATCTTGTAACAGGAGAAAAAGTTTCACCATAATCTATACCTTCTTCTTGAGAATAACCTTTACATAACAATCTAGCTTTGTTTCTAGATACTTGACCATCTTCATTCAGCTTATTCCTGAATACCCATTTTGTTCCAATTACATTCTTATCTTTAGGTCTAGGTACAAGAGTCCATGTTTTGTTCTTTTGTATTTGTTCTAATTCTTCATTCATTGCTTCAATCCAACTTTCATTTTTCAATGCATCTTTGATATTTCTAGGTTCAAAATCAGTAAGCAGACATGTACCTTTTAGCTTACTTCTTGTCATAGTACCATCTGATTTGTTTCCAATAATTTGATCTGGTGTATGATGCCTTCTGACATATTTGGCTAGTATAGGTTCCTTGCTTTTTGAATGATTCATGTTGTTGTCTTCTAGGATCTCTTCTTTAGGTTGCTCTGGCTCGGTAGATATTTTCTCGGTAACTTCAGGCTGAGACTCGGTTTGAATTTCTTCCTGTGACTCGGTTTGAACTTCTTCCTGTGACTCAGTTTGAACTTCTTCCTGTGACTCGGTTACTGTGCTAGGCTCGGTAGATATAGTTTCCTCATTGATAGTTGTGTCTGGCAATGTTTCAGGTTCAATGTAAATGAATCTCCTGTAGTTTTCAGGTTCCCTTTTGCTTTCTTCTTCAGTCTTTTCTGCAAACTCATCAAATTTTACATGTATACTTTCTATGACTTTGTGAGTAGACAAGTTCAGACATTTGTATGGCTTGCTTTTGCTAGAATATCCTAGGAATATTCTTTCATCACTTTTCACATCAAATTTATTTCTTCTGGATTCTTTTAAGATATAACACTTGCTACCAAATACTTTCATGTAACTTACATTGGGTTTATAGCCATACCATAACTCATAAGGAGTTTTGAATGTGTCTTTCTTCAATTGTACTCGGTTCAAGGTATGAATTGCAGTGCTGATAACTTCCTTTCAGTACTTTATGGCGATGTTCTTTTCTATCATTAGAGTCCTTGCACAATCCATAATAGAGCTATTTCTTCTTTTAGCTATTCCATTCTGCTCAGGAGTTCTAGGAGCTGATACCTGTCTTTTGATTCCTCTTTCAATGCAAAAGTTGTTAAATTCATGGGAGATGAATTCACCACCTCTGTCTGATCTTAAGCATTTCAATCTTTTCCCTGTTTCATTTTCCACTCTTGCCAAGTACCATTTGAATTTTTCAAATGCTTCTGACTTTTCTCTTAAATACATAACAGTCATCATTCTAGAATAATCATCAATGAAATGAATAAAGAATTTATCTCCAGTATAGCTTTCTATTCCAATAGGTCCACATAAATCAGTATGCACAATTTCCAAAATCTCTTTAGACTGATAGTTCTTACTCTTAAAACTAGTCTTACTCATTTTGCCAATCTGACAATTCTTACATAGACCAATATCAGGTTTCTTCAAAGTAGGAATTCCTCTTACCTTCTTGAATTTGCTTATTTTTATCATGTTATCAAAATTCACATGACATGACCTTTTGTGCCATAGCCAACTTTCTTCAATTTGAGCAATAAAACATGAATATTCACTGAGATCAAGATAAAATAAGTTACCTTTTGTTTGTTTGCCTAATCCAATGAGTTTTCCTTTTTCATCCAGCAGTCTTGCTTGACTATTCATGAATTCAACCTTGAAACCAATGTTGATTAGCTGTGCTACACTTAGAAGATTATGTTTTAGTCCTTCAACCCAATAAGCATTATCACATATGAGTTCTTTGGTTAATGAGATTCTTCCTTTTCCTTTTATACAACAAGGTTCATTGTTTCCAAATCTTACATTGCCACTATCACAGTCTTCTAGGTATTCAAATTTTGTCTTGTCACCAGTCATGTGGTGTGAACATCCACTATCTATTATCCATATATCATCTTTTCTTATATGAGAAATAAGTACCATCTTCTCTTCATCATCATCAGATTCATCTTTTATAGCAATAAAGACAATTTCTTCTTCACTATCATCAGAATCTTTAGCCATAAAACATGTTTTCTTACCTTTATCCTTGAATGATTTGAAATTCTTTTTGCCATAGTACTTGTGACCTCTCTTCTCTTCCTTGGCCTACTTATTTGGGCACCTAGCTGCAATATGTCCAATTTCTTCACATGAAAAATAGATTAAAGGAGTTTTACCTTTATATTTACCTTTCCCTTTAGAGTACTTCTTTGCAAGTAGTGCTTCTACAATTTCAAGATCACTATCACAACTTTCTTCTGATACTTCTTCAGTTTCTGACTGAACTTCTTTTATTTTCTTGTTCTTCCTTAGTGAAACCTTGGCCTCAAATGCTGACTCAATATTTTTGGAATTTGGAACATAGTTGTCATAGTTGTCTAATTCAAAGGCTGTCAATCTTCCAACTAAAGCATCCAAAGTTATATTGTGGTTTGTTTCACATCTTCTTTCTTGAATAGCTGATACTCTTATTGCATAGATAGGGAGTAATGTTCTGAGTACCTTGCTTATAACAGTTTCATCAGAGATTGTTCCTCCAGAAGCTCTAATTGCACTAACACTTGCTTTGATCCTTTCAACATATTTTGCAATGTTTTCATCTTCTTTCATATTCATCTTGTCAAACTGTCCTCTTAGGCTTTCTGCTTTGGCTCGTTTCACATTTGCATCACCACCATATATTTTCTTCAGTGTGATCCACATTTCATATGCAGTAGTGCATTCTTTAATATCATCAAATTCTTCATAGCTCAGAGCTGATGCAATGTCTATCATCATGGTGTTATGACACTTTTTCTTTGCAATGTCTTCAATAGTTAATGCACTAGTAGGAACTATGTATTCTTCATCAATGTATTTGCATCCTGAATCACCAATGGAATCTAGATGAAGTCTCATGAGACCTTGCCATGCTGAAAAGTTATCTCTATTGAGCTTAGGAATTTCTCTCTTGTAAGACATCCTGATCTTTGACTTAGGTCCTTAAAAACCTTCTTGCAAGCACCGAAAGCTCTGATACCAATTGATGGAATATGGATGAAGTGACTAAGAGGGGGGGGGTGAATCAGTCAACCATAAAACACTTCCTGTTATTTCTTTCCAGATCCCTTAGGATATCTTAATGAATATTATCTATTTAACACTTGGTAAATAGATTGTAGTAACTTGGTAGATGCAGAAAGTATTAGTAAAATTATCTTTTAAATATTCATCACCACTTGTATATGATTAAGATAACTATTAAGAACACAAGAGACACAGGATTTAACGTGGAAACCCAATATGGGAAAAACCACCAATGTATCTAGATACTGATTTTCACTTTTCTGAAGTGATGCCCGGTTAGAAGCTAACCCGGTAAAAGGTTACAAAACACACTGTTAGGTGTGACCTTGTTAGAGGATTTAATCACCCTGCTAGGAGTGGCCTGGTAAGAGGTCTTGAGAACAATTCAATGGAATTGTCACCTTGTTAGAGGATTTACAATATGGTTGTTAAACCAACTCGGTTAAGAGATTTAGAATTCACTGTTACAATAATAAAAAGGTAACAATGAAAATGACCTGTATAATAATGCAACTGCCTTGCTGATTACAGATCTCTATTCTGTATAAGTGAGATCCTTCCTGATCGAATATATCTCTGCTGCTCCTCAAGGATATCTGGTCATCCTTCACAATTTTGCACACACCTTTCCTATCTTTCTTCTATATTATCTTCTTCTATATCTATTCTTTATTTTTCACATTTGACCTTTTATTTATATGATTTTAGATTTGTCAAATCAGCATTACTTAGTATAACAGTCAGCTGAAATAAGAAAACTTTATTTGCAAAGATCCGTCAAGGGCCGACAGTGCTTGGTGACCATAATGAAATTTTCTACAATCTTTTGGAGACCGAGGGAACTCGGTAAACACTGATAATCCTTTTTCTTTGATAACCGAGTGAGCTCAGTAAATGCTAACTTTTCTTTGACAACCGAGTGAACTCGTTAAACAATGATTTTCTTTGATAACCGAGTGAACTCGGTAAACATTATTTTTAATGCCAGGTAGACCGACTGAGCTCGGTACGTACTGATTGTTGTGGACTATGACATTGGGTGACATCAAAGACAATACATAATTTGAGTAGCAATTTTCTTCAGACAATTGTTTTCAACAGATCCACCTTTGGTGGACATGTGATTCCACCTTGTGTGGGTGATATCTTATCATCTCCTTATCATGTAGTCTTATTTCATTGCCTATATATTTAGGCACTCCTAATTTGTAATCAATCATTCATTCAATGTATTATCTTTATTTGATCATTTGATCATATCATATTTGTCTCTCTTGTGCTATCCCTTGAGCTTCTAGATCTTGGTTTCTACTCTTTGCCTTAGGAAAATTCTTACAAAAACATTACTTCCATTCTAATAAAAGAGATCTCCTTTATTACTACATTTTAGGTCTTTGATATCACCTTATATAAACAATTGATCAAGCTTCTAGATCAAAATCAACGATCTAGATTCATCACTTATGCCGCTTAAGCATTCCCTTTTTTGATAGGTTACATGGCTTGCATAGGGATTAATGATTAGAAATAAAAAATGTAATCAACTCCTTGATTCTATCAACAATCATTAAATTATGTATATAATTCTACCAAAATGGTTTACCTAGGTGTTTGTGCCATTACAAACACATGTCAAAATTGGCTTGCTCGATCTATGAAATCTCTGATGCTCAGTCATAACTATTCTCCATATACTGGTGCTCGACACTGAATCTTCTATACAACTCAACATATATACTAGTCAGTAACTCTTGAATTACTTGGTGACCTCTAACTTTCTCGATAATAACTACTGCTTAGTAACTATACATAATACTAGTCTATACATAACTCAACCTTAATAAGATGGCTCGGTCGCAGTGATGATCAACCAACATTGCCATGATAATGACCAAGTCTTGGACACTAATAAACAACATGACTTAGGGATCAAGAATCACCCCCTTTGACATTAGTGGCAAAAACACTTTTCATGACTTTTACATAATCAAAATAGTACTTAGTACTTTGAGTACTCCCCCTAAGACTTTGACTCAGTCTTCATAAATACTATACTATATATACATGACTCTTGACATACAATGAGTATACATTTTCATTTCAAAACAATATGTAATAGCTTCTCATTCTATTCTATATTCCCTGTTGATCTTTTGTATCATCTGTATATACATGACTTATTTCCTGACTGATTTCCCCCTTGTTTTTGTCACTTTGAGCTACCGAGGTGTAGGGGTTAAATAATAGTTGTCCAAAAATGGTTTATGGAGCTACATAATCATTACTAAGGCATTATCCCATATGGATCTCACAAACTCCAAAACCCATATCTTGATCTCTTGTTGGGCAACTAGATCAACCAAACTCTCAGCAATAAAGAGATGAAGATCTCTCTATACTAACTCATTTGCTGATGCCAATACTATCTGCATAACCTCTAGATGAGGTGTTAAATGTTTTTCTATTGAGATTAATTTGGTTCTTATCTTTCCATCATTAGCCATTAACTCGGCTAATCTTCCTTGTGCATGAAATAGTCTAGTGAAATGAATAGAGTTGGAACTTACATCCATGCTCATTGAATGTCCTATAGACTTTAAATCTAATTTTAGCTTGTCAATCAGTTCTTGATTTTCCTTAGTGAATGTTTCAACATTGCATATCTTCTTGTACAAAGAATGAACATTATGTATAACCTCTTCTATGTTATGTCAGCACTTCAAATTTTTTATTTACAAATTTTCATATTTTAAATTTTTTTTTGAGGTGTTTACCAAGAGAGCTAGAGTCTCCTTTGAAATCCAAGAAGCCCTAATTAACTATCCTTTTGGAAAAAATCCTAAAATTTCTTCATTATAAGTAAAAACCCTAGGTCGACCTTTTGTTGTTCTGTTCGGTCATTACTTTTGAGAAATCACTAAAGTCCTTTTAACGCATATGTTATATTTTCCTCTTGGTAGGGTTTTCTTCCTAAGTCATTATTTGCCTACGTCAATGCTTTAATTTTCCTAAGTCTATAGCCCTGGTGACCTTTAATATTTTCCCTAAGTCCCAATGATAATTTTCATAAGGTTTAGAAACTTTATCAAAACACTTATCTCATGTTTTAATCTAACGGTGGTCACATAGCCGTAAAGGAAAGATGCATGGAGATTAACCAATGCAACATTGTGATAGTTGTTGATGCATCAACAACTAGGCATCTTTGTTAGGTGGGACCGGTTACCTTGGTTTTATCATGACCATTCGATTGCAAAGATCTATTGACGTACGTTCACTGGGCTCGGTAAATAAAGGTTGTAATGAACTGACATCTTGCTCAAGATCTGAGAACTGTTGTATTTATGTGGATGAAAGATGATCAGACATTTGTGCTTGTGGAATTGTGATAGCCATCAATTTTTTATCAGGCCATGAGATGTGACAATGGGTCCAATCATAAGGTACTTAAAGTATCGATCGTTGGATCTTCCATCTAACGGTAACAATAGGTCCAGTTGTCAAGTGGCTCCAAGATACTAGAATTTTCAAACCATTGTAGATCTATCTTGATCTAACGGTTGTCACATTTTTGTGAAGAGAAGATACATGAAGATTTAACTATTGTGGAAAAATGATAGTTGTTGATTCTCTCTTAAGTGAAGATCGATGGTCCTGATTTAAATTCACTCAAAATTGGTGCGAAAGAAAATTCTCTCATTGAATGCAAACTGTTCAAATTTGCATAGAAGTTATGGCTGAATCATCTAGAATGAATTGTCAAAAATTAATGCTAATATATCTTTGATCAATTCATTTCTAAAGGCATGAAGTCACAAAATTTGTAGAGCCCTTGTGAATAAAATTGCAGAGCAAGTCACAGTCTCCTAAGGATTTTTTTGAGAACGCTTAGTATTTTTTGAAGATTTTATCCCTTCTTTTGCTTTCCTAGAGTTCTCATTAAAAGAATTGTGAATATCTCTCTGTTACCTCTCTTAAATTCTTATAATATCATCAAAACCCTAGAATTTTGAAAATGGCACCAAGAACGGAATTAACAGGAAATATTGAGTATTGTGATAGGGGTGTGCATGAAGACCTCCTACAACAATTTGATCATTCAACTACTACCATAGTCAAGGAAAAGGATTTAACATGAAAAGACCCCAGGGTTAGAATAACATATGGCATGTATGAAAAAGGGAATTATATGAGAGATACCAAAATTGGGATCTCTGGTTTGGGATTTTTCAAAGTAGGATTTGGCCAAAGACATGCCTCTCCTCCCACCAGTAATGTATGGAAATTTGACCTAGGTAAACTTGTTGTTCCAAATGTGTTCATGGATGTAGATATTATGATCCAAGTAGCTAGGGTTGTTAGGGACATAAATGGAAACCCTTTAATCAGTATTTCAACTAAGGAGATCAGAGGGGTTTTTAGGTTAAGTGAACCAACTTGTGACCTCAAAAGAGTAGACTTAGATGAGCTAAAACAAGTCTATAATTCTTAGAGAGATTATCTCAGGAGTGGTCATTTGAAGGAATTCTATAATAAAATTGGGGGTTTGATCACAGTGGGGCCAAACACACAAGAACCTTTCAAAGTAGACTATTTGAGCCTTAGGGAAAAGGGTGTGGTGGTCATTGTGCCAAATTTTTGGAGAAGATGTTTAGGAGAGGATGCCAATACACTTCATGTATATGATGGTTCAAATATTTCACCCTTTCTTGGATGTTACTTTTGACTTTACCCCTCTCTTAGCTGAATTAATTCATGAGGGATTAATGGGAATCCAAAAGAATAAAGTAGATAAACCCTTTGGCTAGTATTCCCTTTTAATGTATATGTTTCTATACAAGGGTGCAAGTTACTTTGAAAAAGAAATGGACCTAATAAGGCAGAAGAATGGTGAGGAAATGCTAGTATAATTATGGAACCTCAACATCACTTGGGAAAGGAGTGAAAATAGTTTTGTAAATTTTGATAGATGTTTTGCATCAAGGCTCAGGGCCTTATTATTTCTAGAAAAACCAAGAATCCCAAAGGCATTGTCAAAACTCCTAAGACCTAACCAATTTGCTACTAACATCAAAATTGTACACAATTGGGGTGATTTCATTTTTTACCTAGTGTCTACTGTAATCAAATTATATGGCTTTAGAAGGACCCCTTTTGTGTTTCCATATCAATTCCCTCTCAAGATTGGAGTTGCAGAATTTTAGAGACAACTTGGGGACTTACAAGAGAATACTCTTAGAGGGAGGACTAGAGGAACTCTTTTTCCCAGTATCACAACAACAACCATATCACATGGCTACATCAATTACTAGGGTAGAAAATCCTGAGGGTTTTTTGGAAAATATGTATCAGAAGAGGACTAGCTGTACCTCTATGGACCATATTTTTAACTTTCCTAGAGATATTATCAGAAACATTCCTAACCTATAGGAATAGGAGATCAGGAAATAAAAATGGAGGGTGTATAAGAAGGCACTAGATTTTGTACAACATTTTGTTAGGGATAATGATCCCTTAAAAGAGTTCACCCCTTTTGAGAAGAAAATAGAAACTCTTATAAGCCATTTTGAGGATATCATCCAGATCTTAAGTGAAAAAAAAGAACAGGTCATGCTAGCTAAGCCAGAAAAGGATAAGTCTTTGTTGAGTAAGCTTGCATTTGCCAAGATGTTACCCCTGGGTAGATATATGGTGCAAAAGAAGACTAAATATAATGTGGTGATGCCTGGAACAAGCAGATAAGAAAAAACTAGAAGAACATAGGATATTCCTTCCTCCTAAAAGGAAGTTGAAATACATGACAAAATAGAGGAAATGCCAGAATCACCATATAATCAACCAATTGAAATTGATTATGATTCTCCACCTCCACCAAAGAAGAAAAGAATGGAAGAAAGGCCTACACATGTTGAGGATGAATACTCTCCTACCCAATCACCTCTAAATCTTGTAGATCATCAAGAGGTAGAAGAACAACTACAAAAATTGGGTGGTCTAGGTCAAATCTGCATGACCTATGAGGAAATAAATGAAGGAATGCCAAAGCCACCAGATGAACCTGAGTTAGAGCTAACAATAGGAGAAATGGCTAGCAAAGAACTAGATCCAATTACTAAGCAAGCATGTGATGAATTCTTAGTAGATGATGTTTTTTTCAAGACTAGAGCCTTCATGCAATTCTTATGGAGACTGCACATAAGCCAAATTGAGGAAATCTATGAGAAAAGACATGAAGAATGTCCACAAAGAGACCTCAAGGTCATAGAAGATGAGGTCAAGAAAGAAATGACCAAAAGGTTTGAAAAGGTCACTCCAGAACAGGGGACAGACCTGGTGAAAAATTTAGGGGTACTCATTCTCCCAAAATAGGACATTGTTGATGCAGTGGTCCTAGATGTTGTTAGGAAGAAAACCATACTAGTTCACAAGACCAAAGAGGAGGAAAAGCAAGCAATCAAGGGAGTCACTTTCAGTGATGACCATCAAGCCTTGGTTATGTGGTCCTTGATAAAAAGTGAAAACAACAAAGGTAAACTGACTAATAGGGGTGATCCTATAGGTAGCCTTCTAGTGAAAAGGGTTAGTGATACCTTAGTTGTTGAGGTAACATGCATGGTCTTGGAAATAGCCAAGCTTACTATGAAGGTAGTAGAGAAGGAAGCCAGGGAGAAAGAGGAGCTCACACTAAAGATAGAAACAATGTTAAAACCTTATGGTGAGATGAAAAAGGAGATTAGTGAAAAGGAAAAATTGATAGAAAGCCTCAGGAAAAGGTTAGGAGAATAGGGCCCAATCTAGATATCAAAGCAGCTGTAGATTTCTTCGTCCCTTACTATGCCTTCTTCATCTAGTCCTATAATTGAATACCCCCTCTCCCCTTTACCCCATCCTATGGAGGATGAAGACATAACATAGAGAGAGAATTTGAAATATGAAAAGAGGATAAGGAACACAATTTTGCAATTTGTTGCAATTATAAGGCCAAAAGAAATTTATAAGATTGGTGAACAGTTATCCAACATCTTGTTTTCTTTTAAGGAATAAAAGATCACTGTGAACCCAATTTTGGATAGGTGGGTTTATAGGAAGAATAAGTTAAAATCATTTTATTCTTTGACTAAGACTCAGTAGGTTGGAAATGAGATTCTAAAGGATACATATAAGATTGTTAAAAACCTACTCAAGTTTTCAATAAAGGGGGAAAAATTGGATAGAAAGGCAAAAGTTCTAAGAGCAAGATATTTCCAGGATAGTTTTCAAATGTTTCTCGGTCTTTTCAATGCAGATGGAGCCATAAAAGACAAAGAAGGATGGTTAGGACAAATAGATGATGAAATTACAAGATGCCAAGGTACATTTCACAACCCTAAGGAAGGAGGTACAATAGGTAAAATTTGATTTGGACATTTTGGTACCTCAAAGAGATGAGGTAATGGCTTTCCATTGGCCTAATTAAGATATTTACACTTCTTGGGAAGCTACATATTCTTTGGAAAGTGAAAAGAATAAAGAATTACCCACTGAGGTTGTAACACGTGACACTGTCCCAGCTCCTTAAAACAAGGTAGACAGTACAAAGGATCTCATATAGTTGAAGCAAGCACAAATGCTACACTTGGCAGGAGTTGAATTGACTTTGGGAATTGTTGCAAATTTTGGCACTCAAGTCAATAAGAAACTTTGCAAAATATAACAAGAAAGTGTTGTACTTGTAAAATTTTTGTCTTATATAATTGGCATTATTTTGTCTCTTCTAGAAAGATTCAAAGCTTGTATGCAATCCTTAATTCTATAAAAGGATTCCCAAGATCTTTTTGCAAGGACCAGAACTTGAACATTTGATTGACACATTTGGAGTCTAGGATACAATAGACTATATTAGGCCAAATTTTTATAGAATAGCAAGTATTACTGGTTTAGCCAAATATTCAGATGGTTTGTATTTTAAAGCCTTATGTATACATACAGATGATATAGCATATTTAATAAAATCAAAAGTTCATATCTCTCCTTGGTGTTATCTTTCTTTGAGTTATGAGTTGTCAGATTCATTGCATGGATTATCTCTATGTATGTGTTGATATTCTTCAACCTTGATCAAAAGATCAAATTAAATAATCTTTAGATATAACACTAATTATTTGAAGTTTGCATAAGGATATAATTAAGTAGTGTAAATTTTAGGAATCCTCTGATTAGAATCATCAAAGGGTGGTAGTATTTTCTAAGGATATAAATCATCAAAGTACAATATATTGTCTCTGTATTTCATTTTGTAGTAAAGATGTCACCCAATGGACAAGGCACTGGCCAACAGTGGAGCTAGTTTGCAAGAATGTTTGTCTAATGAGTTCTTACTGCATTCCTAAAATATTTATATAAATCTATTTAAAATATTTGAAGTATTGCAACCTATAATTTATGTCATATATAATGGTAATGGAGAATCAATAAGTGAGTGGTTATCATTTAGTATTTTCTTACCATCTATCTATTGTTTTAAAATCTAGTCTATGATTGTTGAAGTAAGGTTTTTTTTACTAGATTGGGAGTACCCTCCTTGGTTTTGTAGAGCTAGAAGTGCAGAGGGTAGTCTTGTCCCTATAGTTGGTCCAATCATCTTAGAACTCATATTTGGATCTAACCCCTCCTTAAAAACTATAGATGTATTTCTTGCTACCAAAAGCATAAAGTCTGGTTTGAGGAACCAACATGTTATTCACAAAATCATAAAGTTCTAGGTGTTTTAATGCTATCTCAGTTGAGACCCTTTCAATTACCTTTGTCTCAAACTTTCTTTCTGACCACTGTGTTAGCTTTTCATTAGCTTCACTTTCATCATTGTTCACCTTTTTAACAATATGAACTAATTTTTCTAGGATAGGTGAAGTCTCATTCACATCATCCAACTCAAAATCTTCTATAAATATACCTTTAATTTCATGAAGTACTTTATTTTTCTAATGTTCTCTCCTGAGTTCCTCTTGATTTCTCTTCTTCAATAGATCTTGCAATATTTGTATTTTTTCATAGGTCAAGTTATCAATGTCCCACTTTAGAATCACTATAAATTTATCTAATGTGACTCATGTTCTGAAAGACTTTTCCTTTTCTTGTGTACTCACTTCTTTAGTGTGGTGCTACTCGATAGCTGTACTAAGGCTTGGATTACCTCTTGATCCTCAGGCTCTTGATTCTCCTTAGTTATTTTTTTCTCATTCTCCTTTTCTTCCTCAACATGAGGTCCTAAAATTACTATTATATACTTATATGCTTCTTCTTTTAAGCTCTCCTCTTCTTTTCCTTTTTTGTCTTCAATATTTACCCTAGTAGGTACATTTTTTGTTGTTGTTGTGGTTGTTAGCATTCCCTATTCCTTGGCACTTGAACTTTGTGTGACTTTCTATTCAACTGTGATTTTGTGGGAGCTTGTAGGTTCAGATTCAATAGTTGATGTACCCTCAGTCCTTTGATAATCATGTACCTGGATGAGAACTAGATTTCTGCTTGGCAAAAAGGGATCTGAGGATGCCTCAGTAAGAATTTGGCTTTTTATTTCTTCCTTGCTCAAGGCTTTAATATTTACTTGTGTGTCCTTAGGTACATCCTCAATAGTGATCACATCATGTGATTCACTCACTTCTATTTTCTACCTTATTTCTTCCTTAAGGTCCTGAGGCTCATCTATACCTTCTTTATTATCCAGTTCAACTTGTCTATATGTGCCTTCATGTTTTTGTGCACTTTTATCAACCACTAACCCAAAGATGATCTTCCAAATTTTTGTTCTTTGAGTGACAACTTCTTGAATGTTGTTCTTCAATATGGAGTAATCCCTCATCTTAGGTATAAACCCATTTCTATGTTTCTCCATGAATTTTCCTATTTTCTTAGGTGTCAATTTAGGCATAATTTGATCTAGAATGCCTTCTCTTATCTACCTCTTAGTCATGAAGAAAATTTCCATTTTGAATCAATTTTAGTGAATAGCTCTTCAAGGATTTGATTCCCTATCTACAAAGGTTTCATCTTGAATATACATAGTATCTCTATCATTGCTTCTTCAATATTTTCTTTATCATCTTTTCATAATCTTTCAAATTTGATTAACTGAAATCATGCTAATCCAATTGTTGGAAATCTAATATGGGAAAATGAGAAACTGCGAGGGGGGTGGATCAGTTATCCACAAAATTTTATAGTTTGAAACTATTTCCACATGCATTCCATACACATAAATTTCAATAATGAAATTAATCTAACATTCTAAGCTCATCCATCAAATGAAACACATAACACAAAAATTTGGTAACCAAGAAACCCTTGAAAGGTAAAATTGGGGTGTGGATGAAAACCACAAATCTTCACTACTATATCAATAAAGTGTACCTATTAGGGCTATAAAGTTTTGATCACTTCAGATGATCTACCCTATGAGGGGTCTGCCCTATTAAAAGCTTAAAAAATTAGACAATCTACCTTGTTTAAAGGAATTAAAACTTACAACTAAGTAAGCACTTGGTTAAGAGATTTAAAAAGGCCTCTTAGGACCACTCTGTCAAGAGATCTACCCTGATTCACTTTCTAAAATCTATCAATACCTGATCCTTTAGTTTGCACTACAAATGTTGATTACAAATCTTCTCTTTCCAATACTTATATGATCTCAAAATCAAATATAGCTTTGTTTTGTTCTTCACTGCTCTGCTTGGTCACTCTATCTGATCTTTGCATCTAACAATCAAAATATTCCTTCCATCTACATACAAGAGATCTCCTCTGTTACTATGATTTAGGGTTTTGATATCACCTTATATAAACAACTGATCAAGCTTCTAGATCAAAATCAATGATCTAGATTCATCACTTATTTTTCTTAAGCATTCCCTTTTTCTGATAGGTTAAATAGCTTGCATAGGGATTAATGATTAGAAATACAAAATGTGATAATGTCCACAATTATCTTAACAATCATTAAATCATGCATAGAAGTCAAAAAAAATAGTTTACCTAGGTGTTTGTACCATTACAAACACATCTGTCAAAACTGGCTTGCTCGACATATGAAATCTTTGATGCTTGGTCATAACTGGTGTCAATAAACTGGTGCTCAACACTGACTCTCCTATACAACTTAGCATATATATTTCTTGGTAACTATTGAAGTACTAAATGACCTCTGACTTTCTCGGTAGTAACTATTTCTCAGTAACTATAAAAAATACAAGTCTATGCATAACTCGGCCTTAATAAGATGGATCAGTCGTAGTGATGATCGAACAACATTGCCTTGATAAAATTTAGTATACCCTTTCTAGTATACCATTACTAAGGTGCTTGCTTCAATCCATATAAAATTTTATTTAATTTGTACACTAAGTTGTCCTTACTTCTAACCTCAAAAGCTTGTGGTTGTTTCTGTTAGAAATGGGAACACTAAGAGGGGGCGGTGAACTAGTGTTCTATATATTATTACTCTTTCTGATCTCTTGATACTTAACTTAATTGCTTAAGTACTAAAATGAATATCAATGCAAGTAAGATAAAAAACCATAAAACATGACACCAAATATGATTACGGGGAAACCCAAATAGGTAAATACCCCAGTGGGAATTGACACCCATCTAAGAACTCCACTAGTGTCTTATGATCCCCGTTAGAAGATCTTACAACCCTATTAGGAGTTGATCTTTACAATTCTTTTAGTACAGTGACCTAGTCAAGGGTCAGACCCTATTAGGATTCCTTTACAATAACCTTTTTAGGGGTGGGGACACACTATCCTAGAGCTCACTACTCAAGTGGTGAAGGCTAAATCCTTCTGGATCTCAGATACACACTATATCTACAAGGTGAAGTGTTGTTGTGACACTGCTTGTCTAATTAGTTCCTTTTGTACACTGATGCTTTAGCCTCTTGTAAAGCTCTAAAACATTCTAACTACTCTTCACATACTTTTTCTCTACTTCTATCAACTCTCTATTTCATACCATTCTTAATTAAAAAGGAACATGTCTTATTTATATGCGCAAATAAAACTATTCACTAGGTCAGCCTTCAAACTATTACATACAACGCTTCCAAATGAATTGGCTCAACTGTGTTTTCATACAATGATATTAACATTTATATAACCTAAGTACAATAGGTGCATATCATTTACAAAACAATATTATAAAAGCTAACCAAAATAACAACAGTTGGCTCCATGCTCTGTTATATTCTGTCGCTCACTATCTGTGTCACTTCATCTATCTGTAACTTCTTCATACTAGCTCATATGATCAAGTGATCTTATAATTAGCATGATTACATAATCAGAAGCTTATCTTCAAGGGTACATTCCATAGCTTGGTCATACGCACATGCACTGATGCTATGTTCATTTGGTACTCTGGTTACAATCCAATCTTCCATACAACCATTTTCCTGATCTTCTAAGTAATGCACTGACTCCAAAACTTCATATGACTTTGTTGCCATAATAAAAACACTAAATCATAATAATATATTCAACTTTCCAAAAATCTCCCCCTTTGTCATTAATGGCAACAAATGAATATGGTAAAGTTACTAACTATATCTTACACAAAAATTTTCTAACATAGACTCTATCTTATATCTCCATTTTTACTATATACTCTACTCCTTTTTACATCATATATGTAGCTCCATATTCTCCCTTATACTATATAATATACTCCCTCTTTGAAATTAATGACAAAGGTGCTCAAAAAGGTGTATCTACAAGTACTTACACAGTGATTACATCCAGATATGCTATCTTTAAGTTTTGGATCTCTTGCTGCCAAAACGTTGTTAGTACATTTACAGTCTGAAGATGTGACATAGTCAAGGATGGTGGATCCAATTAAGGATAGTCCAACATTGGAGCTTCAAAATTACATAATGGAAAACTCAACACAACAAGATGTTTTAACTCATTTTTCATTAACATGCCCGGTTGTAAGGCCTTCCAGGTTAGGGCCAATTACAAAGAAAAACAAGCTCTTCAAGATCTGCATAGATCCAATAGAATCTTAGCTAGCTTAGATCTAAAAACAATTAGTAACTAATGGAAACCCTAAGTTAGATCTAAACTTGAGCTCACAAGCCTCCAAGCAATCTCCTTGTCTCCAAGTGTGCAAACCACTAGCTTTGCAACTACAAACTATTAGAAAACAATCTGATTTGTAAGATCATGCAAGATCTTTTCCAGAACTTCACCAACTCCAACTCTTCTAGCACATCCATTGATGTCCATTTTGATGTCTCTTTTTTTCCCTTAAAACAACTACCCAAACACTCGTTAAATACTAATCATCAACCATAAGTTAGCTGGATGAAACCATTAACTCCAATAAACAAATATTAAATGCCTTACAAGTCAGATTCAAAATAGCCTTACAAACATTTAATTTAACATATCAGTCTGTAACAATAGCTACCAACAATAAATGCACCAAGTCAGCCCAACAAATCAAACATAACTCCAATCAGTAAAATAGAACTACCGAGCATCAGAGAAACAACTGAGTGACAGTGAAATAACTGAGCATGCAAAACATCACCAAGCACCAGTGTTGACTGAGCACCACAGGAATCACCTAGTAACACTTTCACCAAGTGCCAGAGATTACCGAGTTCCTTCAGTGATTGAGTTTCCTTCAATAATTAAGACCATCAGCTAAGGCTGCAACTGAGTAACACTAGCCAAATAAAAAACCATCCATGCAGTTTCACCGAGGACCAAGAATGCCCCTGCATCAAGATGGGCGCACAAAGCATATGTCAACTTCTCCATCTTCTCCAAATATGAACTTGGAGCTTGATCATATGTCACCATAGTGGCATCCATCTCCTTGATATTCTGATTTAGTACATCTAAGGAGGGAAAAAGTGCATGTCTTAATTATGCTTGCCTAGCCCTTATCTTGGCCATTTCTTGCTCTGCCTTCTCAATTTTATCCACTAGTCCTTGGTAGACATTGTTACACATATTTACATCTATGGAGGGATCTTCTACATATTTTCTTACTATTTCTATCATATTTTTTGCATCCTAAATCTTCTTAGATAGGTCTATAGTTAATTTGTTTTTATCCATATAGTCAGCAATGATTTTTTTGCCTTTAGCTTCTATCTCCTTCAACAAGGCTTGACCAAATTTTAGAGAGGTAAGGTCAAGTGTGAAGTTACTGATTAGTTCACATAGCCTCTTCTTCATATAATTTTCTTTTGCTACTTTGGCTGCTAATTCTTCTAGGCTAGAGAAGTCTACCTTGAAGCTTGTTAGGATGGTACTGACATCATCCACAAAATGTACTTTTGTTACCTTCTTCTCTTCTAGTAGTAGACTATTTAGGATGTTGATTGACTCAACAAACAATGGATTTCTCATCACTTTGTTCTCCTTGGCCTTCTCCATTGCAAGCACACTAATCTTGATCATTATCCTTGGCCTTCTCCATTGCAAGCACACTAATATTGATCAGGTCTTCTTCTCCCCATGAGTCTAGACTAGTTGTGTCCATTATAGGTGAGAGGTGTTCTTTCCATTACTTCTATCTTTACCTTTATGGGAATTTCAACAAAGGGATCATTTGTTGGTTCATTTTCCTTTTCTTATTCTTCTTTCTCCTTTTCTTTATCTTTCTCCTCTTCTTTATTTTTCTCCTATTCTTTTCTTCCTCCGCTTTTTTTCCTTTCTCCTCTTCTTCATGTTGTCCTATTAAGTCCTCAATGTGATTTTATTCTTGCTGCTTAGGTGAATTATCACCGCATATAATTTCTACTTCCTCAGTGATCACAAATGCTTCCTCAAAATTATCCAAGTCCTTATCTATGGCCATGATTGATATTTCTACATTATCAATCATAATTGTGTCCTCCTTGGCTTCAGGCATAGGTGCAAAATCCTATGGACCTATCATAGGTACATTTGGGAACTTAGCTTCTTTTGCTTTCTCAAAGGGTACTTGAGTTGTAGCATAGTGGGAGGATACATGTGTCTATCTAAGAACTCCTTCTCAAATGCTTTCTTTGTTTCCTTAGCAACCAATTCATAGTCTTTGTTCATGATCTACAGATTTTTGAGTTTGGTTCTTAGGTGAGGTTTCACCAATCCTAACAACAATGTTTTATCATCAATTGAACAAATAGGAAGGCTTTTATCTAGTATCTTCTCCCTTATCCTGAAGTCTTCTTCTATATCTTGTCTCTTCAAGGAGTCAAGTATATTCCATACTTGATCAGGAATCACTATCTTAACTTCCAAGATTGTTTTCTTGAACTTAATCATGTGTTGGATAATCATACTATGGATTTCTTATTTATCAATCTCGCTATATTTTCCATAGAACTTATCTATCTCACAATTCTTCCTTCATCAAGTATCTTCATTTTCAATACTTGAAGATTCAGTCTGAAACCTACCTTAGGAGGTGCTTGAGTGTCATTCCTTTGACTTTTGGTTATCCTAGAGGATGGATGGCTTGCTTTGGTCTCCTTCTTCTTCTTAGGCATCTTTCTATACTCATGATGTGGTGTAGAATCCAAATCAATTGTATCTATGGGCGCATGGGTGTTTTCTTCAATCTTTACCTTCTTTTCCTTGGGGTCATTAGACTTCTTTATTTTTTCTTCAGAAGAGGGTGTGCTCTCAAGTTGCATTACAATCTTGGCTTCCCTTCCCTTATCCAGATCATCTTGTTTCACATCATGAATCTTCAATATCTCAGAGGTAATCTTAGAGGCTTTCCTCTTGGTCGCAACATAGTTCAAGACTGCATCTACTTGTCTAGCTTTCTCCTCATAGGTGCCCCATCTTGGCTCATTTTGATCCTTTGGCATTGATATGAGAACTTGTGCATATGCCTATGGAATTTTTTCCTCCACTTCATACCCAAGTGGATGAATCCATTTGGTCCTTGGCTCTACTGCTTCCATGAAATTTATGTCTTTCTCAACCATGAAGCATATAATGTCCTTATACTTCTCAACTATAGTTTCAGGTATCCTATACCTTCTCTGTAGTCTTATCCTGAATGTCTTGATTTCTAGCTCCATGTAGTTTTTTAGGGTGCTCTCTAATGATGCCTTCAATGAAATCTGTGGCATTATAGGTAGGCTCTTGTATAAATAGAGATCTGATACTTTTCCAACTATATGGAAATACATGTAGATTATCAGTGACCCAAACTTGAATATCTTATTTTTATCATGCTTGATAGCTCTTATATTGTCCATCAATTATGTGGGAAAGATCTTGCACAAGTTGAATTTACCATTTTCCTTCACAATCCTGATGGCTGCTAGAATAGTGGTTGCAGACACACTATTGACCCTATTAGCATGTTGGAACTTGTATCCAAGTATCATAGACATTAGTTTAATGTCTTTCTCTTCTATAGGTTCAATTGTCATTCCATGCTTGTCATTGCAAGACTTATAAACCTGCTCAACCAGTTTCCTGACATCATTGCCTACAAGAAGAATGGTGCCTATCTTGGGTAATTCAATCATCTCATGAATGAGATTAGAAGTAATTATAATAGGGACTTGACCTATCCAGAATAGGTCATCATGAATTTTTCTTAATATAATCTTTATCCATTCAGATTCATAGAAATCATAAGTTGTGGCATACTCAATAATAGGCTTGTCTTCTAGGTGTGTAAACTCATCAATGAATGTTTTTTTCTGAATTCATCATGGTTTCTAGGTGTGGCCTAATCCTGTCTACTCCAACAGGTTCCTTCTTGCAATAAATATATGCGTGTATGTCCTCTACGTGCATAACTCCCATAGGAGTCCTAGAAAATGCTCCTTCCAAATCATCTAGGGTAAACTTGAATGGATGTTTCTTAAATACATATATTTTCCTTTCACCAATATCAAATACAACAAGAGTGGCCATAACTTACTTGATCACACTTATATAGGTTTCCAAATGAATTTTAAACCGTCCTATCTAAACAAGGGTTTTGTAACTAACTTTCTAACTTCTTTGTTGATAAGTCAACTAAAATCCTTCAACTCTTAACTGCTAGATCTCATGTGCTCTCTGAAGGCTCAAATTTGAATGTAAATGTGTGGATAAAGGAACTTTTCTAACTATAAAAACAACTTTCCTCCATTAATGCTTTCTGTGTAAACACAAAATCCAACAAAGAATTCCAATCTTCCTTTCTACTATCGATTTGGTAGTGTGCTCTTGAATACTACATCGACTAGTCTCCAAATAGTTATATTGAAAGGTGCATACTCTGAGGATGAGTATACTAGCTATGTAGGGGTCTAGAGCTAATCTAGCTCCCATTATGAGCATAACGGTCATTTAACCATAAATAGGAGGTGTGCCCATTGTGGATACATGCTCAATTATTTCATCAGCATTATCTTTCTTTTCTTCCTTCCAAATCATACCCACGTCTTCTATAGCTTGCACAAACTTGACTTCTCCTTCTCCATCCACAATTGACTTTTGTGACTTATTAGGGTTTTCTTGTCTTTGTGCTTTTGATCTATAAAACTTTGAGATGTGTCCAACCTTGTTACATGAGTGATAAATAACTGGAGGCCTTATATTCCTCGGTGCATTCATGTGGGTTTCCATTTTTCACTGTTTAGCTGTGTGACCATTATAATTACATATCTGACATGTAATGTTCTGAGGACTTCTAACATTCTGTTGAGGATGATTTCTTTGATTGTACTAAGTTTGATTTCTTGATCTACAATTCATAGCTCTATGACCAAACTTATTGCATGAATAATAGTAGCCACTGAAAGGTCTTACCTCTTTACAATCTCTTGCTATGTGACCATGCTTTTTACATGCATAACAAGTTTTGTTTACTAGATTGTGCTCATCTTTAGATGGTTCTTCATTAGCTTTAGTCTAGTTTCCAATCCTCTTAGCTTATGTAGATCCTTCTAATGGTTTCGATATTGCTCACATGTCATTGATTTGATTTTATGCTTCATTGAATCCAATACCACTAGTGTCTCCTTTAATCTTCTCTGCATACAACTGAGATTATATTAGATCCTTGCTTATGTGCAGCTTGTCAATATGATTCTTTTCTTTGATCAATTTAGATTCCATCTACTTCTTGATGTTTTCTAACTCCAATATTTTCATTTTTGCTTGTCTCAGTTCTTCATCTAACTGCTTGTTTTCTTTGACTTGTTCTTCATAGGCTTCTTGATTTTTACATAGCTTTTCATCTAACTCCTCAATCTGATCCTTCAGAGATGTGTTTTCTTTATTCAAATTTTTTATCATTATCCCTAAGTCACTTGTAGAACAATCTTTTAAATCCTTTTTTAATTTCTTGATGATTACTTGAGAACGACAAGCCTTATCTTTCAGTTCTTCAATTTCTTTTTCAGATCTGTCAAGATCTTCAAGAGAAGCTTCAAGATTCTTGTTCAGATGTTTCACTTCATCCAAACTCATGATATCCTCAAGTGGTTAAACTTGTCTTCAAAGAAAAAATCTCTGATACGAGTTGTTAGGAATGGGAACACTAAGAGGGGTGGTGAATCAATGTTTTATATATTATTACTTTTTTTATCTCTTGAAACTTAACTTAATT
Organism: Chamaecyparis obtusa; assembly: GCA_027943335.1. Lineage (NCBI taxonomy): Eukaryota > Viridiplantae > Streptophyta > Pinopsida > Cupressales > Cupressaceae > Chamaecyparis > Chamaecyparis obtusa. The sequence continues at coordinate 373,371 of BSBK01009994.1, read as the reverse complement.
GCTTAAGTACTAAAATGAATATCAGTGCAAGTAAGATAAAAAACCATAACACATGACATAAAATATGATTACGGGGAAACCCAAATAGGTAAAAATCTTGGTGGGAATTGATACCCACTAAGAACTGCACTAGTGTATTATGATCCCTGTTAGAAGATCTTACAACCCTGTTAGGAGTTGATCTTTACAATGCTTTTAGTATAGTGACCTGGTCAAGGGTCAGACCCTATTAGGATTATTTCACAATAACCCTATTAGGGGTGGGGAAACACTTTTCTAGAGCTCACTACTCAAGTGGTGAAGGCTACAACCTTCTGGATCTCAAATACACACTATATCTGCAAGGTGAACTACTAATGTGACATTGCTTTTCTGATAAGTTCCTTTTGTGCATTGATGCTTTAGCCTCTTGTAAAGCTCTACAACATTCTAACTTCTCTTTTCATACTTTTTCTCTATTGATATCAACTCTCTATTTCCTACCATGGTTAATTACAAAGGTGCATGTCTGATTTATATGCGCAAACAAAACTATTCACTAGGTCGACCTTCAACCTATTACATACAATGCTTTGAAATGAATTGGCTCAAGCATGTTTTCATAAAATGATATTAACATGTCTATAACCTAAGTAAAATAGGTGCATAGCCTTTACAAAACAATATTATAAGCGCTAACCAAAATACCAATAGTCGGCTTCATGCTCTATTCTGTTTTGTCTCTCACTGTCTGTGTCAATTCATCTGGCTGTAACTTCTTCATACTAGATCATATTATCATTCACTCTTAGACTTAGCATGATTACATACTCAGAAGCTTATATTCAAGGGCACATGCCATAACTCGGTCATACACATGTGCACTGATGGTCTTTTCATCTGGTACTCTGCTAACTGTCCAATCTTCCATACTTAGCCATTTTCCTAATTTTCTAAGTAATGCACTAACTCCAAAACTTCATATGACTTTGTTTCCATAATGAAAACACTAAATCATAATAGTATAGTCAACTTTCCAATAGTTTCATATATATTTATTCTTTAAAATAGCCATGGAGAAAGGTTGTTTTAACATAAAGTTGTTCCAAATGAAAATCATCAGTAGTCACAATACTTAAAACAATGTGTATAGAAGTCATTTTTACAACTGGATAAAAGATCTCATCACAATCAATGCCCTTTTTTTGTACAAATCCATTTACAGCTATCCTAGATTTAAATCTTTTCTTACCTCTATCCTCTTCTTTTATCCTATAAATCCATTTATTTGGTAAAGCATGTTTACCTACTATACACACCTAAAAACTATTTAAAATGTATGTGCTTTCTTTTTAACATGTCTTCTATCCTATGTCATTTACTACATCATAACCTTGATCACTTTGACCAATTATATCAAGACTCAAACATCATTGGATGATTCGTAATTATTTGTAAATTTATCCTAATTGATCCTAGTCGATGCTAAACTAATCCTAATTGATTATAGTTCATCCTAAACCATTCTTAAGAAAATCCTAATCGATCTTAAATCATGTCAAGCATTCTTACATGAGTCCAAATTAGTACTAGTCAGTCTAAGATCATGTCAAAATAATCCAATCATTCTCAAGTCAATTCTTGGGCATTATCAATGTTCATCGATGCCTAATCAGACCACTTTCAAATCAATCCAATCCTATAAAATCCTTGTCAATATTATCAATCTCATTATTATCAAATTAGTTCAAGGCATTGTCAAAGGTCATCAATGCAGCATCACCATCATTTATCCAAAGGCATTGTCAAACTTCATCAATGTCTCATCGCCATCATCAATCTAAGGTATTGTCAAGGTTCATTGATGCATCCTCATCATCATCATCATCATCATCAATTATTTTGAAAAAATACTCTACAAGTGATGAAGGGTGCTCCCCTTAATACCACAAACACATAACATAAATAGAGAAACAACAAAAATATGCAAGAATAGAAAATTGGCTTCTTATTATCTCGACAAATGTGGAATTACAAACTTTTAGAATTACAATATGCAAAGCCACATTGGCATTCCCTTACAATATTCTATAGGACAAAGCCTTGAATTATTACCTAGATCTACCACGCAGATCTACCTAGACAACACTACATGCCTTCTTTATATAGGCAATTTCCATCGCCCAAGAAGGTTCTAGAAATTTAGCCCTTAAGGCTGACTATACATAGAATTAATTTATTTTCACAATTTTACAATAGGGTCGGCTCAAAAGAAATACACAAATATGATTTTAGGTAACCCAACTTCTGGAGGCCATAACTTTCTAATCGTAGCTCCTTTTTTTTCTATTGTAACCACTTTTCAGAAATGCCATGATGAGCTCTACAGCGATTGACATGCGCTAGCACCAGTCAGCCGGGGGTCGACTGTGATCCGGAGCCTCTAAGGCCTTCAAAATTGACCTGAAAGATTTTGTACCCAAAAACTTCAATAACTTCACCAATACTGGTGATGTGGCAATGAAACTCAACTAGTAGGCTAAAATGACTAGGATGAACCTCCAACTGTGAAATCAAAATATTCTAAGATCATATGGCCAACTTACTAAAAATAGTAAATTTCCATAAATAACAACTCCGCACAAGATAGCCCTTATTGAAAAGCAAACAACAATATTTTTGGGTGATGCAATATTGCTCTTACACCCAGGATGCTCCTGCATCAGACACTTGGGGTAATTTGAGAAGTGACCCTGTCACGACTCAGGTGTGCAGAGGAAAACCAAGATGGTTAACCTCCTCCTTTGCTAGCCATGATGAATCTTCAACAGGTCATCCTTTCCATTTGACCAAATACTCTTCATATGTCATGTTCCTTGTGCTTCTACCAACATGACTATCTAGTATGTCTTCAATCTCCTTGATATCTAAACTAGTTCTTGGAATACTCCACTATGCTACTGTAACATCATCTTCAACACCTCCTCCATGATACTCTGTCAAATCTAAAACATTAAAGACTGGTGAAATATTCAGCTCAGTAGGCAACTCGACCTCATATGCATTTCTTGAATCATGCTTCTTCAGTATCTTACATGGCCTAAACTTCTTGATTTTCAACTTGTTATATGTACCAACTGGAAATCTTTCCTTCTGTAAATGAACCATGACTTCATCTCCAACTTGAAATTCCTGATGCTGCCTTTTCTCATCTGCCTGAGCCTTATACTATGCATTCATCTTGGTAATGTGCTTCCTCACCTCCCCATGGATGTTCTTCAAATGTTTTGCAAAATCCACAGCTTCAGCACTACTTATTTCTCCTTTATCTATCTTTCTCAACTCAGATGCATTTCTTGGACTACTCCCATATACAATCTAGAATGGTGATTTACCAGTGCTCCTATTAACAGAATTATTGTATGCAAATTCTACCTATGGTAAAATCAAATCCCATCTTGTTCACTAATCTCCAACCAAACATCTTAGAAAATTTCTCAAACTCCTATTCACCACCTCTATCTATCCATCAGTCTATGGATGATGTGATGAATTGAACTTCAAAACTATCTTCAACTTCTTCCACAATGTGCACTAAAAATATCCAATGAACTTAGTGTCCCTATCTGAAACTATACTCTTTGGCAAACCATGTAGTCTCACCACTTCTCTAAAAAATAATTCTGCTACATGAACAACATCATTAGTCTTCTTGCAGGGAATAAAATGTGCCATCTTTGAAAATCTGTTAGTTACCAAAAAAATTAAATCATGTCCCTGCTGTGTCCTTGGTAAACCAAGAACAAAATCCATACTGATATCCTCCCAAGGTTTCTCTAGTAAAGGTAATGGCTGATACAACACTATATTCTGCTTCACTCCTTTCACCATCTAACATACTCTGCAACTCTATACAAACTTCTTGACATCTTGCTGCAACTATGGCCAATAATAATTATCACTAACCAAAGAAAGGGTTTTATCATGACCAAAATGTCCAGCCAATCCTCCGCTATGCTTCTCCTTGATGAGATTCTCCCTCATAGAACTTCTTGGAATGCACAACTGACTTCCTCTGAATAGCATATCATCCTGAATGATGAAATCCAGCAACTTCATTCTATCTAGAGTAACAGGTTCTTTACAAGCTTTCCAAGCTTCACCAAAATCAAGGTCCTCTGGATACAAATTCTTGAGTTCCTTGAACCCAACCACTTCAATCTGCATCTCTGTCAGCAATAGTTGCCTTCTGCTAAGCGCATCTGCAACTTTGTTAGACTTTCCACTTCTGTGTTTCAAAACAAATGTATAACTCTGCAAAAACTCAACCCATTTCAAATGCCTTTGATTCAACTTTCCTTGAATATTCAAATATTGCAAAGCTTGATGATTAGTATACAAAACAAACTCCTTAGGAAGTAGATAATGTCTCCACTTCTTCAATGCTTGAACTGTAGCATAAAATTCCTGATCATAAACAAAATATTTCCTCTTGGCATCATTTAATAAGCAATAGGTTTACCTTCTTGGCTCATAACAACTCCTATTGCAGTACCACTAGCATCACAATATACTTGAAACACCTTATTAAAACTTGGAAGTGCTAAAATAGGTTGTTCTGTAACTTTTTATTTCTACAGTTTAAAACTCTTATTTGCCCCATTAGTCCACTTGAACTCTTTTCTATCCCCTCTCATTGTTTCAGTCAAGGGTCCACAAATACTGCTAAAATTTTTGTAAAAGCTAGCCAAACCATGAAAAGATCTTACCTCAATAGCACTCCTTGTAGTAGGCCATTCAAGGATAGCCTATACTTTTTTTGGGTCCATTTTTAGACCTTCTGTTGAAACTACAAATCCCAAATACACTAACTCTTTCTTCACAAAACTGCACTTCTTCAAATTAATAAAAAAAAATTCATCTCTCAACTTCTCAAACACCATACGAATATGCATCATATGCTCTTCCAATATTTTACTAAAGATCAAAATATCATCTAGGTACACAATGACAAAATTACCCAGAAATTCTTTCAGCACCTCATTCATGAGCCGCATGAAAGTGCTCGGTGCATTGGTTAGCCCAAAAGGCATGACTAACCACTCATATAGTCCTTCCTTTTTCTTGAAGGAAGTCTTCCATTCATCTCCTTCTCTAATCTGAATCTGGTGATATCCACTCTTTAGATCTATCTTTGAGAAATACAAAACTCCACTCAAACAATCGATAATATCATCCATTCATGGTAATGGAAACCTATACTTGATTGTGATCTTTTTTATTACTCTAGAATTTGTACACATCCTCCATTCTCCATTCTTCTTTGGTGCTAATACTATTGGTACATCACATGGACTTAGGCTCTCCTGAATCAACCTTTTCTACAATAACTCATGTACTTGTCTATTCAAATCTTCACTTTCTACTAGTGTTATTCTATGTGCTGCCTTGTTTGGCAAATTGGCTCCTGGAATCAAATCCATTTGATGACTGATCTTCCTTACCAGTGGTAATTCATTAGGTGCATTATCAGATACAATATCCTGAAACTCATTCAACAAATCTACAACCTCTACAGGTACATCCTCTACTTCTTCTTTACTAGCTTTTGGAATTAAAGAAAAACACACATTCTTATGCCTCATACCATCTAGAAATTTTATTCTATCAACAAATGCTATTCTTGCATTACCACATACCTTTTCTTCGGTCTCCTTCAATTGCTTTAGCTTATGTCGCACTCCATCCTTTGTCAGGCAATAGGTATTCGCATGACCATCGTGTATAACACATCTGTCAAATTGCCACGGTCTACCCAACAACATATGACATGCATCCATAGATATGATATCACATAGTACCTCATCTTGGTACCCGCCGATCTTGAACTTTACCAGGCACTGTTCACTGACCATGACCTTGTGGTCATCCTGCACCTAGGCAATCTGATATGGATGTTGGTGTTTCTATCTCTTGAGCTTCAACTTTGTCAGCATCTCTTCTAACACCAAATTGTCAGTGCTTCCACTATCAATAATCACATCATAGCATTTGCCCTCACACTTGCATCTAGTGTGAAACAAGCTCCTCCTTTGTTCAAGTTCATTCTCACCACTCAGCAGGACTCTTCTGTTAATCAGCATTTCTCCTCTTTTAGCATCTTCTAAATTTGATGATTTGGTGTCTTCATCTACATGTGAAACTCTGGCCTAGCCTTCATTCCTCCTATATGTTCTTCCTTGGTGTTGAGGACATTCAAATGCCCTATGACCTTCTTCTCCACAATGAAAACATGTTCCAGGGAAGCCTCCTCTTCCTGAACCTTATCCTCTTCCTCTTCCTCTCTAATCTCTATTATTTTGATCTTGGAAATGATTGGAATTATTTCCTCTCTGATTTTGACTACTACTGGCCTCATCCTTCTTTTTTAGATCTTCATTTCAGCCTCCATATGACCATCCACTAGATCATCCACCATGACCTCTTCCATTTTGTCTGCTCTCAAACTTCTTATTTAGCTTTTCCTCCACTTTTAGGGCAAATTGGTATACCTCTTCAATACTGTTCATTCAAACTAGATTCAGCTCCTCCTGAATACTTGGCCTCAACCCATTAAGATAGCGAGCAACTTTCTCCTTATCAGCTTTCGCATGGCCTGTTCTAATGAGGATTCGATAGAACTCCTCTATATACTCTTGAACAGATCTTCCCACTTGCTTCAAACTTTGCATCTTCTTCAGTAGGTCAAGCTCATAATCAACAGGAATGAACTGTCACTTCAATTTATCCACCATCTGATCCCATCTTGTGATTTTATCTTTCCCTCTTGTATTTCACTCCAATTGAATCTCTTGCCACCAGATCTTCGCATGACCTTTCAGTCTGGCCTTTGCAAATTTGACCCTATCAAGATCCTCAATATCTTCATACTCAAAATATTCTTCACATTCATTGATCCAGTCGATCAATTCTTCTATGTTAAGATTTTTTGAAAATGCAGGAACCTCGATCTTAGGTCTTTTTCCGATCTTGGAAATGGCTCAAAAAAGTCTTTCTTCTTCTTGATTCAAAATTTCACCTTCTTCTTCTTCTTGATCATCATTTCCTTCTTCGGCTTCATTCTCACTTTCATCTCTGACAGTAAGATTCATTCCTCTGCGAATCTCTTCTTGCAATGCTCACACTTGTCTCTGGAGTGCTCTAACCTTAGGTGTTACAACACCAACTCTTCCACCATGTTCCCTTCATGGAGGCATTTTCGTAATGCACGTTGAAACCCTATCCACGGTCCTAGTGCAAACTATCTCATAGTTGGTGATATGTTTACACACTCAGGAACTCTTGCTCTGATACCACTTGATGAAGGGTGCTCGCCTTAATACCACAAACACATAACAGAAAGAGAGAAACAACAACAATATGCAAGAATAGAAAATTGGCTTCTTATTATCTCCACAAATGTGAAATTATAAACTTTCAAAATTACAATATGTAAAGCCACATGGGCATTCCCTTACAATATTTTGTAGGACAAAGCCTTGAATTATTACCCAGTCTACCACCCAGAATTGCCTAGACAACACTACGGGCCTTCTTTATATAGGCAATTTCCACCACCCAAGAAGGTTCCAGAAATTTAGCCTTTAAGGCCGAATATACATAGAATTAATTTATTTTCACAATTTTACAATAGGGTCGGCTCAAAAGAAATACACAAATATGATTTTAGGTAACCCAACTTCTGGAGGCCATAACTTTCTAACCGTAGCTCCATTTTTCTATTGTAACCACTTTTCAGAAATTCCATGATGAGATCTATAGTGCCTGACATGCGCTAGCACCAATCAATTGAGGGTCAACCGTGATTCGGAGCCTCTAAGGCCTTCAAAATTGACCTAAAATATTCCATACCCAAAAACTTCAATAACTTCACCAATACTAATGATGTGGCAATGGAACTCAACTGGTAGGCTGAAATGACTAGGATCAACCTCCAATTGTGAAATCAAAACATTCTGAGATCATATGACCAACTTACTAAAAATAGTAAGTTTCCATAAATAGAAGCTCTGCACAAGATAGCCCTTATTGAAAAGCAAACAGAAATATTTTTGGGTGATGCAAGATTGCTCTTACACCCAGGATGCTCCTGCTTCAACAAGTTACTACAAGTTATTAATAAATATTTTGTTAGAAATAGGAAATACTAAGAGGGGGGCTGGGAAGATTTTGTTACAAACTTTAACTTTTGCCTAAGTATTGATATTATTAATAAATTTGTAACGTTCATAAGAAACTAAACTGATTAAACTAAGTAGTAAATACAACCATAAAACAATGGAACTCATAACACCATATCTGATAATGAGGAAACCTTGGACAAGGGAAAACCCTAGTGGGGATGGTATCCACTAAATGATCCTCTAATCAAAAGTATCTTGTGAAACATATTGACTCTTTGAAGAGTCTATTACATCTGTATAGTGTCTCGGTCCTTGTGAGGTGACTTAGGCTTTGTTAGAAGCCTCAACCCTGTTAGGAGTTGGTAATACAAAATACAAAAGTATGTATGCAAGATGAGATCACTTCTCAAACACAAAATGTACAATGATAATCATCAATACAAAAGATAGTGAACAAAACCTTTCACTACTGCTCAATATCTTCAATATTTTGATTTACCCTTGATTCTATTCACAAAACTTATCACAAACTTGCACTACTTTGATCATACATCATAATTTGCATAATACATCAATATGCATCAATACAATACTTAATACAACTTCAGATTACAAGTTTCTTTCCTTTATACAAGCTATTACAAAACTAACCTTTCAGTCAGCCTTCAATTCATTAAACACTTCCCAAAACATAAAGTTACTTCTTGTGGAGTTAGGGTTAACATCTAAGATGTCTTCCCTAATTAGTTAAGTCATTATTTAGATAAAAATAATAATCCCTTATCCCACAATATCCATTTACTTGATGTTACTCTGTTACGTCAGCTCAACACTATTTATGTGAAAACAATAATAACTTCAGCCGTATAGGTCATATAGTTATGCACTTTTCATTGTAGGATTTATACACTTTGTACTATATGTACCCAAGTGCACACATGCTGAAAATATCTTTGTGATATGTCTTGACCAAAATAATCTATGTGCTGACAGATAAATTATGTGATACTTAGATAATTCTCTAAGTCATTATCCCAAAACTTCATCCTTAAGTCCTCCTGACTTAATACTGATCAAGTGTTTCCATAAATGATAAAATTATGATATCCTACCTAGCCAAATTTCCAAGAATCTCCCCCTTTTTCATTGATGGAAACATATGGGAAAATTGGCTAAGTCCCAAAACATTAAAATTTAAAACTTCAAAAACTTGTAACATTGTGTTACACAACCATTAAAAGATTTTCAAGTCTATGGATCGATCATTTACATATACCATCTTTACATATGGATACTCCCCCTCTGGCTATACTTTATCCTTCATAGTTTTCTTCATAATTTACTTCCTATTACACTTTACATAGTATGCTTGACAATTTTCTTGTATTTCTCCCACTTTGACATCAATGACAAAGAAGATGTCAAAAACTATATATACAAGTCAAGATTTGTTACCTCATCTATGTTGGGTTTTATATTCTTGAGATGCAATCATAAAAACTCTCTTTCAGGTTCTTGAATTATTTTCCACATATGATTTGAATTGTTTCAGATACATTGATAAGGGCACACAACCCATAAGATGCAACTTCAACTACATTCAAATCTGAATATGTGAACTTTTCATAAGATGCCTTAGCCTTAAGACATTCATCTAGTTGATTTTGTACAATATGTATCTTTTGTTAATATGATTTAGAACAACAAAGAGGGTGGGTGAATCAGTTGTTCTCAAGTCCTGATGTATAAAACAAACTTACAAACTTTTCCTTAAATTAGATCCAATAACTAAAACAAACTCGATCATCACTGATTCAATAATAGAAACATGCAGTCCACTACCCAGTTGTAACTTTACTTGTAAAACACAGAAATGTTCAAACCAAAACATTCACACAAGTATTAACATGAGGATTTATAGTGGAAACCCAATGTGGGAAAAACCACTTCGTAACATGCTACTATTATTTTCACTCTTCTAAAGTGAGCTCGATTAAAAGCCAACCTTGTCAAAGGTTACAATACACACTCTTAGGTGTGACCCGGTTAAAAGATTTCCATCACCCTGTTAAAAGTGAGCCTTGCTATAGGACTTACATAGACTCCATTAGAATGCAACCTTGTTCAAAGGATTTAACATATGACTGTTAGGTCAACCTCTATTAAAAGGATTTTGACTATTACAATGGTTAGAAAGTAGCAGCAATTTTTATCTAAAAAATATACAACTCACTTTGCAAATATCAGATTTGATTCCATACACTAATGCTGGTTTACTGACTTTGAAACTTTTCCATCTCCATCTCTAATTTTCTCAGAACTTTTCTTCAAGCAACCACCACAACTCTCCTTCAGCCTTTTCTACTTATACAGTCAATAAAACTTTACTGATCTTCCAGCATTCTTTTTTTCACCATGTACTTGCATATCCAAATGCTCAGGTTCCCTTTATACTTTCCTCAATTAGGTTAACTCACCTTATGCCACTCAATCTCATTTGTAGATCTTAGGGTTAGGTCAGGTTCATTGAACCTACCCACTTCATGTTCTTCGGATCCTTTTCTAGAATCATCTAAAATCTCTTAAATATTTACAATAAAAATTTTTACAGTGCATTTAATGCTTTCAAAGAATCAATAAATAAAGTCAACATGTTTTACATAATCCAAGAATTCAACAATGTCGGCTCCAAAACTAAATTCTCTTCAAATATAAAAATGTTGATGCTCAGTCAATACTGTGATCAACTACTTGGTCTTCATGTAGAAAGCTTGGTCATTACTAAAAATGTTTCCCCAACTTACATTGTCTTCCTTGGCAAATAACTGTTGTTCAGTCGACACTAGAATTTTTCTTGGCATACACTAACTCGGTCGACACTAACATTACTCAGCTTAAACATGATTTCTCCATTTTTTCTTGGTCAAGCCTACCAGTTTAGTCTTCAGTCTGACTAAGATAAACAATACACTATCTCATCATTGTACAACATAGTCAAGTACACTTTGTAGTATCAAGATAACTCAACCTTTCCCTAGGTGCTATTATTACCAACCTTGCCCCAAACCTTCACAAAAATACAATTGATATAGTACTTTCCTAAGTAGCAACAGTCTTACCAAGTAAGGTTTGACATCAATGACAATATAATAATTGTTTCAATTACAGTTCTCAACAATCTACCTCTTTGGCATTGATGGAAACACCATATGATATCACCTGAATAACACATGGATTACCAACCAATCCAAAAACTTATCTGTCCATCAAAGAATTATTTATAATAACCTTAGCTTCATTTTGATTCAGAATCCTATAAGCCTCACTTTTGTGACCGTCAGAAGTATTCAGATCCCCCTCTATCCTAATCCTTCATTTCAATGCATCACCCTTACTTTTCAGTGTTATGTGTTATCATATCAGTTCATCTCCCTCTTTGACAAAAATGCCAAAGTAGCAACTAAAAACATACATCCATCAGATGTAGATAATATCTGTGCAGCTCATTTTTTCTCCCTCTATCATCTTGCTTATGAATGAGTCCTTGTCTTTGCTCCTTTTCACAACTCTAGGCTAGCCCTAAAGTATGACAATCTTCTACATCAATTTGTCAAATATTCTATTGTAGCATATTTGATGCAGTGCTCCTAGCTTGACTAGGCAGCCTCAGTTAGGGGAAGGACTCCTAATTGACTTCTCAAATACTCATGAGCTTCTCTAGGTAAAGCTTTAGTGAATATGTCTGCTAATTGTTCTTTTGTATTCACATATTCCATTCAGACTTCTTTTTCTTGTACTAATTCTCTCAAGTAGTGATACTTGATTGCTATGTGCTTGGTCTTAGTGTGCATCACTGGATTCTTAGAAATATTGATAGCACTTGTGTTGTCACAGAAAATAAAAATAGGTTCAGTGATTTCTTTTTTCATGCCTATCAACAATTATTTTATCCATACCAAATTTGAATAGTTTACTACAACAGTAACATACTCGGCCTTGATAGTAGATTGGGAAATGCAATTTCTTTTGTTACTCATCTAGGAGACTAATCTATGTCCAAGAAAGAAAGCTCCACCACTAGTACTCTTTATGCCATCTACATTTCCTGCCCAATCAACATCTGTATAAACTCTGAGTTCAAATTTGTCATCCTTCTTATAATATAGACCAAAAATCAGTAGTTCCTTTCAAGTATCTCATAATTATTTTCACAGCCATCATGTGTGTTTCCTTAGGATTGGCAGAGAATCTTGCCACAATCCAAATAGCTAGTGCAATATCTGGTCTACTATGTACAACATACTGCAATTTTCCAATCATGGATCTGTACAAAGTCTAATTCACTTCTGCAGTATCATCATTCTTAGATAACTATTGTCCAGTAACCATAGGAGTACTCACTAGTTTAGCATCTTCCATCCCAAAAGTTTTTAGTATTTCATTAACATACTTAGACTGTGTAATGAAAATTCTTTTCTTCTTCTGATATACTTGTAAACCAACAAAGAATTTGATCCCACCAAACATGCTCATTTCAAATTCAGTTTGCATTTAATTTGAAAATCTTTTACACAATGCATCTTGTCCACCAAAAATAATGTCATCCACAAAATTTTTTGCCAATGGGATACCTTTACCTTCTTCATCCTTCATGTACAGATTGCTTGTGTCATTTGTTCTTGAAAATCCAATCTGTATCAAGTAGTTGTGCAACCTCTCATACCATGCTCTAGGAGCTTGCTTCAATCCATATAGTGCTTTGTTCAGTTTGCACACCATGTGTCTTCTGTTTGGATCAATAAAACCATCTGGTTGTTCTATGTAAACTTCTTCTTCTAGTATACCATTTAAAAATGTAGACTTGACATCCATTTGATATACCTCAAAATTTTTATAAGTAGCATATACAAACAGAGTTCTTACTCCTTCCAATCTAGCTACAAGGGAAAATGTCTCCCCATAATCCATTCCTTCTTCTTGTGCGTAGCCTTTTTCATACCAGCCTAGCTTTGTTCCTAGTTATTTCACCATTTTCATTCATCTTATTCCAAAACACCCACTTTGTTCCTATAACATTTTTGTTTTCAGGTCTTAGCACCAGAGTCCAAGTATCATTCTTCTCAATTTGGTCAATCTCTTCATTCATTGCTTGTATCCATTCTTCATTCTCCAATACCTCTCTAGTTGACTTGGGTTCAAATTCACACAGTAGGCATGTTGGATCCTTAGTCTTACTTCTAGTCTGAATTCTAGTATTTTTGTCTCTAATTATCTATTTTGGCTTGTGATGTCTTCTTACATATTTTTCCAAAACAGGTTCAACTCCTCTCTCTCCTCTATTTCATCAAGTTCCCCAACAAGATTTTCAGATTCAACTTCTGAATGCTTGGCAACCTCTTCCTGATACTCTGTAGCATTTTCTTGTAGCTTGGCATGTTCTTGTTCTCTTTCGGCACTATTTTCTTGATGCTTGACAACATCTGTCTGTCACTCGACATTGCTTACCTGAGACTCGGCATCAGGTGCAAGTCTGTTACTTGCCTCTTCTTCTTCCTCAGTGTACACAAAATATCCATAATCTTCTGGTTCTCTTTTACTGTCAGCTTCATTTCTTTCTGCATAATCATCAATTTTGACATTCACACATTCCACAATTTTGTTAGTGTTAGAGTTCAAAAACTTATAGACTTTACTTTTTGTGGAATATCCTAGGAATATGCCTTCATCACTCTTAGCTTCAAACTTTCCATTCCTAGTGTCTTTTAATTTATAGCACTTACTTCCAAAGATTCTAAAGTATTTAACACTCGGTGCATGCCCATACCATAATTCATAGGGTGTCATATTTGTACCTTTCTTGATCTATACCTAGTTAAGAGTGTAGACAGCAGTGCTTATAACTTCTTTCCAGTATTTCTATGCCACGTTATTTTCAATCAACAATGTCCTTGCACAATCCAAGATAGATCTATTTCTTCTTTCTGCTATACCATTTTGTGGAGGTGTTCTAGGTCCAGACATGTGTCTTTTAATTCCTCAATCATTGCAAAATAGATTGAATTCATTTGATGTAAATTCTCCACCTCAGTCAGATCTAAGATATTTTAGGTTCCTACCTGTCGCCTTCTCAACCTTAGCCAAATACCACTTAAAGAATTGAAAAGCTTTAGATTTTTATTTTAGAAACATTACATGCATCATCCTAGTATGATCATCAACAAACAAGATAAATTATCTAGCACCACAGTAAGTTTGTACACCCATAGGTCCACAAAGGTCAGTATGAACCAAATCTAAAATGTTTTCAGAAGTAAAGGATTTTCTCTTAAAACTTGAATTTGTCATATTTCCTAATTGACATTCCTTGCACATCACATTCTTAGGTTTCTTCAATCAAGGTAGACCTCTTACCTTTTTCTTCTTACTTATCTCTACCAGATTGTCAAAGTTAACATGACATAGCCTTTTATGCCAAAACCAAATATCATCAAGTTGTGCAATTATACATGTTTCTTCAGATAGGTCAAGATAGAACAAATTACCTCTAGTCTGATCTCCACTTCCAATTAGTTCTCTAGTAGCATCAAATATTTTAGCTTGCTTGTGATGAAATTCCACTCGATAACCAGTTTTGTTGAGCTGAGAAACACTTAACAAATTATAATTAAGACCTTCAACCCAATATGCATTTTCACAAGATATCTTATCAGTCAGTTTAATCAAACCTTTTCCTCTAACAAGACATGGTGCATCATTACCAAATTTTACACTTTAACCTCTGTAATGATGTAAGGTCTCCAACTTATTTTTGTCACCAATCATGTGATGTGAACAACCACTGTCAATAATCCATTTATCATTCTTGTTCACATAGGATATCAATGCAGTTTTCTCATCCTCATCAAATTCATCTTTCATTGCAACATAGACTACCTCAATTTCAAAATCATCACTATTAGTGTTAGTTTCTTTTTTAGCAATGTGACAAGATTTCTTACCTTTTACTTTATAGTCTTTGTTCCATCGGTAGCTTCTATCATCTCTTCTATCTTTGTGTTTTCTTTTTCTTTCATCTCTTTATCCTTCATGTTAGGACATCTAGCAGCTATATGACCAACTTTATTACATGAAAAACATATAATAGGTAGTTTACCTTTATACTTTCTTTTTCCCCTTCTCAGTCTTCTAGCCATAAGAGCTTCTAGATCTTCCAGTTCTTCATTAGAGGTGTCACTGTCACTTTCACTTTCACTTTCACTTATGCATCTTTCTTTTTATTTCTTAGTCTTGGTCAGAACTAGTTGTGACTGAAAAGAAGATTCAACATTACCAATGCTTCCAATAGTTAAATTATCATAGTTAGAGATTTTGAAAGCAGTCAGCTTACTAACCAAACTTTCCAAATTAATCACATTAGTAGAGTTGCATCTAGATTCCTGAATAGCTGAGATCTTAATAGCATATATAGGATGTAGGGTTCTTAGTACTTTTTCAATTATAGTTTCATCATCAATAGCCCCATTTTCTCTTCTAATAGCATTCACAACTTTTTTTATTCTACCACAATATTGTGGAATGTTTTCACCTTCTTGCATTCTCATTTCATCAAACTTACCTCTAAGACTCTTGGCCTTTTCTTTTAGTACATTCAAGTCACCACCATAGATTCTTGCAAGAGTGTCCCACATATCCTTAGCAGTTGTGCAATCCTTAATGTCCTCAAATTCTAAATAGCTTAGGGTAGATGCAATTTCCAGCATTGCCTGATTATGTTCTTGCTTAGCTCTCATTTCTTTGGTAGTCAAAGGTGTGATAGGTGAGACATAGCCATTCTCAATGTAGTACTTTGCAGAGTCACCAATACCAGCCAGATGCAGCTTCATCAAGCTTTCCCATGTAGGGAAGTTTTCCTTATTCAGCTTCGATACCTCCTTCTTATACATCCTGATCATTTTCTTCAAGCCCCTTTAAACTTGATCTCTGTAAACAATAATAATAAGCAAAAAAGCTCTGATACCAATTATTAATATGATTTAGAACAATAGAGAGGGGGGGTGAATCAATTGTTCTCAAGTCCTGATGTATAAAACAAACTTACAAACTTTTCCTTAAATCAGATCCAATAACCAAAACAAACTCGGTCATCACTGATTCAATAATAGAAACATGTAGTCCACTACCCAACTATAACTTAACTTGTAAAACACATAAATCTTCAAACCAAAACATTCACACAAGTATTAACACCAAGATTTATAGTGGAAACCAAATGTAGAAAAAATCACTTTGTAACATGCTACTATTATTTTCACTCTTCTGAAGTGAGCTCAGTTAAAAGCCAACCCTGTCAAAGGTTATAGTACACACTGTTAGGTGTGACCCAGTTAAAAGATTTCAATTACCCTATTAAAAGTGAGCCTTGCTATAGTAATTACATAGAATCCATTAGAATGCAACCTTGTTCAAAGGATTTAACATATGACTGTTAGGTCAACCTCTGTTAAAAGGATTTTGATTGTTACAATGGTTAGAAAGTAGCAGCAATATTTATCTAAAAAATATATAACTCACTTTGCAAATATTATATCTGATTCTGTACACTAATGTTGGTTTACTGATTTTGAAAATTTTCCATCTCCATCTCTGATCTGCTCAGAACTTTTCTTCAAGCAACCACCACAACTCTCCTTCAGCCTTTTCTACTTATACAGTAAATAAAACTTTACTGATCTTCCAGCATTCTCTTTTTCACCATGTACTTGCATATCCAAATTCTCAGGTTCCCTTTATACTTTCCTCAATTAGGTTAACTCATCTTATGCCACTTAATCTCATTTGTAGATCTTAGGGTTAGGTTAGATTCATTGAATTTACCTGCTTCATGTTCTTCAGCTCCTTTTCTAGAATCATCTTAAATCTCTTAAAGATTTACAATAAAATGTTTTACAGTGCATTTAATGCTTTCAAACAATCAATAAATAAAGTCAACACATTTTACATAATCCAAGAATTCAACAATGTCAGCTCTAAAATTAAATTCTCTTCAAATATAAAAATGCTGATGCTCAGTCAATACTGTGATCAACTACTCGATCTTCATGTAGAAAGCTTAGTCATTACTAAAAATGTTTCCTTGGCTTACACTGTCTTCCTCAGCAATTAATTGTTGTTCGGTCGACACTAGAATTTTTCTCGGCATACACTAACTCGGTCGACACTAACATTACTTGGCTTAAACATGATTTCTCTGTTTTTTCTCGGTCAAGCCTACCAGTTTAGTCTTCAGTCTGACTAAGATAAACAATACACTATCTCATCATTGTACAACATAGTCAAGTACACTTTGTAGTATCAAGATAACTCAACCTTTCCCTAGGTGCTATTGTTACCAACCTTGCCCCAAACCTTCACAACAATACAATGGATATAGTACTTTCCTAAGTAGCAACAGTCTTACCAATTAAGGTTTGACATCAATGACAATACAACAATTGTTTCAATTGCAATTCCCAACATCTTTATAGTTAAATGTTCTCTCAAAAATAAAAATCTTTTGATAACTTTTTCTCTATCTAGCTCAATTCAACTTATATCATTATAAGTCTTTGCAGTTTTTCTTCCTAAATCCTCAATCTTCATGTCAGGCTGCTGAAGTTCCATGACAGAGTTTTGTAGTTCTACATGTATCTTTTTCAGCTCTTCATTTATGTCTTTGATAAAATTATATGCTAATGTGCACTGTCCATATAATTTATATCCCTCAATTTCAATTCTCCTTAATTATTTTATGCTAGAGTCAAGCACAATTAAATGGGTATGTGCAGGATCATGGTACGTCAAAAAGTGGCGATGTGAAAAAGAAGTCCTGATTGATAGACTCTTTGAAAAACAACTATAACTTAAAAATAATATAACATTTTTTAAATCTGAAATATACATCACATTCTATACTTCACCTAATACAATAATAATAAATAATTCTTTCAATTTGATGAAGTTTAGACTAGATTAAGTTGGTCAAACATGAGATTTTTTATATTCAAGAAATTTGTAGCAGAAAAATCATAATTAATTATTTACTTGGAAAAAATACAAAAAAATATACATCATATTCGGACATGATTCTACTACTGTTATCTAGAATCTTATAAAAAATACTATCATTTTTTTTTTTTTAATGTGGTCAGACATACACCAACTTCTTATCTTTCTAGTAATGATTGATAGACTTATCGAAAAATAGCTATAACTTTCAAACTATATAACATTTTTGAAATCCAAAATATGAGTCACATTCTATAATTTTCCTACTACAATAAAAATAAAAATAAAAATCAATTTGATAAAGTTTAGACTAAGCTAGCATGGTCAGACATGAGATTTTTTGTATTCTGAAAAATTTGTAGAAGAAAAATCATAATTAATTATTTACTTAGAAAAAAATTATAAAAAAATATATGTCACATCCGGACATGAGTCTACTACTTATATCTTGAATCTTGTAAAAAAAAATCATTTGATTGTGTTTAAGGTGGTCAGGCATACACCTACTTCTTATTTTTTTCCTAAAATTTTTGTACTACTACATTGAAATTTGAAATTTTCAACATATAGAATAATTATTTTTCAAAAAAGGCCTAGTATCTTTTAAACTAAATTTAATTTTCTATAGATTCTCTTGTTACATATTTTTGATATAATATTTATATCTTGTTCAAATTTTATGTCAACTTGCCTAAACCTGATTTTTGAATTTTCATTGCCACTTAAGGGCCTAGTTTGGCATACCATGATCCTGCACATATCCAAATCATTTCTAATATTCTGACAAAAAATGTTAAACAATTGTGCATTATGTTTGGTTTTTTCTTGGGTGACTAATACCTTAGATAAATGTGTAAAATCATTATCAAACACCTTAATCACTGCACTTTGTCTCTCTTGTGGCTGAGTCTCAGATACTTTCTCTATTATTATGCTCTACAACTTATCTGTGACTGAAATCAATGATTTTTGGAGAACTTTTACTTGCTTATTCTTCTCAAAGATTTTTATTAGTGATGATGTTAGTTTAGCTTGATCATCATCATCTTCTACAATACTACTTCTATTTTCATCTTTTTGGAGTAATATATTAGCTTCATGCTGGAAAACCTTGTCAACCTCAGTTTCAGTGTGCTTCAAATGTGGTACAAGTTCTAATTCTTGCATGGTGCATCTCTTCTTAATTTATTATCGATAGGGGTAAGACCCTTAATCTACCTCTAAGATATTAAAATCATTCTTTAGGTAGTGGTTTTGTTATATATCTACAACTTGCTCTTTTGTAGGTATATATTCCAATCTTACTTCTTTGTCATATTCCTTCTCTCTTAGAAAATGATATTTGAGAGCTATGTACTTGTTCTTTGAGTACATTACTCAGTTCTTTTATATATCAATTGCACTAGTATTAGCACAACATATAACAACAAGTTTATTTACCTTTTCTATTATTCCTTTCAGTATTTTCTTGATCCTTAAAACTTGTTGATAATTAACTGCAGCAACCACATATTCTTCTTCAACAATAGATTATGATATACAACTTTGTTTCTCACTTTCACATGACACTAATATATTTCCAAGATAAAAAGATCCTCCACTTGTACTTTATCAGTCTTCAATGTTTCCTTCCCACTTTGTGTCTTTATAGACTTTAAGATCGAAGTCTCATTTCATTTCATACCATAATCTATAATCTTTAGTGCCTTTTAAATATCTTAATATCCTTTTTACTATAATCATGTGTGAATCTTTAGGATTTGATGAAAATCTAGCAACTATTCCAACAACATGTGCAATATCAAGTCTTCCATGAACACCATAGTATAGTTTTCCTATAATTGATTTGTATAATGTTTCACTGACTTCCTTAGAATCATCTTATTTTAAGAGTTTACAGCCAGTAACCATAGGTGTACTGACATGTTTTTATTCTTCCATTCCAAATGTTTTCAATATCTCCTTAATATATTTAGACTGAGTTATGTATATTCCTTTCTTCATCTATTGTACTTGTAATCTAATAAATAATTTTATTTTTCCTTTTGAATAGACATCTAAAATTCTTTACTCATTTATTCAGCAAAAGATTTACTCATTAAATCATTTCCCCCAAAGATTATATCATCAACAAATATTTCATAAATTAATACTTTATCCTTTAAGCTTTCAAATAGATATTACTATTATCATTTGTCCTTTCAAATCCAATTTTAATAGGATAATAGTGCATTCTTTCATACTATGATCTTGGTGCTTGCTTTAGACCATACAATGCTTTGTGTATCTTGCAAACCAAATCTTTACCTTTTTCTGCAATAAATTCTTCACATTGTTGAATGTATACTTGTTCTTCTAGTATTCCATTTAAGAAAGTAGATTTAAAATCCACTTGATAAACCTTAAATCTTTTATAAGAATCATAAGCAAACAATAATATGACACTATCCTATCTGTGTACTAAAAATGTTGACACACTTCTATGAGTCATTATATCCAAGATTGCTCAAGAATGAGGTCTCAAATGATGACTCATAGCTCTCTATTCATGGAGTGCAAGGGTTTGTAATGGAGGCCCTTAGTTTAGACCTATTGTGTGCCCATACAAGTACACCATAAAATGATAGATTCAAAGTGGAAAAGAAAGAATGCTAGTCTCCATGATCATCAAATATGCATGCAAATGAAAATGGAAGCTATTCTTTATGATAACAATGCATGAAAGAAAACTAATCTATGAAAGGAAATGCTTATGCAAGATTATTCTATGAAATGAAATATGAATTTAATCTAATACGCAAATGCAAGAGTAATCTAAATGGATTGTCATGGAGGTATGAGAGAAGAAAACAAGAAAAGACAAGTTGAAATGTTCAAGCTCAAGTGATCAAATTCTCCTCCAAAATCACTCTCCAAACCTGCAGCATAACAATAGCATAAAATCTTGATCTCTAAAACCTAGATGCCTAAATGAGGAGAGGGCTCCTTATAAAGGAAAGCAAACGACAGAGATTAAGAGGCAAAATCAATGAACATGGTTAAGAGGCAAAAATATGTGTGGAAGAGATTAAGAGGCAAAAGGAGATTCCACTCATCTTGGAAAGTGTGTATTCAATGTGTAGAAAAAAAGTCTTTTTCTTTTTTATTTTTTTTTATCATTTATTTATTATTTTTAGCAAAGTGGTTTCCATTATTTAATTAAAATATTTTTTATTTATTTAAAAGATATTTTTTCTTTTAATTAAATGTGGCTTAGGATAAAGTGATTTTATTATTTAATTAAAAGATTTTTTTCATTTAATTAAAAGGGAGCATGTTCTCTTAATTAAATAAAACTTAGGATAAAATGATCAAACCTTAGGAAATATTGAAATATTTGAATTAATTACAATTTGATCAAGAAAATTTATTTGAATTGAAAAATATTGCAAGGCATTGATTCAGGAAATTAATAAACTGATGAATGTGGCCCAAAGTCTAGGCGACCATTTTAGGGTGCATACATTTTCCCCTCTTTGACTAATGTGTGATCTTTATGGGAACACATGTAGTCAAAGAATGAAGTTGAAGTGTGAGATCGATTTGGGATCACAAAACAACCAAGATGTGTGATCGATGAACGGGAACACATCAGGACAAAGATAAGCTTATTGAAAAAGACAAGGTCAACACCCCTGTAAATAGGTAATTGTCATGTCCCAGATAAGAATCTCAAGAAAGGTTGACCCAACCAAAGAAATTGATAGGTTTGATAAAGCTGAATCAAGGATTAAAGTTTGATAGGTACTACCCCTTCGTGATCAAAATCAAAATGACATAGAGGAGAAACATCAAAATGATAAATTTCATCAAACCGAACTAAAAATAAGGTTCTTGATGTATGATCAAAGATATAAGGATAGAAAAACCAAGGTAGATCATCAAGCATAAAAGATTATGTCCCAAGTTTGAATTAGAAGAAAAGAAGTGGGGTGAAAACAAATGGAAGATAGAAGTTTGGAAGAGGTGGAAAGAAATGGAGAGAATAAAGAGAATTTCACTTAAGAAATAGAATGCCCCAAAATCAATCAACTGTTTAAGATAGAAAATTTTGATTGAGATCATGAAAGAAGATAAGGAAATGAAGATAAAAAAGTGACCATAGTTGACTAAAAGTCCAAAAGAAAGATGAAGGAAAACCCTCTCAAACTCATAATGCAACCTAAAAATGAAAATTAACATGAAGTCTAACAATGCAAGATACATGAAAATGCAAAGGTGTACTTGCAATAGAGAAACTGCAACATATGATTTTGTGTTCATCATTCATTAGAGAATGCGAAGGAACTTATTTTCGTCATTGGGCCATTATTAACGGACATCAAAAAATCATACAATCATCACTAGTCACAAGCGCAACTATGAAGATATGAATGTGATTTATATCAGATTGGAATGTGGAAAGATTCTAACATAAGCATCAAAGACATAAAGGTCAAGATGACTTCGATGTTAGCTTACCAAATTTAATGAAGCAAAACCACGCTTGCATCAAAGCATAAACAATAGGATGACCATAAGAATAGTTGTGCAAAAATAGTCAAGGATGATGCCTCAAATCTCCTAAGTGTTTCAAGAGGACAACAAGAGACACTCAAGAGGTTCAAGACCACACCCACAATAAGAAATCAAATAAAAACATGCCCCATGTCCCAAGTCCTCTATCTATGCATATCGGAGAGACTTATTAGACAAGGACACTCGACGAAAATCAATAATAGTCAACACACAAAGAAAAGATCATGACATAGATCAATCATAAAGTGTTGTGTTTAAAAATTTAAGTATGTTAACTAATACTGAGTTTCGAGGATAAGGATCAAATTCTTGCAAGAAGGTAAGATCACATGACAAAATTGGCTTAGACCAAACTGCTAAGTGTTGAAAAACACTTGATGTTAGGAGTTGTGCTGAAAAACACAGTTGGGGTGGTGTTGAAAAACACTAGTTGTGAGGTGTCCTAAAGAATAATGCATCCAAGAGACCAAAGTTAACATAGTTATGCCCCCTAGAAAAAGACAAAGACCAATTCTAAACCAAGGCAATAGGGACAAGGCATGATGGATAAAGGCTAAGTGTCGAGGATGTGTGTTGAGAAATAGGGGTGCAAAGGGCTCAAGTAGCACTTGTTTCTAGGTTTTCATGACTTGGATTTTATTGCAAATATTTATTTTATTTTATTTTATTTTTTTCAGGACTTTTTATAATTTTTTTGTATTTTTTCTACCAAGGCGCCTGTTTCCAGGTTTTCACCAAGGCACTTTTTCTATTTTTTCTAATTTTTTAATTTTTTAATTTTTTTGGAATATATAATTTTTTTTGGAGATACATCAAAGCTCCTATTGCTAGGTTTTCACTAAGATGGTAATTTTTTTAGGACATTTTCTGATTTTTAGAATTGTTGACAATATATCATTTTTTTGGATTTTTTCAGGATCAATAAGTATGTATAAAGGATGCCCCCCAGAAAGAATGAGCATCATGGATAGAACTTCTTTAGGTGCAAGACATTGATAGGATTAGGGAGCTACTCTCCCTCAGTAGTAGATAATAAATAAGAACCTATCCCAAAAGTTGTTGTAATGATGTAAGGTCAGAGCCAATTAGGTTAAAATTTTCCCTTTTGATCTCTATGTTGTTGGTTCTTAGGATTTTCACGCAGGACAAGATCTCCCACTTGGAATTCTCTAGGGTGAACCTTTTTGTTGAACGCTTTGGACATGTGCTTTTGATACACTCTCATATGGTCAAATGATTCTTGATGTTTCTCATCTAGAAGTTCTAACTCTTGAAGTCTCATGACACGGTAGTCTTCATTTGTAATTAGACCTTTGAGGGAAACTCCAAGTGAATGAATCTCAACCTCTAAAGGTAACACTTCTTCAATGTCATATGTAAGGGAAAAAGGAGTAGCCCTAGTAGGAGTATGAATAAATTTTCTATGTAGGATTCTAAGAATAGTTTTGTTTGATGCCTCTTCTTGACCATTTCCTTGCGGGAAGTAAATGGAGGACCAATGTTGTTTAATCTTGAATTTCTTGCAAAGTTGTTTAAGGTCCTTATTTTTGAACTGGCCTTCATTGTCAGTGATAATCTTAGAAGGCACTCCATATCAACAGATGATATGGTTCAGAATGAATAGAGAGATTGTCTTTCTTGAGGCAACAAAAAGTGGGACAACTCCTACCCATTTAGTGAAGTGATCAGTAGTAGTGATGATAAACTTGTGTCCACCTCATGAGTTGGGATTAATTTTTCCAACAAGATCAAAGGCCCATCACTAAAATGGCCAATGAGATATAGATGGAATAAGCTCCCTAGCTAGAGCATGTATCAAGTTACTATGTTTTTTACACTTTTCACATGCCTTTGTAAAATCTACTACATCAATCTACATCATAGGCCAATAATACCCCACCCTAAGAAACCTTCGGGCCATGGAAAGACCATTGGAATGTCCCCCACAAATGCCCTCAAGGATGTCAACTAACGCTTGGTTGGATTCTTCCTTTTCTAAGCATCTAATAAGTGTTCCATCTAGACCCCTCCTATATGAATCACCAGAGATAAGGGAATGGCAAGAGGCCTTTTGGGTAAGGTTTCTCCATTCAGATCAGTTAAAGGTTTCAAGGATAATGCCATCACAAAGGTATGAGTAAATGGCACCATAATGGGATGACTCATGACAAACAAGGGTACAAATGACATGAATTTCTTGGTAGTCATAGATAGGGTGATGTAGCTCTTCCACCGAGAATTCAAATCTGGATTCATGTTCTCCTAACTGAAGGAGTGAAGTAAGTGTAGCCATAGCATCAGCAGCTTTGTTTTTTGCTCTAGGGATTTTCTAAAATGTGACAAATGTGAAGTATTGTTTCAAGGAATCAACCATTTTCTTGTAAGGTACCAGTTTCTAATTTTTTGTTTGATATTCATCATTGACTTAGTTGATTATCAGCTGTGAATCCCCATAGATGTGTAACTCTGTGATTCTCCATTTTAAGGCTATCTTAAGTCCATTTGTTAAATCTTCATACTCAAGAATATTGTTTGTATATGGGAACAATAACTTGTAAGATTTAGGAATCATGTACCCATGAGGAGAAACAAAGAACACACCAGCTCCTGAACCATTTTTCATAAAGGATCCATCTAAGAACATCCTCCGTGTTCTTTTAGTCATATACATGAGGTGTTCATCTGGGAAGTCAACTTGAATAGGTGCATTATCTTGTATTGGGAAATCAACCAATTGATCTGCTATGGCGTGTCCTTTGATTGCTTTACATTCAATATACTCTATGTCAAACTCTGAAAGGATCATCATCCATTTAGCTAATCTACCTATGAGGGGAGCCTTACCTAGTAAATACTTGAGTGGATCAATTTTTTGTGTGAGGTGTATAGTGTGCACAAGCATGTAATGTCACAAATTTTGGGAAGAAAACACAACTCCAAGGCAAGCCCTCTCAATGCTAGTGTAGTTAACCTCATATGAAACAAGAGTATGGCTAATGTAGTATATTTCTCTTTCCTTCCCATGTTCATCAAGTTGAGCTAGTAATACTCCCAAGGAAGATTCTATCGCTGAAATGTATATAATAAGTGGTTTCCCTAGGATATGAGGCATTAAAATGGGAGAATTTGCAAAGTATTTACTGATTTGATCTATGCTCTTTTGACAATCCTCATTCCAAACATATTTGACTCCGTGTAAGTTCTTGTTGAAAGGTTGAGCTCTATCTACCAACTATGAAATGAATCTCCTTATGGATTGAAGACGTCCTTGAAGACTCCTCATCTGACTAATATTTTAAGGAGGTGGCATATCTATGATTTCTTGGACTTTTTCAGGGTCTACCTCTATTCCTTTTGCTAAAATGATGAATCCTAGTAGTTTTCCAGAGGTGACACCAAATGCACACTTTTTACAATTTAACCTTAGTTGAAATTGTTACATGCGATCTAGAATGACTTTTAAATCATCTAAGTGTGTGTCTCTTTTATTAGACTTGGCTAAGGTGTCATCTAGATAATCTTCCATATTTTTATGCATCAAGTCATGAAAAATGGTTGTCATAGCTCATTGATAGGTGGCTCTTGCATTTTTTAATCCAAAAGGCATAACATTCCAACAATAGGTACTCCATGCACAAGTGAATGTAGTATTTTCTTGATCTTTAGGAGCTATCTTAATCTGATTGTATCTGGAAAAACCATCCATCAAGGAATAAATTGTATAACCCACAGTCATATCCACTATCATGTCTATATTGGGAAGTGGAAAGTCATCATTTGGGCATGCTCTATTGACATCTCTAAAATTTCTACAAATTTGAATGGATTTGTCATGTTTGGAAACTGGTACAATGTTTTATATCCATTCAGCATAGTCAATAGCTCTTATGAACCCTGCACCAAGGAGCTTCTCTAATTCTGCTTTGACTAGGAGAGCTATGTGAGGATGCATCTTTCTCAATTTATGTTTAGCTAGTTTGACATCCAGAGCTATGGACAAGTGATGCATGATAAGATTAGTGTTCAACCCTAGGTGCACATCTAAATAAGTCCATGTAAAGTTGATCTTCCTTTTATGTAAGAACTTAGTGTAAGCTTCTTTTTCTTGTGTTGATAAGGATTCAACCAAATGCACTATTTGTGGAGCTTCATATGTACCCAAATTGATTGTTTGTGTTGGTTCAATAAGCACTGAAGATATATCTTGAAAGTAGCTAGGGAGATGATCAAATACCTCATCCTTAGGTGCTTCAGAGAGGTTTTCACCCTTGGATACATCATTTTTTTAAACATTTTTTTTGTTATAACACTGTCACACAGTGGTTTTTGCTATCAGAACTCTTATTCTTTTGATTTTATTTTATTTTTATTTTCTGAAAAAGGAACTTGATGTCTAGTTCTATCATGCTGGTAGCCAGTTCACTGGTGGAAGAGACTACGGGTTCAATGGAATTCAAGTAATAGGCTATCTCAAAATCATTTTGGAACATTAAGATCTTAGGTTCTTGATAGCATTGGGACCAATCAAGGAGGTTCAGATGAACAAGAGGTAATTCAATAACTGGTTCAAGGTTGTGAATGTGAATGATATCATCTCAGGTGACCGTAGATTCAGAGTTTGTCAAGTATCCTTCTAAGCTACCCAAATTGGGATTTGTCCTAACAAGTGAAGAATCATCCACTAAGGTAATATGTGGCTTCAAATCTTCTAATCCTATACGTGACTCGTCGGCTACCTCAAGATGAGAACTATAAGTGTGGATGTGATGCGGGAGCATCCTGGGTGTAAGAGCAATCTTGCATCACCCAAAAATATTTTTGGTTTTGTTTCAAATAAGGGCTATCTTGTACAGAGCTGCTATTTATGGAAACTTACTATTTTTAGTAAGTTGGTCATATGATCTCAGAATATTCTGATTTCACAGTTGGAGGTTCATCTCAGTCTTTTCAACCTTCCAGTTGATTTTCATTGCCAAATCATCAATATTGGTGAAGTTATTGAGGTTTTTGGGTACGAAATTGTTTAGGTCAATTTTGAAGGCCTTAGAGGCTCTGGATCGTGATCGACCCCCGACTGACTAGCGCTAGCGCATGTTAGGCACTATAGATCTCATCATGGCATTTTTGAAAAGTGGTTATAATAGAAAAATAGAGCTACAGTTAAAAAGTTATGGCCTCCAGAAGTTGGGTTACCTAAAATCATACCCTATTGTAAAAAAATTGTGAAAATAAAATAATTCTATGTATAGTCGGCCTAAAAGGCTAAATTTTTGGAACATTCTCAGGTGGTGGAAATTGCCTATATAAGAAAGGTCTGTAGTGTTGTCTTAGGTAGTTCGGGATAGTTCTAGGTAGTAGATCTGGGTATTGATTCGAGGCTTTGTCCTCCAAAATATTGTAAGGGAATGCCCATGTGGCTTTGCATATTGTAATTCTGAAAGTTTGTAATTCCACATTTATGGAGATAATAAGAAGTCAATTTTATGTTCTTGCATATTGTTGTTGTTTCTCTATTTCTATTATGTGTTTGTGGTATTAAGGGGAGCACCCTTCATCAAGTGGTATCAGAGCAGGAGTTCTTGAGTGTGTAAACAGACCGCTGATTGTGAGACAGTTTGCACCAGGACCGTGGGTTAGGGTTTCTGTGTAAATAGATCATGATTGTGAGGCAGTTTGCATCAGGACCATGGTTAGGGTTTCAGTGATAATCATGAAAATGCCTCCACAAAGGGAACATGGCGGAAGAGCTGGTGTTGTAACACCTGAGGTTAGGGCACTGCACAAACAAGTGTGAGCATTGCAAGAGGAGATTCATAGAGGAATGAATCTTAATGTCAGAGACGAAAGCGAGGATGAAGCCAAAGAAGAAGATCAAGAAGGAGAAGTTGAAGTTGTGAACCAGGAGGAAGAAAGACTTTTCCGAGCTATATCAAAAATTGGGAAGAGACCTAAGATTGAGGTCCCAACATTTTTTGGAAATCTTAACCCAGAAGAGTTGATCGACTGGATCAATGAATGTGAAGAATATTTTGAGTATGAAGATATTGAGGATCTTGATAGGGTCAAATTTGTGAAGGCCAGAATGAAAGGTCATGCAAAGATCTGGTGACAAGAGATTCAATTGGAGTGAAATAGAAGAGGGAAAGATAAAATCACAAGATGGGATTGGATGGTGGATAAGTTGAAGTGACAATTCATCCCTATTGATTATGAGCTTGACCTACTAAGAAAAATGCAAAGTTTGAAGCAAGCATGAAGATGTGTTTAGGAGTATACAGAGGAGTTCTATCGAATCCTCATCAGAACAGGCCATGCAGAAGTTGATAAGGAGAAAGTTTCCCGTTACCTTAATGGGTTGAGGTTGAGTATTTAGGAAGAATTGAATCTAGTTCAAATGAACAATATTGAAGAGGCATACCAATTTTCCCTAAAAGTAGAGGAAAAGCTGATCAAGAAGTTTGAGAGTAGTGGAAGGAGTCGTAATGGAAGATCTGGTGGATGGTCATATGAAGATCGAAATGAAGATCTGAAAACATAGGATGAGGCTAGTAACAGTCAAAATCAGAGAGGAGATAATTTTAATCAGTTCCATGATTAGAATAATAGAGATTAGAGAGGAAGAGGAAGAGGACAAGGATTTGGAAGAGGAGGCTTCCATGGAACATGTTTTTATTGTGGAGAAGAAGGTCATAGGGCATTTGAATGTCCTCAACACCAAGGAAGGACAGATAGGAGGAATGAAGGCTAGGCCAAAGTGGCACATGTAGATGAAGATGCCAGATCCTCAAATTTTGAAGATGCTGAAAGAGGAGAAATGATGATTAACAGAAGAGTCCTGTTGAGTGGTGAGAATGAACCTGAGCAAAGAAGGAGCCTATTTCACACCAGGTGCAAGTGTGAGGGTAAGTGTTGTGATGTGATTATTGATAGTGGTAGTACTAATAATTTGGTGTCAAAATAGATGGTGACAAAGTTGAAGCTCAAGAGATAGAAACATCCACATCCATATCAGGTTGCTTGGGTGCAGGAGGACCACAAGGTCACGGTCAGTGAATAGTGCCTAGTAAAGTTCAAGATTGGCGGGTACCATGATGAGGTACTATGTGATATCATATCTATGGAAGCATGTCATATGTTGTGAGGTAGACCTTGGTAGTTTGATAGATGTGTTGTACATGATGGGCGTGTGAATACCTATTCCCTGACGAAAGATGGAGTGCGACATAAGCTAAAACCATTTAAGGAAATAGAAGAAAAGGTATGTGGTAATGCAAGGATAACTTTTGTTGATAGAGGAAATTTCTTAGATGGTATGCAGCATGAGCATATGTGTTTTACCTTAATTCCAAAGGCTGGGAAAGAGGAAGTAGAAGATGTACCTATAGAAGTTGCAGAATTATTGAATGAGTTTCAAGATATTGTATCTAATAATTTGCCTAATGGATTACCACTAGTAAGAAAGATCAATCATCAGATGGACTTGATTCCAGGAGCTAGTTTTCCAAATAAGGTAGCACATAGAATGACACTAGTAGAAAGTGAATAGTTGAAGATAGATTTGAAGTTTAGTTCATCACATCATCAACAAATTGTATATGGAAGTAGTCCAAGAAATGCATCTGAGTTGAGGAAGATAGATAAAGGAGAAATAAGTAGTGTTGAAGCTGAGGATTTTGTAGGACATTTGAAGAACATCCATGAGGAGGTGAGGAAGCATATTACCAAGATGAATGTGTAGTATAAGGCTACGGTAGATGAGAAAAGAAGGCATAAGGAATTTCAGGTTGGAGATGAAGTCATGGTTCATTTAAGAAAGGAAAGATTTCTAGTTGGTATGTATAAAAAGTTTAAAATGAAGAAGTTTGGGCCATATTTGATAGAGTATAATGAAGGAGGTGTTGAAGATGAGGTTACAATAGCACAGTGGAGTATTCCAGCAGCCAGTTCAAATATCAAGGAGATTGAAGACATACTAGATAGTCATGTTGGAAGAAGCACAAGGAACATGACATATGAAGAATATTTGGTCAAATGGAAAGAATGACCTGTTGAAGATTCATCATGGCTAGCAAAGGAGGAGGTTAACCATCTTGGTTTTCCTTTGTACACCAAAGTCGTGATAGGGTCACTTCTCAAATTACCCCGGGTGTCTGATCCAGGAGCATCCTGGGTGTAAGAGCAATCTTCCATCACCTAAAAATATTTCTAGTTTTGTTTTCAGTAAGGGCTATCTTGTACAAAGCTTCTATTTATGGAAACTTACTATTTTTAGTAAGTTGGTCATATGATCTCAGAATGTTCTGATTTCATAGTTGGAGGTTCATCTAAGTCTTTCCAGCCTTCCAATTGAGTTTCATTGCCACATCATTAGTATTGGTGAAGTTATTAAGGTTTTTGGGTATGAAATCTTTTAGGTCAATTTTGAAGGCCTTAGAGGCTCTAGATCATGATCAACCCCCGGCTGACTGGCGCTAGCATGTGTCAGGCACTGTAGATCTCGTCATGGTGTTTTTGAAAAGTGGTTACAATAGAAAAATAGAGCTATGATTAAAAATTTATGGCCTTCGAAATTTGGGTTACCTAAAATCATATTTTGTATTTCTTTTGAGCCAACCCTATTGTAAAAAAATTGTGAAAATAAAATAATTCTATGTATAGTCGGCCTAAAAGGCTAAATTTCAAGAACCTTCTTAGGCAGTGGAAATTGCCTATATAAGAAAGGTTTGTAGTGTTGTCTTAGGCAGTTCAGGACAGTTCTAGATAGCAGATATGGGTATTGATTCGAGGCTTTGTCCTATAGAATATTGTAAGGGAATGCCCATGTGGCTTTGCATATTGTAATTTTGAAAGTTTGTAATTCCACATTTGTGGAGATAATAAGAAGCCAATTTTTTGTTCTTTCATATTTTTGTTGTTTCTCTATTTCTATTATGTGTTTGTGGTATTAAGGGGAGCACCCTTCATCAAGATGACATCAACATCCATGTCAACTGTGGAAGGCTCTGAGAAGTAGTCCCATTCATACTCATATGAACTTGTTTTTAAACTTTGACTAGGATGTTTACACCATGAAGATATGGGACATCTTGATGTGGAAGCTCAAATTTCATCAAGGGTAACACCTTCTCTTTCCATCAAACAAACAAGATTCTTTCTGCGAAGTTCTCTGATAGGATCTTCTATATCTGATTCATCTTGTTCTAATTTTGTAGCTATCTCAGGAGTGACTAGACTATCTGAATCTCCCCAAAGGAGATTAGTGGAAGAAACCCAATCTTCACAAAGATCTTGTTAATTTGTCAAATTAGGTATGTATTTTGGTTCATCTTCACTATTTGAATCATCAAGGATAGGATTATTATTCTTGTTGCAATTCACAAATCCTAGGCCAACCAGCTTGTTTGACTTGCATCCAAATAGATCATGATCAAGGGGTTTGGCTCTAGCATCCAATCTATGACTAAGAGGGCCATGTCTAGGATAGCCCATCTATTTGACAAAAGTATACCCTCTTCCATAAGCCTTAGGAGAAGGAGAGAAGTTCCCATTGTGCATGTATTTATCTTCTCTATAAATCTAGTCTTTAATAGCCACCTCTTCTTTCTCATCTTGAATGGGCACTAAGGACTCTACAAATGTGCCAAATAAAGTCATACCTAATGAGGAAGGTCTCATTTACTGTGAAGGCTTTCCATAAGATCTAGGTGAAACTCGTAGCTTTGTGAGGGAGTTGAGTTGATACCTCCCATGCCAAGGTTTATTGACTTGAACTTGTCTTTGCATTCAACTAAGGTTGCATTGAACTTTTATGCTTCTCTATTGAGGGGAACATGAGCACTTGTTGAAACTGAGTTGACAGATAAAGTGTTATTCCCAGGTATGTAAATCTCTACTCCATTGTAGGGAAACTTAACACACTGATGATAGGTAGATGACACTTCTTGCATATCATGATTCCAAAGTCTACCAAGTAAGATGTTGTACGCAAGTGGGCCAACATCAACTATTTGGAATAAAACATCTTTTTTAACAGGGTCAATCCTAATAGGAAGGACATCCAACCCCTTGGAACTTCTTTTCGCCTCATCATAGGCTTTGATAGTGATCTTATTTCTAGTGTCGATAACTTGTTTAGAATAACCCAACATCTTGAAGAGACTCAAGGAACAAATATTAAGCCCAACACCCCCATCTATCCACATGCACCTAACATGGGTTTTGTGGATCATGACCTCAATATGAAGAGTGAGATTGTGTGGGTGGCTCAAAGATTTATCATCATCCTTTGAAAAGGTAAGGTAGTGAGGGCTAGCAATATGGTTAATCATGTTCTGGAATTGATCGATGTCTAAGTTTTTAGGGATGTTCACTGCGCCCAAAGCATCCTCAAGGAATTTCTTGTGTCTTGGGGACAACTCTAAGAGCCCAAGGATCAAAATATGGGTTGTGGTTCTTTGCAACTAATCGATAAGATTATAGCTTGACTTTGGGTTTACTGCTGGTTTTGAGGTGACATTCTTGGATGCCACTTGCTTTGGTTTACTTGGTTGACATGAACTAGGTCCTCTAATGACAACAAGATCTTGACTTCATGTGATAGCATTGAGAGCTTGGGATGACACTCTAGAGTTAGGACCCCTTAGCACTAGGATGGGTTCTTCATCAAAGATAGGAGGAGAGTCCATGTCTAGATCATAACCATATGGATCTTTATTCCTCATCATGTTGACATTCTCTTCTACAACTTCAAGCATGTTGACAACATTCTTTGCATCTATGTAAGTGTAATTGACCTCAGCCTTTCCATTCCTAGGTTTAGAGGTTTCCCCCTTTTCATAATTGGGAAAAGGTTCTTTGAATGCCTTATGATCAGAATTGGTGTTCAATCCATCTACCTTAAGTTATTCTCAATGATATCTTGAATGATATGTTTGAATTTCCAACAATTTTCAATATCATGCCCAATGCCATTGTGAAATTTTCAAAAGGCTTTCTCATCCCACCAATGTGGCTTGACATCAAGTATATAATGCTTTGCGGGATCTTGAGGATGCACAAGGTTGTTGGCAATGAGTGTCTTCAAAACATCCTCATATGAATCACCAAGTTTTGAAAGTAGACGTGTCTCTTTCTTAGGCCTATCTTGATATCTTGGCTTGTGCTCTTGTTGATTAGATGCATTGAGTTTCATGGCTTGAAAAACACTAGACAAGTGTAAAACAACTTGATCTATGAGTTTGGAAGAGTCCATAACTCCATCATTGACCGCTTATTTTTTCCTATTCCAATGTGAGTTTTTCTGGTTATCCTTGTTAGGGTTGTTATTTTGACCATTTTTGTTGTTGTTTATGTCTGGTCAAAATTCCTTATTCTCTCAAAACATCCTCAATCCTATATGTGGTTTCAACCATGGTGTCAAAGAAATCAAAAACCATATTCCTAACTTCATACTGCATTTTGGGAACCAAGTTTCTAACAAGGATGTCACTCTTCTCATATTCAGGAATGGTCCTAGAGTAGAGAGAGTAGTGTTGTCTCCACCTTTGCAAGAAAGTGACAAAGGATTCCCCTTGATTTTTCTTTAAGTTTCATAAGTCCAACATGGTGATAAATCTTGAAAGGTCGTATGCAATGTGTTGGACAAATCTATGGACCAACTCTTTAAAAGTCTTAACGGGGGGAGTTATGTTGGTAAACCATTCCATCGCTTGACCCTTAAGAATCCTTGGGAACAATCTCATGAGGTACGTATCATATTTATGGAACTCAAAACTCATATATAGAATTGATGCACATGATCATGTAGATCTCCATTCCCATCATACTTGTCATATTGAGGGATCTCAACCTTTCTAGGAAAGTCTTTCATGCTAACACTTTTGTGAAAAGGATTAGGACATGAAATTGAATCAAGTGAGAATGAAATCATGGGTGCCCACACATTTTCCATCATATTCTTAAGTTGTTTGATTTATTCTTCCTGAGATGGACCTTGCTTCTTAATCTTCTTATCTACATCAAATTTGTAGGGGACTCTAGCACACTTGTTGATTAAACTCTCTAGGAACTTGTCTTTGTTTTTCTCCAAGTATCTCTCCACATATTGTTGGAAGAGTTCTTCTTGTTGTATCTTCATGAAGTCTTGGGACTTGAGGTCAAAACTCAAGCTAGTACCCTGATGAAGGGTGCTCCCCTTAATACCACAAACACATAACAGAAATAGAGAAATAACAATGATATGCAAAAACATAAAATTGGCTTCTTATTATCCCCACAAATGTGGAATTACAAACTTTCAGAATTACAATATTCAAAGCCACATGGGCATTCCCTTACAATATTCTATAGGACAAAGCCTCGAATCAATACCCAGATCTACTACCCAGAACTATCCTGAACTACCTAAGACAACACTACAGCCTTCCTTATATAGGCAATTTTCCACCGCTTGGGAAGGTTCTAGAATTTTTAGCCAACAAGGCCAACCAAACATAGAATTATTTTATTTTTCATTTTATTACATCAAAGTCGGCTCAAAATAACTTTTGAAACCCAACTAGAAATTTTGAAAGAAAATAATTTTCTGCCATTTCAGGTGACCCAACTTTCAGAGACCATAAGTCATCACCTGTTGACCCGATTGACTATTATAACCTCATTTCAGAAAGGGCATGAGGAGCTCTACAATGCTCGAATCAAGAAAGTTTTATTTAGCTGAAAATTCAACCTCATATAGGGCCTCTAAAGCCTTCAAAATTGAGTTCAAAGTTTCTGTACCCTATTTCAAAAACCGAAAAGCTTCAATATCTTCAAAACCAGACTTGATCTAGCAATGAAACTTTACAGGTAGGCTGATATGACTAAGATGAACCTCCAATCGTGAAATGAGAACATTCTGAGATCGTATGACCAACTTACTAAAAATAGAAAGTTTCCATAAATAGCAGCTCTACACAAGATAGCCCTTATTGAAAAGAAACCAGAAATATTTTTGGGTGATGCAAGATTGCTCTTACACTCAGGATGCTCCTGTATTAGACACCCAGCGTAATTTGAGAAGTGACCCTGTCATGACTCAAGTGTGAAGAGGGAAACCAAGATGGTTAACCTCCTACTTTGTTAGCCATGATGAATCTTCAATAGGTCATCCTTTCCACTTGACCAGATATTCTTCATATGTCCTATTCCTTGTGCTTCTGCCAACATAATTGTCCAGTATATCCTCAATCTCCTTACTATCTGAACTAGTTGCTGGAATACTCCATTGTGTTGCTATGATCTCATCTTCAACACCTCCTTCATGATACTCTATCAAATCTAAAATTTTAAACACTAGTGAAATATTCATCTCAGTAGGAAATTCTACCTCATATGCATTTCTTGAATCATGCTTCTTTAGTATCTTACATGGCCCAAACTTCTTCATTTTCAGTTTGTTGTATGTACCAACTACAAATTTCTCCTTTCATAAATGAACCATGACTTCATCTCTAGCCTGAAATTCCTTATGCCTCCTTTTCTCATCTGCCTTAGCCTTATACTATGCATTCATCTTGGTAATGTGCTTCCTCACCTCCTCATGGATGTTCTTCAACTGTTCTGCAAAATCCTCAGCTTCAGCACTACTTATTTCTCCTTTATCTATCTTCCTCAACTTAGATACATTTCTAGGACTACTTCCATGTACAATCTAGAATGGTGATTTACCAGTGCTCCTATTGATAGAATTATTATATGAAAACTCTACCTGTGGTAAAATCAAATCCCATCCTGTTGGCTTATCTCCAACCAAACATCTCAGAAAATTCCCCAAACTCTTATTCACCACCTCTGTCTGTCCATTAGTCTGTGGATGATGTAATGAACTGAACTTCAAATCTATCTTCAACTTCTTCCACAATGTACACCAGAAATATCCAACAAACTTAGTGTCTCGATCTAAAAGTATGGTCTTTGGCAAACCATGTAGTCTCACTATTTCTCTTAAAAACAATTTTGCTACATGAACAACATCATTAGTCTTCTTGCAGGGAATAAAATGTGCCATCTTTGAAAATCTATCAACCACCACAAAAATTGAATCATGTCCCCGCTGAGTCCTCAGTAAACCAAGAACAAAATCCATATCGATATCCTCTCAAGGCTTCTCTAGTATAGGTAATGGCTGATACAACCCTGTATTCTACTTCACTCCTTTCACCATCTGACATAGTCTGCAACTCTGTACAAACTTCTTCACATCTTGCTACAACTGCGGCCAATAATAATTATCACTAACCAAAGCAAGGGTTTTATCATGACCAAAATGTCCAGCCAATCCTCCACTATGCTTCTCTTTGATGAGATTCTCCCTCATAGAACTTCATAGAATGCACAACTAACTCCCCTAAATAGCATATCATCCTAAATGATAAAATCCAACCACTTCGTCCTATCTAGAGTAACAGGTTCTTTACAAGCTTTCCAAGCTTCACCAAAATCAGGATCCTCTGAATATTAATTCTTGAGTTCCTTAAACCCAACCACCTCAATCTGCATCTCTATAAGCAATAGTTGCCTTCTGCTAAGCGCATTTGCAACCCTATTAGACTTTCCACTTCTGTGTTTCAAAACAAATGTATAACTCTGCAAAAACTCAACCCATTTCAAATGCTTTTGATTCAACTTTCCTAGACTATTCAAATATTGCAAAGCTTGATGATCAGTATACAAAACAAACTCCTTAGGAAGCAGATAGTGTCTCCACTTCTTCAATGCTTGAACTATAGGATAAATTTCCTGATCGTAAATGGAATATTTTCTCTTGGCATCATTCAACTTCTCACTAAAATAAGCAATAGGTTTACCTTTTTGGCTCATAACAACTCCTATTGTAGTACCACTAGCATCATAGTCTACTTGAAACACCTTATTAAAATCTAGAAGTGCTAAAATAGGTTGTTCTGTAACTTTCTATTTCAACATTTTAAAACTCTTATCTACCCCATTAGTCCACTGGAACTCTTTTCTATCCCCTCTCATTGTTTTAGTCAAGGGTCCACAAATACTGCTAAAATTTCTAATAAATTTTTTGTAAAAGCTAGCCAAACCATGAAAAGATCTTACCTCAGTAGCACTCCTTGGAGTAGGCCATTCAAGGATAGCCTGTACTTTCTCTGGATCCATTTTTAGACCTTCTGCTGAAACTACAAATCCCAAATACACTAATTTCTTCTTCACAAAACTGCACTTCTTAAAATTGATTAACAATTTCTCATCTCTCAACTTCTCAAACACCATATGAATATGCATCATAAGTTCCTCCAATGTCTTGCTAAAGATCAAAATATCATTTAGGTAAACAATGACAAACTTACCCTTAAATTTTTTTAGAACCTCATTCATAAGCTGCATGAAAGTGCTCGGTGCATTGGTTAGCCCAAAAGGGATGACTAACGACTCATAGAGTCCTTCTTTTATCTTGAAGGCAGTCTTCCATTCATCTCCTTCTCTAATCCGAATATGGTGATATCCACTCTTCAGATCTATCTTTGAGAAATACACAGCCTCACTCAAATGGTCCATAATATCATCCATTCGTGGCAATGGAAATCGATACTTGATTGTGATCTTGTTTATTGCTCTAGAATCTATACGCATCCTCCATTCTCCATTCTTCTTTGGTGCTAATACCGCTAGTACAACACAAGAAGTCAAACTCTCTTGAATCAACCCCTTCTGCAATAACTCATTGATGCAGGAGCATCCTGGGTGTAAGAGCAATCTTGCATCACCCAAAAATATTTCTATTTTTGTATTCAATAAGGGTTATCTTGTGAAGAGTTGCTATTTATGGAAACTTGCTATTTTTAGTAAGTTGGTCTTATGATCTCAGAATGTTCTAATTTTACATGTGGAGGTTCATCTCAGTCATATCAGCATGCCAGCAAAGTTTCATGGCTAGATCAGGTCTAGTTTTGAAGATATTGAAGATTTTCGGTATTGGCAGCAGGGTACAGAAACTTTGAACTCAGTTTTGAAGGCTTTAGAGGCCCCGGATGAGGTTGAAAATTTGGGTGATGGGTGCTTTGCATTGGTTAAGCCTGTAGAGCACTTTGTGGCATTTCTAGAATGGGGTTATAATAGCCAATCGGGTCAACGGGTGATGACTTATGGTCTTTGGATGTTGGGTCACCTAAAATGGCGAAAAATAATTTTTCTTCAAAATTTCTGTTTGGGTTTCAAAACTCATTTTGAGCTGACTTTGATGTAATAAATTGTAAAATAAAATAATTCTAAGTTTGGTCGGCCCTAAGGGCTAAATTTCTAGAACCTTCTCGGGCGGTGGAAATTGTCTATATAAAGAAGGCCTGTAGTGTTGTCTAGGGCAGTTCTAGGTAGTAGATCTGGGTATTGATTTGAGGCTTTTCCCTATAGAATATTGTAAGGGAATGCCCATGTGGCTTTGCATATTGTAATTCTGAAAGTTTGTAATTCCACATTTGTGGAGATAATAAGAAGCCAATTTTTTGTTCTTGCATATTATTGTTGTTGTTTCTCTATTTTTGTTAAGTGTTTGTGGTATTAAGGGGAGCACCCTTCATCACTCATGTACTTGTCTGTTCAACTCTTCACTTTTTGCTAGTGTCATTCTATGTGCTACCTTGTTTGGCAAACTAGCTCCTAGAATCAAATCCATCTAATGACTGATCTTCCTTACCAATGGTAATCCATCAGGTACATTATCAGATACAATATCCTAAAACTCATTCAACAAATCTGCAACATCTGCAAGTACATCCTCCATTTCCTCTTTACCAACTTTTGGAATTAAAGAAAAATACACATTCTCATGCCTCATACCATCTAGGAATTTTCTTCCATCAACAAAAGTTATTGTTGCATTACCACATGCCTTTTCTTTGGTCTCCTTCAATGACTTTAGCTTATGTCGCACTCCATCCTTTGTTAGGGAATAGGTATTCACATGACCATCATGTACAACACATCTGTCAAACTACCATAGCCTACCCAACAACACATGACATGCATCCATAGGTATGATATCACATAGTACCTCATCATGGTACCTACCAATTTTGAACTTTACTAGGCACTGTTCACTGACCATGACCTTGTGGTTATTCTGCACCCAAGCAATCCGATATGGATGTGGGTGTTTCTATCTCTTGAGCTTAAACTTTGTTACCATCTCTTCTGATACCAAATTGTCAGTGCTTCCACTATCAATAATCACATCACAACATT
This sequence comes from Chamaecyparis obtusa, assembly GCA_027943335.1. Lineage (NCBI taxonomy): Eukaryota > Viridiplantae > Streptophyta > Pinopsida > Cupressales > Cupressaceae > Chamaecyparis > Chamaecyparis obtusa. The sequence continues at coordinate 333,361 of BSBK01009994.1, read as the reverse complement.
TACCCTCACACTTGCATCTAGTGTGAAACAGGCTCCTTTGTTTAGGTTCATTCTCACCACTCAGCAGTACTTTTCTGTTAATCAACGTTTCTCCTTTTTCAGCATCTTTAGAATTTGAGGATCTGGCATCTTCATCTACATGTGCCACTCTGGCCTGGCCTTCATTCCTCCTATCTATCCTTCCTTGGCATTGAGGACATTCAAATGCCTTGTGACCTTCTCCATAGTGAAAACATGTTCCACGGAAACCTCCTCTTCCTTAACCTTGTCCTCTTCCTCTTCCTCTTCCTCTCTAATCTCTATTGTTCTGATCTTGGAAATGATTGGAGTTGTTTCCTCTCTGATTTTGACTACTACTAGCCTGATCCTTCTTTTTTAGATCTTCATTTTGGTCTCCATATGACCATCCACTAGATCCTCCACTGAAACCTCTTCCATTTTATCTGCTCTCGAATTTCTTGTTTAGTTTTTCCTCTACTTTTAGGGAAAATTGGTATGCCTCTTCAATACTGTTCATTCGAACTAGATTCAGCTCCTCCTAAATGCTTGGCCTCAACCCATTAAGGTAATGGGAAAATTTCTCCTTATCAGCTTCTGCATGGCCTATTCTGATGAGGATTCGATAAAACTCCTCTATATACTCCTAAACAGATCATCCCGCTTGCTTCAAACTTTACATTTTCTTCAGTAGGTCAAGCTCATAATCAACAGGGATGAACTATCGCTTCAATTTATCCACCATCCGATGCCATCTTGTGATTTTATCTTTCCCTCTTCTATTTCACTCCAATTGAATCTCTTGGCACTAGATCTTGGCATGACCTTTTAGTCTGGCCTTCACGAATTTGACCCTATCAAGATCCTCAATATCTTCATACTCAAAATATTCTTCACATTCATTGATCCAGTCGATCAACTCTTCTCGGTTGAGATTTCTTGAAAATGTAGGAACCTCAATCTTAGGTCTTTTTCTGATCTTGGAAATGGCTCGAAAATGTCTTTCTCCCTCCTAGTTTACAACTTCAACTTCTCCTTGATCTTCTTCTTCAGCTTCATCCTCGCTTTCATCTCTGACATTAAGATTCATTCCTTTGCGAATCTCTTCTTGCAATGCTCACACTTGTCTCTGGAGTGCTCTAACCTCAAGTGTTACAACACCAACTCTTCCACCACATTCCCTTCATGGAGGCATTTTTATGATGCACGCTGAAACCCTAACCACAGTCCTGGTGCAAACTGCCTCATAGTCGGTGATCTGTTTACACAGAAACCCTAACCCACTATCCTAGTGCAAACTACCTCACAATCGGCGATCTATTTACACACTCAGGAACTCCTACTCTAATACCACTTGGTGAAGGGTGCTTCGCTTAATACCACAAACACATAACAGAAATAGAGAAATAACAACGATATGCAAGAACATAAAATTGGCTTCTTATTATCTCCACAAATGTGGAATTACAAACTTTTAGAATTACAATATGCAAAGCCATATGGGCATTCCATTACAATATTCTATAGGACAAAGCCTTGAATCAATACCCAGATCTACTACCTAGAACTATCTTGAACTACCTAAGACAACACTACAACCTTCCTTATATAGGCAATTTCCCACCGCCTGGGAAGGTTCCAAAATTTTTAGGCAACAAGGCCGACCAAACTTAGAATTATTTTATTTTTTATTTTATTACATCAAAGTTAGCTAAAAATAGCTTTTGAAACCCAAACAAAATTTCTGAAGGAAAATCATTTTCCACCATTTCAGGTGACCCAAGTTTCAGAGACCATAAGTCATCACCCATTGACTCAATTGATTAGTATAACCCCATTTCGGAAAGGGCAGAAGGATCTCTACAATGCCTAAATTAAGTAAGCTGAAAATTTAACCTCATCTGGGGCCTCTTAAGCCTTCAAAATTGAGTTCAAAGTTTCTGTACCCTATTTCCAAAACCAAAAAGCTTTAATATCTTTAAAACCAGACTTGATCTAGCAATGAAACTTTACAGGTAGGCTGATATGACTAAGATGAATCTCCAACTGTGAAATCAGAACATTTCAAGATCGTATGACCAACTTACTAAAAATAGCAAGTTTCCATAAATAGCAGCTCTACATAAGATAGCCCTTATTGAAAAGAAACCAAAAATATTTTTGGGTGATGCAAGATTTCTCTTACACCTAGGATGCTCCTTCATCATACCCCCATATTGTGAACCATGGTGAGCATGTTGTAAAGGTTTTCTTGAGTACCTAAGAGGTGTTCATCTCCTATAATGATTATGTTGTGAATCCCTTCTTCCTCTAGGGCTAGGATATGGTGAAGGTGTTCTTGAATGCCTTCCACTTCATGGAGTCTTAGGAGTGGATGGAGAAGAGTTGTTTCCACCACCAACATGCATTTTGTTAAATTGATCATTAAGTTGTTGAGCCAAGAGTCTATCTTTCTCTTCTTTAGAGGCTCTCCTTTCTATCTCCAACAAGGCTTGTCTCTCTAACTCTAGGAGCCTAAATTTCTCTTCCTTTTCAGCTTGTTCATCTAGAAAGACTTTCTTTTCATGCTCAATTCTCTTAAGTCTTTCACTCATGTATCTTGAAGGTACTTTGAGTGGTGAACTTGGTCTTGAATGGCTAAACAAGTCATTGGTGTATTTTGTATTCACATGAGTGTCATAGGGTTCCTCATCTTGGATTTCATGTTGTGATTGATCTTCTTGATAGGCTTTCTTATTATCTCTCTCATCCCTTTGGTGTGCATCCAGATATCTAGTTGAGATAAGGGATGAGAATGGTCGATTTTCATGAGAGGAACTACCAAATAGAATGGTATCTCTATGCCTTTAAAATATGTCATCAAGGCTTTTATGCATTTCTTCCCTCTCTTTTTGAGTCATTGTGTAACTCATATCCATATCTGAGTGTGAAGATACGAAGGGTGTACTCAACTCACTAAGGTTACTCTTGGGATCAAACCAAACTTCTGAGTTGTTCATGGGTGATTGATCAAATATGGGTTCTTTTCCCTTATGTTTTTGGCTAGTTTGAACTAAGGGTAATTGGTTAAAGACTACTTGGGTTCACTTTCCTTGATTTACTTGATATCTTGTTGTAATTGGAAAAAGTTACTAGGTGATAAGATGACCCTAAGAAACATTGGTACCAAACTAGGATAGTAAAAGAACTCACTTGTCCAAAAGAGAGGTGATAACATAGAATTTTGCAAGAGGCATAAACCAACACTACAATAAAGGTGCCCACTCAATGGGTGAATACCCTAACACATATGGATCATGAGGATGATTTACCCAAGTTATATTGATTGAGGCACAAGTATGGAAGTGAATGGACGAGAGATTACTAAAACTCTCCTAGCATGTTATCAAAGGATCCAAAGGTAGATCTTCTCAACAAGGATGATTTCTAGCTCACCGATTCAAACCAAGGTCACTCATGAAATCAAAGATTACTAGTTGAAGATGTCAAAATGCAAGAATCAAAGGTGCAAACAGGCTTCTAATAGTGGGGTAAGTTACCTGATCTAACCCAGATTGACTGAGGAAGACTAGAAATGATAGGATAGAAAATTGAGTAAGTTGTAAAAAGTTGGTTTTCAACTTAGGAACTCAATTTTTATTCATTTTAATTGACCAATCAAATGCATTAATAGATTATTATTATTAATCAAGCACAAAAAATAGCAGTCAGGGAGTTCAAGAAAATAATTTTCTTCAAACAATGAGCAAGGGAAAAAGCTATTAGGAATGGGAACATTGAGAGGGAGGGGTGAATCACTGTTCACTGTATTTTAACTTTTCACTTTAAAATTTATTCTAAACTTAAATGCTTAAGTACTAAAATAAACATTCACATAAACATGAAACATGAAATCAACACATGACACCAATATGATTATGGGGAAACCAAAATAGGTAAAACCATGGTGGGAATTGATACCCACTAATATTCTGCACTAGTGTTTTGTGATCCTTGTTAGAAGATCCTTTACCCTGTTAGGAGTAGCTTTACAATGATTTAAGTACAGTAGACCTTGTTAAGGGTCAGAACCTATTAGGATTCTTTTACAATCATCCTTGTTGGGGGAGAGGCCACACTATCCAAGAGCTCACTACTCAAGTGGTGAAGGCTACAACCTTCTGATTTTAGATACACACTATATTTGTAGGATGAACTGTCACTGTGACACTACTTGTCGGATCAGTTCCTTTGATGTGTTGATGCTTTAACCTCTAGCAAATATCTAATACATCTTCTAGTGTCTTCACACACTATTTCTCTTCTTATTACAACTGTCTCTCTACTTCCATATTGAATACAATGGGCACATATTATATTTATGTGCTCATACAAAATACATAATTAGGTCAGCCCTATAACTAATTACAAATAATGCTTCCAAATGAATTAGCTTAAGCGTGCTTACAATTATACATATAAACATGTCAGCAACCTAACTACAATAGGTGCATAGCCTTTACAATATTACATTACAATCACAAACCAAAATACTAACTATCAGCTCCATGCTCTGTTGTCTGCTGGCACACACTGGCTGTGCAACTTCAACTAACTGTAACTTTCTCATCCTTGTACATCTGATCATGCACTCATAGACTAAGAAAGAATATAGTCTAACCAACTTAAATTGTAGGGTGCATACCATAATTCATCTGTACACATGTGCACTGATGCTCTGAGTTACAGGAACTCTATACACTGCCCATTCTTTAACACTTAACTGAATTCTGATCTTTACATCAAGTGCGCTGACTCCAATATGGCCAAGTTGCTAACTGTCCCTTAACAAAAAAACTTTTTGTGTTCTATACATTTTTATGCATAATCTTATATCTCCCTATATATATTATACTCCATATTCTATACAGAACTCCCCCTTTGATATTAATGACAAAGGTGTAGAAAAAAACTATATCTGCACATACTTACTTAGGAAAAACATCTGGATATGCTATCTTGAGATTTTGGATCTCCTTCTTCCAAAAATTTATCAAAGAGTTAACTATCTAGAGATGGGCACATAAAGCATATTGAAGCTTCTCCATCTTCTTCAAATCTATGCTCAGACCTTGATCATAGGTTATCATGGTCGCATCAATCTCCTTTATGTTCTGATTGAGAATGTCTAGTGAGGGCACAAGAGAATTCCTCAACTAAGTCTATCTAGACCTTATTTTTTCCATTTCTTTCTTTGCCTTCTCAATTTTGACCAACTGACCTTGGTAGACATTGTTGCACATGTTCACTTCAGTGGATGTGCCTTTCACTAAACTTTTTATGTATTCAATCATATCTTTTGCATCTTGTATTGTCTTAAGATGGGCATCAGTAAGCTTATCTTGATCCATGCAGTCTGTAATGAATTTCCTTCCTTGATCAGAAAATTATTTTAAGGATGCTTTTCCTATCTTGAGTGAATTCAGATCTAGAGAAAAGTTTCTCATCAACTCATTCAATCTCTTTTTCAAGTACTTTTCTTCTGCAACTTTGGATGTAGATTATTCAAGGCTAGAAAAATTACATTTGAACTATGAGATAACTATACTCACATCATCAACCGAGTGTACCTTACTCACTTTCATGTCCACAGGTAACAAACTATTTAGTATGTTCACTGATTCCATAAGGAGAGGATTTCTCATTACTTTTTTCTCCTTTTCCTTCTCCATAGATAGGACAATCAGGTCTTCTTCTTTCCATGAGTCCAAACTAGATGTGTCAGGTGTCAAACTTGACAACAATGCTGAGGAGGGAGTGATGGGAGTGCTATCCACCACTTCTAGTTTTACCTTGGATAGATCAATAGAAGTTTCATCTTTCTCTTGTTTTCCTTCTTCTTCTTCTTTCTTTCTTCCTCTTCCATTTTCTCTTCTTCTTTCTTATCTGTTATATTTTCAATTAATACCTCTTCTTGATGAGTGGGAGGTGAGCTGCTACATAAGATTTCAGCTTCTTGTGTTCTCGCAAAAGCTTCCTCAAACTTGTCCAATTCTATGTTAGTGGCCGCCATTGCCATCTCCACATGATCAATGATAATGGTGCTGTCATTGAGTGATTCTAATATGGGCATAGACTTATCTGACTTAGTTTGTACTTCCACTATAGGCGTTGAATCCTAAGGACTTGTAGACTATACATTGATAGTCTCAACTACTTTGTCTTGCTTACTAGGTACTTGAGAGGTGGGCGCAGACGTAGGTTTTATGTGCTATTCTAAGAATACCTTCCCAAAGGCCTTTTCTATTTCCTTAGAGATTGGCTCATAGTCTTTTTTCATGAGGTGTAGTGTTCTCATTTTTTACCTTAAGTGTAGCTTCACCAAATTCAATAATAGTGACTTTTCTTCAACAAAATATACTAGAAGAGTGGAATCAAGAATTTTTTCCCTTATTCTAAAGTCTTCTTCAGTGGCTTGTCTCTTCAAGGAATCCATTATCTCCCAAACTTTATCTGGAATTGGTGTTTTCAATTCAAGTATTGTTTTCTTGAACTTTATCATATGTTTGACAATCATATCATGTATTTTTTATTTTTCAATCTCACTGTAAGTATCATAAAACTTCCCTACTTGATCAATTCTTCCCTCATCAACAATTCTTGCGCTCAATACTTTAAGGCTAGATCTAAATCCTACCTTGGGAGGTTCTTGAATGTTTTTCTTACTCCTTGTAGCTCATGAGGATGGATGACTAGTGCTGGTTTCTTTCTTCCTTTTGATTATTGGCTTATACTCCAGAGGAGCATTAGGATCATTGGTTTCTTTGGGTTCAGAAGGAGTGTCATCAGTTATATCCTTCTGACTGTCATCTTTTTCAATTTTTATCTTCTTCATCTTAGGATCTTCTTGTTCTTCTTCTGCTGCTACAATTTTCATTTCCAAAGCAATCTTCTCTTCCCTTGCATTGTCAAGGTCTACTTGAGATACACCATGTATTCTCAAGATCTCTAATGTGACTTTAGCAACCTTTCTTTTTGTTGCTATGCTATTAAGCTTTGCATGTACTTCTCTAGTTTTCTCTTCATATGTTCCCCATCTAGGTTGATTAGGATCTTTGGGGGCTGATAGAAGTACCTGTGCATAAGCTTCAAGGACTTGTTCCTCTACTTCATAACCAAGTGGATGAATCCACTTAGTTCTAGGCTCAATAGCTTCCATACAAGTAGTATCAGTTTCAACCATAAAGCATATTGTATCCTTATAATTTTCCACAATGTTCTCTAGAATTCTATATCTCATTTTCATCTTAATCCTAAAGGTCTTTAGTTCCAATGTCACATAATCTCTTAATGTGCTCTCTATGGATGCTTTTTTGGATATTTGAGGCATGGTTGGAATGGACTTGTCCAAATACATATTTGAAAATTTTCCAACTATATGAAGGTACATATAGATAATTAATGATCCAAACTTGAATATCTTTGTCTTGTCATGCTTGATAGCTTTGATGTTATCTATCAATTGTGTGCGCAAGATCTCACACAAGTTGAACTCTCCATCTTCCTTCACAAGTCTGATGGCTGCTAGAATAGTGCCCGTAGACACACTATTCACCCTACTGGTGTGATGAAACCTATATCCCAGTATCATTGACATCAATTTTATGTCTACTTGTTCAATAGGCTCGATTGTCATGCCATGCCTATCACTCCTAGACTTACAAGGTTGCTCAACTATTTTCCTAACATCCTTTCCCATAGGAAGGATGATGCTTGTCCTAGAAAGGCCTATCATCTCATGAATCAAGTCACTAGTGATTCTAATTGGTACATCACCAATCCAAAATAAATCATCATGAATCCTTCTCAATAAGATCTTTATCCATTCTATCTCATAGAATTCATATGTCGTAGCATAATCAACAATTGGGTGATCATTCCATTTAGCATATTCATTCATGAATGTTTTGTCAGGTTTTAGCATGGTATCCATGTGTGCCCTTAACCTATCCAATCCAGCTGGTTCCTTCTTACAGTAAATGTCAGCCCTAATGTCTTCCACATGCATGATGCCGATAGGAGTGCGGGAGAAAGCTCCCTCTAAATCATCTAGGGTTAATTTAAATGGGTGCCTCTTGAAAACATACCTTTTCTTCTTAGAGACATAATAAAAAATGGGAGTGGCCATGACTTACTTGTTAATCACTTTCCAAATGAACTCTGAGAAAATCTGACGGCTTCTGAATCGGCGCAACGAGCTAGGGTTTTTGCAACTAACCAAATGCACTGTAAATATTGGTAGTTCAATCTCCAAGTCTTCACAACAATTTCCAGGGCTATTTCTACTTTCCTATCACTCTGAATTTTAATGCAATGAGAAATCAAATAACTTTTGTGTACTTTAAAAGTGAAAATTCCGCCATTAATGCAAGTCGCATAAACTAGACTGTCACTTCAAAATTTGTAACTTGAGTTCTGTTCACAATCAACATGTGCACTCTAGCACATAGGTACCTTTATACTCCAAAAGATTAATTACAAAGGTGCATACTCTGAGGATGAGTATACCAGCCACGCAGGGGTCTAGAGCTAAATTAGCTCCCCCTGTAATACCTCTCCTATGGTGATACTTGGACTTTCTGACTTGGACATTCTATTATGATGGTTAGAACTATACATTTACATTTATGTTTTATGGATGATGATATGATGGATATGCTCATTTATGGTTATCATTTATATGTTTATGAGATTAGAAAACCATCTATTTTTATATGTTTTATGGATCTAACCGAAGGATTTGAATCTAACTATTATCATGATGTTTTATGTTTTATGGATATGTGTCTGATGTGTTTTCATGACTCAGGATGAAGTAGTAGTTACTCACTTAGTTGAGGCCCACATGATGTATCAATCTTGGTCATCTTCTTGTATATATCTGATTAGTATATCCATATGTATGTATCTCTTCTTGGTGATGCAAGATTGTAGGTACCGGGTATCATCTCCACCTGGCTTCACAGGTCTGAGTGATCCCTCAAAATCCTTGATCATTGTTGTTGTTACTGAGATATCACTAGGTTCCACAAGAAGAAACTTCACCTTTAATCCTTTTATCCTTAGGTGGGAAGTGCTGAGTTAGTCCCTTGTGTGGATGTAAAATGTGATCTCTTGGTTTACTGGTTTTGTGGATCTTATAGCTAGTTTCTCATCTTTTGTATTCATTGAGAATGAGGTTTTGAGTATGGTAGTTTTTCCTTCATGGTATGCACAACTTTGTTAGTAGATTATTGATGTGAGTCATTGTTTATTTGAAGGTATGATTTAGTAATTTATCTTTAGTAGTAGCTACTATTATACTAGCATATCTTGTTAGGAACGAGTTGGCATGTGATTCTAATATCAATAAATAATGAATAATTTTATGGTATTATTTTATAATACTCATAATAACAAAGTGTCTATAATAATAGTAATAATAAAATGTTTTAAATAAAGTGGTAAAATCTAACTTATGTTAGTAGCTACCTAATATATATTTTAGAATGTAGATTAGTGTATGAATAAATAATATATTTTATAATAATGTTATTCTAAATATTTAATATTTGTAATAATGTGTCTTATTTATGGTATATGTACCATAAGCATATGAGTGCACACATATGCCTATGAATATATATATATATATATATATATATATATATATATATATATATATATATATATATATATATACATATATATATATATATATAGATATATATATATATATACATATATATATATATATATATATATACATATATATATATATATATACATATATATACATATATATATATATATACATATATATATATATGTATGTATATGTATGTATATATATATATATATATACATACATACATGTATATATATATATACATACATATATATATATGAATATATATATATATATACATACATATATATATATATATATACATACATTATGTATGTATATATATATATATATATACACATATATATATATCTATATATATATATATGTATATATATGTATATATATATATATATATATATATATATATATATATATATATATATATATATATATATATATATATATATATATATATATATATATATATATATATATATATATATATATATATATATATATATATATATATATAATTAAATTAATAGTGTGAAGGAAAATTATTTTAGATAAAATCTATGTTATCGTTATAAATGGTAAATAGGATTAGTAAATTCTATTACCATAGTTAAATAAATTAGTAAATTATTTTTAAGATTATATTTTGACATCCTTAAATTTAGGAATCATAGATTATAGTCTTTTTTTAAATTTATTTCTCCCTTTACGAGAATGGTTTTGCAAAACATCTCATTAACTATTAACGGATGGATAGTTGAGATGGTTGCATTGGTTGGATTACCTGTGCAACCACCTCCTCCATTCTATTTACGGGAAAGATTTTCCTATGTGTGGGAGTTAGAGAGGAAATCTTGTTTTGAGAAGAGACTATAATTTTAATAGGATATTTCTATAGTTTTAGAGAAGAAAGAGAATTGAATTTTCTCTGAGAGGAAGTGAAGGAGATTGTTTCCGGAAGAGGTTGGAGTCTGCTTGTAGGAGGATTTCAAAGGAGTGCTGGAAGAGATTTAGAAGCTTGATTCCTTCTTCATCATCCGATCTTCGCAGGACTCCAGGTTGGAATCCATCCTAAGAAATAGATTTATTTTATAATATGAATGTTGTTTTTTAGTTTTGTTGAAAGTTTATGTATGTTGAATTATTATGGAAAAACATATGTGCACTATTGTATTATTATTGTATTGTGCATTATTATTGCAGAAGGTTAATATATTAATGTATTTTGTAATAATATATTATTGCAGAAGGTTGATACATTAATGTATTCTCCAATAATGTATTATTATAGAATGTTGAAACTTTATTGTATTATTGTAGAATGTGAAACATTATTGTATTATTTTTCCAGCCATCTATACATTATAGAAATGCTATATTATTGCCAACCGTTTATACAATACAAATATTATTAGGCCAAACGTTGCTATTTCATTTGTATTATTCTAGCCGTTTATAACATTCTATCATTGCTTTTATTCTGTCATTCATTTATTATGTCAATACTTTATGCAATAGAAATATTGCGGCATTATAGTATTATGTTAGCCATTTGTGCAATAGCAAATATTCTATCATTTGGCCATGTTTTGGTTCTTTGTCATTTGGCCGAGTTATTTGTATTACCTGTTTCATTTTCACATGTTTAGATGCTTTGTTTATATCGGGCTTGAAGTTGAACAAGTATAATATTTAAGCCAAGTAGTATAATAATTAGGTTTTCGCTTTATCCAAGTATAACTTAAAGTATAAGTATAAGAAATTAAAGTATCATAATTAAAGTATCGTAACTTATACTTAAATGTTAATGCTATACTCGTATAAAGGGATTAGGTACCTTTCGAATTGATTGGGATAGGTTTGAACTTCATAGGAGTTAAGTTGCAACTTCTAGATTTTAGATTTTTAATAAAATCAGACAGTCAAATTTTAGGCTTAGTCAAATTTCAGGTTTAGAATGAAATTTAGGGAGCATCATCTTTTGGTATATGGAATTTTTTGTAAACTTTAATTTTGTCCATTACTTGTTTGGTGGAGGTTATGTTCAGTACATTTAGATGCCTAAATAGGGTTAGGATGTGTGTAGGAAACAGTGTAGGGTTTAGAGTTGTCTAAGAGGATCAGGACATTCTAAACATCCTTAAACGTTCCTAATTTCCCTAAACATCCATAAACTATCTTATTATTTTCTATTCTTTGTAGCAGTTCTCAATGTGTTTATAATGTGTTTTTACTACATGTATGATGTAATTGTGATATGTGGGTTAAGGGTAGAAAACCTAACGACACCTAGTGAGTGGCTCTTAGTGCGAGGTCAGGGCCCTAAGTGGCTAGTACCAGGATAACCGACTGAAGAGTTATTTAACAAGTGAAAACTTAATTAAAATTATGGGAATGGGTTCAAACATTAAAAAGATTAAATGTGCCTCGCCCATGCCATTAGTGCTAGTAAAGGCTATGTATGGGAGTGGAACAAGGTACCTACGAGTAGGTACGATCGAATGACACTTGTCTATACGAAAGGTATTCAATCCCGCATGTGCCTACTTGGGGGCCAGGGTCTGGAGTGGCTAGTACTAGGACAACCCCAGGGGTGAGGGCTATGCGATGACACTCACTTAGGTTGTTTCTTAGAGTTTCTACCAAGCCTTAGAACCTTTTGGGGAAAGGATTATACTTTGATCTTCTTTTATTTTCTTTTTGGGAAAGGTTACCCAACCCTAGGTATGGCCTAGCTATTCCTTCTTTATAGACCTTGGTGTTTATCTCCTAGCATGAGGGAGTGGGCCTTTCAGGTATCCATGTGGTTGGGTGGTAAATCTTTTATCGACGTATCTTTTGCGGATGCAGTGTTTGAAGATTCATGCTTGCTTATGTACCAATTTTTGAAGAATGAAGGCTTTGTGATTATCTTTCATGATGCAAAATTATTGTTACCTCCAAGAGGAGATGAATTTAATGTAATCATTGATGTAATTTAAAATGATGTATTTGGAATGGGCAGATTTAGGAAAAGGGAAAAGGGAGATGTGAAATTTATGTATAAGGTGTATGTTGGAAAAGAAAAGGATTTTGTAAGATTTTAAGTTAAGTAGTATGATTTTCATTATGGATGATTAAAGGAAAAGCTAGTGAAACAAATGTAGTATATTTTCAATGTATCAAATGATTTAGATGATTCTATTTAATTTAAAAGTTATATTGTTCATAAAGGACACTTAGGAATATAGATGATTTTAAATGGAAAATTGAAATGAAAGTACTTTATAGTTCTTAATAAAGAATCTTATAACGATATGATGAAGTTTTCTTTGTGAAGTCAATCTTGTTGTTAGCTTACTTAATGGACTTAAATGAATCATGCATTTAATAAGAAGGGAACCTAGGAGGAATCTAAGTTAATCTATGTTTTGTTTATTTAATTCTTTTAAAATTAAAATTTTTTCATAAATCTCAACTTAGGTTTTCTTTTACAAAGAGAATCTTTTTTCTCTTCCCTGGTTCCCTTGCGGGGCATGAAATCCCATATGACCTTGAGGGCCATTCATCTAGATGTAGAGGGTGCATCCACTATGGATGCATCCAATATGTTCTCATCAGTCCTGTCCTTCTTTTTCTCTAACCAAATCATGCTTGCATCATCTGAGGCTTTGACAAAATTAACTTCTCCTACGGGATCCAAAATTGGTTCTTTGGCCTTTTTAGGGCTTCCCTGACCTTGCGTCCTTGATTTACAAAACCTTGAGATATGTCTAGCTTTGTTACAAGCGTGACAAATGACTGGAGGTCTTATATTCCTTGGCGCATTGACATGAATCACCTTTCTTCATTGTTTTGTTGTGTGACCATTATAGTTACATATCTGGCATGTGACATTCTAAGAACTTCTTACATTTGTCATATTCTGATTTCTCTGATCTTGCTGAATCCTATTCTTATTACTAGTCTTGTAATTCATAGCTCTATGACCAAACTTGTTGCATGATAACAGTAACCATTAAAAGGTGTTACCTCTATAAAGTTCCTTGCAATGTGTCCATGCTTGTTACATGCAAAACAAGTGTGTTCTACTTGCTTGCGCTCATTCTTAGGTGGTCCACCATTATATTTGGTTTGATCTTCAATCTTTTCAGCATCAGTAGAGTCCTTTTGTGAATCTTTTCTTGCTCACATATTGTCAATCTGATTTTGTGCTTCATTGTATCCAATACAAATGGTGTCTCCTTTGGCTCTTCTTGCATACAACTGAGATTCTATCAAATCAAAACTGGTGTGAAACTTGTTAATATGATTCTGTGCTTCTTTCAATTCAAACTCCAAGCTTTCTTTTTTATTCCTCAGCTCCAAGATTTCCATGTTTTCTTGCCTTAGTTCTTCATTCAGTTGAAGGTTCTCTTTGATCTATTCATCACAGACTTTTTGATTATTAGTTAGCTTATCATCAAACTCTTCAAGTTGTTCTTTTAAGGATTTATTTTCTTCATTCAGTTTCTTGACCATTTTCCCTAGATCACTGGTAGAGCATTCTTTCAAATCCTTCCTTAACTTTTTGATGACTAATTGAGCATCATTGAGTTTATCCTTTAGTTCTATATATTCTCTTTTTGACTTGTCTAGGTCTTCAAGAGAAGCTTCAAGATTTCTTTTTAGATGTTTCATTTTTTCTTTGTCCATGATCTCCTCAAGTGGTTAAAATTCTATGCTAAGGACCAGAGCTCTGATACCAAATGTTAGGAATGGGAACACTGAGAGGAGGGGGTGAATCAATGTTCACTATATTTTAACTTTTCACTTTAAATTTTATTCTGAACTTAAATGCTTAAGTACTGAAATAAACATTCACATAAACATGAAACATGAAATCAATGCATGACACCAATATGATTATGGGGAAACCCAAATAGGTAAAACCCCGGTGGGAATTGATACCCACTAATATTATGCACTAGTGTTTTGTGATACTTGTTAGAAGATCCTTTACCCTGTTAGGACTAGCTTTACAATGCTTTAAGTATAGTAGACCTTGTTAAGCGTTAGACCCTATTAGGAGTCTTTTACAATCATCCCTATTAGGGGAGAGGATGCATTGTCCAAGAGCCCACTACTCAAGTGGTGAAGGCTACAACCTTCTGATTTCAAATACACACTACATCTGCAGGATGAACTGTCACTGTGACACTACTTGTCAGATCAGTTCCTTTGATGCGCTGATGCTTTGACCTCTAGAAAACCTCTAATACATCTTCTAGTGTCTTCACACACTACTACTCTTCTTATTACAACTCTCTATCTACTTCCATATCAAATACAATGGGTGCACCTTATATTTATGCACTCATACAAAATACATAATTAGGTTGACCCTATAACTAATTACAAACAACACTTCCAAATGAATTGGCTTAAACATGCTTACAATTATACATATAAACATGTCGACAACCTAAATACAATAGGTTCATAGCCTTTACAATATTACATTACAATCACAAACCAAAATACTAACTATTGGCTCCATGCTCTGTTCTCTGCTGGCACACACTGGTTGTGCAACTTCAACTAACTGTAACATTCTCATCCTTAAACATCTGATCATGCACTCATAGACTAAGCAAGAATATAGTTTAACCAACCTAAATTGTAGGGTGCATACCATAATTCATTTGTACAGATGTGCGCTAATGCTCTAAGCTACAAGAACTCTATACACTATCCAGTCTTCAACACTTAACCAAATTCTAATCTTTACATCAAGTGTGCTAACTCCAATTTGATATATGAATTTTTTTCCATAATGACAACACTATATCTAGTCATATACCTCAGTATAGTCAACTTTCCAACAAAAGAAACCTTGCACATAAACAAGAATAGTGACGTAGTATTCTACTCCCTAAGGACTCTACTTGTGTATGTTCTCAAAGTGTTTTTCAGTAACGCACATAGTCCTAGAAAAGAAAAAATTAGTTGCACTATGGTTCTTAGTAATGGTCAATTCAGTAACTCTTGCAATCTCAAGTGGGAAAATTCCAATCTAGGTGCACCAGGGTTTTGACCCATTCTGAGAATTTAATTAATCAGAGATGTCGAGGAGATCTAACATCCCAACAAGAAACTAGACCTTTGGAGATTTCTTCCACAAGGAAAATTTTTGGCAAGTTGACTATACTATTGTATATGACTTAATATAGTGTTTTGGAGTCAGCATGCTTCATGAAAAAGATCATAAATTGGCTAAGTGTAGAAGACTGGACAGTTACCAAAGCACCAGTAGTTCAGAACATCAACACATGTGCGTATGACCAAGTTATGGTATGCACCCTTGAAGTTAAGCTTGTATGTATGTAGTCATGCTAATTCTAAGAGCACATGATCAGGTGAGACCGTATGAAAAAGATATAGATAGTTGAAGAGGTACAACCAGTGAATTCCAGAATAGAACAGTGTATGCAACCAACTGTTGGTAATTTGATTAGAGACTATAATATTTTTTTGTAAAGGTTATGTGCCTATTGCAATTAGGTTGTAGACATATAATTAAATTTTTTTGTAAACACGGTTGAGCCAATTCAATTGGAAGTGTTGTATGTAATCGGTTATAGGCCGACCTAGTTAATTATTTTGGTAGCACATATAAATATGAGATGCACCCTTTATAATTAAGAGAGAGGTTGACATGGAGTATAGTGAAGCATGGAAGAAGTGTGTGAAGAGTTGTTAATTTATATTAGAGCTTTGCAAGAAGTCAAAGCATCAATGCATCAAAGGAACTAATTTGACAAGTAGTGTCATAGCACCAGTTCATCCAACAGATATAGTGTGTATCTAAGATTTGAAGGTTGTAGCCTTCACCACTTGAGAAATGAGCTCTAGGACAGTGTTTCCACACCCCTAACATGGTTATTGTAAAAGACTCATAATAGGGTTTCACCCCTGACAAGGTCACTCTACTAAATGTATTTTAAGGATAACTCCTAACAAGGTTAAGGATCTTCTAACAAGGATCATAAAATAGTAGTAAGATTATTAGTGGGTGTCAATTCACTTTGGGGTTTTTACCTATTTGGGTTTCCCCATAACCATATTGGTGTTATGTGTTGAGTTCATGTTTCTTGTTTATGTTATTAGTCATTTCAGTACTTAAGCATTCAAGTTAAGTTTAAAAAGTAAAGAAAATCATTGGATATAGTGAACACTGATTCACCACCCCCCCCCCCCCTCTGAGGTTCCCATTCCTAACAATTGGTATCAGAGCTCTAGTCCTCAGCAAATATGTTTAACCACTTGAGGAGATTATGGACAAGATAGAAATGAAACATCTGAAAAGAAATCTTGAAGCTTCTCTTGAAGACCTAGACAAATCTGAAAAAAAAATTGAAGAGCTAAAAGAAAAATTCAGTGATGCTCAAGTAGTTATCAAAAGACTAAGGAAATATTTAAAAGAATGTTCTACTAGTGATTTGGGGATCATTGTCAAAAATTTCAATGAAGAGAACACATCTGTAAAAGATTAGATTGAAGAATTGGATGACAAGGTAACTAACAATAGGAAGTCTGTGATGAAAAAATCAAAGAGAACCTTCATATGAATGAAGAATTGAGGCATGAAAACATGGAAATCTTGGAGCTAAGAAACAACAAAGAAATCTTGGAATCTTAATTGAAAGAAGCTAAAAATCACATTGATAAATTACACAGAAGAAAGGATCTGATTGAATCTCAATTGTATGCTCGGAAGCTTAAAGGAGATACCAGTGGCAGTGGATTCAATGAAGCACAAAATCAGATTGACAACATGTGAGCAAGAATTAAAGCACCAAAAGACACCATTGATGATAAGAAGATAGAAAATTAGACTAAAGATAATATTAAACCATCCAAAGATGAGCGCAAGCCAGTAGACCGAACTTGTTATGCATGTAACAAGCATGGACATATAGAAACGAATTGTAAAGAGGTAAGACCTTTCAATGGTTACTATTATTCTTGCAATAAATTTGGTCATATCACTATGAATTGTAAAATAGGTCAGAAAAACAAGACTCAGAATAATCATAGAAATTAGAATCAACCAAATGAAAGAAATTCTTAGAATGTTACATGTCAAATATGTAACTATAATGGTCACTCAGCTAGACAATGTAAAATGGTAACCCATGTCAATGCGCTGAGGAATATAAGACCTCTAGTTATTTTTCACTCTTGTAACAAGGCTAGACGTATCTCAAGGTTTTGTAGATCAAGAACGCAAGGTCAGGAAAGCCCTAAAAAGCTAGAAAATTCAATATTGGATATTGAAGGAGAAGTTAAGTTTGTGAAAGCTTCAAAAGATGTGAGCAAGATTTGGTCAGAGGAAAAGAAGGATAAGGTTGATGAGCATGTACTAGATGCATCCACAATGGATGAACCCTCTACATCTAGATGAATGGCCCTCAAGGTCATAGGGGGAGCTAATTTAGCTCTAAACCCCTATGCAGCCGGTATACTCACCCTCTGAGTATGCACCTTTGGATTTAACCTTTTGGAGACTAGAAGAACCTATGTGCAAGAGTGCACTAGCTGATTTATAGCAAAATAAAAGTTGAAGATTTTCAATGAAAGTCTAGTTTACGCGACAAGCATTAATGGAGACATTTTTACTTTAAAGTACACAAAATCTTGTAGATCACTTATTACACTTGATTTTAGAGTGATTGAAGAGCATAGAAGCCCTAGCAATTGATTGTGAAGGATTACAGATTGATTCACCAGCAAAGTAGTGTGTTTGATCAGTTGCGAAAGCCCTAATCTGTCGCACCGATTTAGAAGTTCTTGAAAACTATTAGGAAATTGATATACAAGTGGTGGTTACTCCTATTGTATTTGATGTTGTGGAGAAGAAAATCTATGTATTTAAGAGACACCCATTCAAATCTACATTGGATGACCTAGAAGGGGCATTCTCCCACACTCCTATGGGGGTTATGCATGTCAAAGACATCCGTGCATACATATAGTGTAAGAAGGAGCTAGTAGGACTTGACATGATAAGAGTGCACTTAGAAACCATGATGAAACCAAATAAAACCTTCCTAGATGAGTATGCACAATTTGAAAACCACCTGATAATTGAATATGCTACAACATATGAGTTTTATGAGTCCGAATGGGTAAAGTGTTTTCTTAGAAGAATTCATGATGACCTATTCTAGATAGGTGAAGTTCTAGTAAGAATCATAGGTGACCTAATTCATGAAATGATAGGCCTTTCTAGGATAGGCATCTTTCTTCCAATGGGTCAGGATGTAAGGAAAATTTTTGAACAAACATGCAAGTTAAGAAGTGATAGGCACAAAATGACCATTGAGCATATAGAGGAGAAAGACATCAAATTGATGTCCATGATACTGGGGTATAGGTTTCAACACACTAGCAAAGTGAACAGTGTGTTAGTGGTCACAATAATTGAAACAATAAGACTTGTGAGAGAAAATGGTGAGTTTAATTTGTGTGAGATCCTACGTAGACAACTGATAGACAACATTAAAGCCATCAAGCATGACAAGACCAAAATATTTAGATTTGGGTCTTTGGTCATACACATGTACTTTCACATTTGTGGAAAGGAGTAAGATTTGTATTTGGACAAGAGTATGCCTACAATGCCACATATATCCTTTAAGGAAACTACTGAGAGTGCACTAAAGGATTACATAACACTAGAATTGAAGACATTTAGGGCCAAAATGCACATGAGATATAGGATTCCAGAAAGCCTTGTTGAAAAGTAAAAAGATAGCATTTGCTTTATGGTGGAGACTGATACAAAATGTATGGAAGTAGTTGAATCGAGTACAAAGTGGATTCATCCACTTGGATATGAGGTTGAGGAGCCAATCCTAGAGGCATATTCTCAAGTATTGTTATCAGCACCTAAGGACCCTAATGAACCAAGATGGGGGACTTATGAAGAGAAAACAAGAGAAGTTGATGTAGTTTTAAACAGCACAATAACTAAAAGAAAAGTATCCAAGGTTACTTCTAAGATATTTAAAATTCATGGAGTAACTCAAGAAGACTTGGACAAAGAAAGACAAGAAAATGTTTCTTTGGGAATTGAGAGTTCTTCTGTAGTAGAGGTAGAGTCTAATGATCCAAAACTAAAGAAGATAAAAGTGGAGAAGTCTGATGATCCGAAGGGTAAAATAGATCATACTCCTCCTGCACCCAAAGAAACAATTCATCTTACTACTCCTCTAGAGTATAAGACAATGGAAAAAAGGAATAAAGAGACAGGAACTAGTCATCCATCCTTGTAGACTACAAGGAACCAAAGAAGGAGTACTCAAGAACCTCCACAAGTAAGTTTTATACCTAGTTTAAAAGTGCTAAGTTCAAGGATAATTGAGGAAGGAAGGATTGATCAAATAAGAAAATTTTACGATAAGTATAGTGAAATAGATAAGTCAGAGATTCATAACATGATTATCAGGTATATGCTCAAGTTTAAAAAGATAGTACTAGAATTGAAGACTATGATTCTAGACAATGTTTCGAACATTTTAGATTTGTTAAAGAGACAAGCAATAGAGGAAGATCTGAGAATAAGAGAGAAGATCTTAGATGAGAGTCTACCAGTATGTTCTCTAGAGGAGAAGACCTTATTATTAGATCTAGTAAAGCCACATCTTAGAACCAAGTTAAGAACTTTCCATATAATGGACAAGAATTATGAACTAGTTGCAAAGGAAATTGAAAAATCCTTTGAGATAGTTTTTCTGAATAGGCACATGTTCCCACCTACTGTGCCCACTACTCAAATGCCCAAAAAGGTAGAAAAGGAGTTAGAGACCATCAATGTATAGAATATAGTTCCTCAAGATTCAGTGCCTACATTTGTAGCACCCATAGAGGCAGAGAAGCCTGCGCCTATGGCAGAAGCACATAAGGATGATACAATCTTTATTGACAATGTTGAGATTGCAATGGCGGCCTCAGAATTTGATTTGGATAAGTTTGAAGAAGATTTTGTAAGTACTCAAGAGGCTGAGAATCTATGTGGTAACACTCCTCCCTATCAACAAGAAGTACCAATTTAGGATATGATAGAAATTGAAGGAGAAAAAGAAATAGAAAAAGAGATAGAGAAAGAGAAAGAAGAAGAAAAAGATAAGGAAGTAGAAAAAGAGAAAGGAGAAGTAGAGATAAAAGATAGTGAGCAAACAGAGGAGCCATCTGTTGAAATGACAATCAAAATAAAGCAAGAATTAGTGGATAGCACTCCTATCACTCCTTTTGTATCATTGTTGTCAAGATTGACACTAGACACCACTAGTTTGGATTCTTGGGGAGAAGAAGACCTAATCAAGATCGGTGTCTTAGCTATGGAGAAGGCCAAAGAGAAAAAAGTGATGAGGAATCCCTTATTTTTTGAGTCAGTGAACATCTTGAACAACCTACTACCTTCAGACAAGAAAGTGTCTAAGGTTCCTTCAGTAGATGATGTGAGCACAGCTCTTTCAAATTTTAAGTCAAACTTTTCTAGCTTGGAAGAATCTGCATTCCTAGTTGTAGAAGAGAAGTATGTGAAGAAAAGGCTTAGTGAATTGGTCAATAACTTTACGCTTGACCTAAGTTCACTCAAGGTTGGTCAAGCATCCCTAATAGAGTTTGCAAAAAAGGGAAAGAAGATTATTGCTGACTGTATGAACCAGGACAAGTTGACCACTGATCTATACAAGAAGATCCAAGAGGCAGAAGCTATAATTGATAGCATAAGGAAATTAGTAGAAGATCCATGCATTGATGTAAACATGTGTAACAATGTATATCAGGGACAAATAGATAAAATAGAAAGAGTAGAGAAGGAGATTTCCAAGATAAGGGTAAGGAAAACACAACTAAGGAATGCTCTTGCACCCTCTGTAGATGTGCTTGATTAGAATATCAAGGAGATCAATACCAAAATGGTGACATATGATCAAGGTTATAGCTCATATTTGGAGAAGATGGAGAAGCTGACTTATGCATTATGCACCCATCTCCAAATAGTCAATGCACTGATTATATTATGGAAATAAGAGATCCAAAAGTTGTAGACAACATATCTGAATGTCTTAACATAGTAAGTACTTGTAGATATAGTTTTTGGAACACCTTTGTCATTAATGTCAAAGGGGGAGTATGTATAGAATATGGAGTTATAGATATGTAAAGAAGATGTATAGTAATAAGACTAAGGGAGATATAAGTTAGAGCTTTTGTATAAAAGGACAGATAGTAACTTTTCCATATTCCTTTGTTGCCATCAATGAAAAAGGTGGAGATTGTTGGCAAGTTGACTATATTGTTGTATATGACTTAATATAGTGTTGTCATTATGGAAACAAAGTTATATAATGTTTTGGAGTCAGTGCACTTGATGAAAAAGATCATAAATTGGCTAAGTGTAGAAGACTGGACAGTTACCAAAGCACCAGTAGTTCAGAACATCAGCGCACATGCGTATGACCGAGTTATGGTATGCATCCTTGAAGTTAAGCTTGTATGTATTTATTCGTGCTAAGTCTAAGAGTGCATGATCAGGTGAGACCGTATGACAAAGATACAAACAATTGAAGGGGTACAACTGGTGAATGCCAAAACATAATAGTGTATGTAGCCAACTATTGGTAATTTGATTAGTGACTATAATATTTTTTTGTAAAGGCTATCTACCTATTGTAGTTAGGTCATAGACATATAATTAACTTTTTTTGTAAACACGCTTGATCTAATTCAATTGGAAGTGTTGTATGTAATCGGTTATAGGCTGACCTAGTTAATTGTTTTGGTAGAGCATATAAATATGAGATGTGCCCTTTGTAATTAAGAGAGAGGTTGACATAGAGTACAATGAAGTAGAGAAGAAGTGTGTGAAGATTTTTTAAGTTGTATTAGAGATTTTCAAGAAGTCAAAGCATCAGTGCATCAAAGGAACTGATCTGACAAGCAATGTCATGACACTAGCTCATCCAGCAGATATAGTGTGTATCTGAGATCTGAAGGTTGTAGCCTTCACCACTTGAGCAGTGAGCTCTAGGACAATGTGTCCACACCCATAATAGGGTTATTGTAAAAGAATCCTATCAGGGTCTAACCCTTGACAATGTCACTATACTAAATGCATTGTAAAGACAACTCCTAACAGGGTTAAGGATCTTCTAACAAGGATCATAAAACACTAGTACATATTATTAGTGGGTGTCAATTCCCAATGGGGTTTTTACCTATTTGGGTTTCCCCATAACCATATTGGTGTTATGTGTTGAGTTCATGTTTCTTGTTTATTTTATTATTCATTTCAGTACTTAAGCATTCAAGTTAAGTTTAAAAAGTAAAGAAAATCATTGGATATAGTGAGCACTGATTCACTCCCCCCTCTCGATGGAAGGAATGGCTAATACTGCTTGAGGTTATGTGCACGTGGTTTACCAAATAAAGGGAGTGTCCACTATGGTTAACCCTCCCTAACAAGGAAGACTCACAATATGGACCACATGGGGACTTAGCTCGGATTCAAGGGTTTTGAGTTTCTGATGTGCCAAAAAGGGTATAGAGCATAATCCTCTATCCTCTTCACCTCACCCAAACATAGAAGTCAAATTAATTGACCCTCTAAGTTGCAATCACCTCACCAAGGTTTGTATGCCAACAACAATGACTACCAATCTCTCTAAGTGGGACCAAGAGAAAACATACCATCAAAGATTGAAGACTAAACCAAGGTTTGTATGTCAACAACAATGACTACCGATCTCTCTAATTGGGACCAAGAGAGAATGTACCATCAAAGATTGAAGACTAAACCAAGATTTTTATGCCCACAAAAATGACTATCGATCTCTCTAAGTGGGACCAAGAGAGAACATACCATCAAATGTTGAAGACTAAACCAAGTAAGAGCATGAGATGATAACAAGTCCTTCCTTACCTACAAGGGTATCTCTCTTCGATAAGAGCTTCACATGTAAAACAAGTGAATGAAGCCCAATCTCTCAAGAATGTGACAAACAGTGTTCATAGGAACTAATTACTATGTGAGACATATATGCAAGAAAGAAAATCTAGATTCATTGTTTCCTTTAGAGAAAAATTGAAGTGTGATCTATGAAAGAAAGAAATCACTCAAGTAAGAGACATGAGAGGTTTATTTTATTTTCCAAAATCCAAATGTTATAGAGATGTAGCAAAATACCTCAAGTCCAAAGCAAAACACTTAGTATATTTTACCTTATTTTTATTTTTGTTGAGATTTTCTATGGAAGCAAGCCACAAACTCTCCAACAAGCAAACAAGTAAACAAGCAAACAAGCAAACAAGATATGCAACGTATATTCAACTTATGCAAACCCTAGGGTTAGATCTGAAAATAAATTGTTAGGAGCAATAATAACCACAAAATAATTCAAATGAAAACTCATATCATGCATTGAAACATGTGAAAAATAAGTGCAAGCTAATCATCAAATGCCCCCTTTTTTTTGTTTTTCAATTTTGATTGTTGACCTAGTCAACAAGATTGGACCTATACAACATGAATTCTGATCCCAAACCCTAAATAAGGAAAAAGAGACCGCTATTAAAATATAAAGAGCTTTCCAAAAATATAGAAATTCCAGAAAAATATCTTCATTTGTGCCCTAGAGACCCATTTTACTAAAACAAACCAAATTTTGTAAATCTACTATTTGAGATATGATATTGCATCCAAATTTAAAACACAAAGAATGGACCCCTTGTATAATTTCCAGATCTTTCCATAAATGTAAAAATTTCCAAAAAATATACTGATTTTCATTGAAAAATTAATTTTTTATGAAAAATAGATAAAAAATTATAAAAAATTCACAATACATTAGAAAATTCTAAATTGTTTATTGAAACTTCTCTCATATATCGCCAACCTACAAAAACAATTTCAAACCAAAACTGCAAGCCGTTCGGGAGATATGATCAAATCTTTGAAAATTTAGGGTTTTAGTCTACAAGAAAATCTACACAAGGGGGTGAGCTCCAAAAATAACCAAAAAAAACATATAAAGGTGGGTTGCCCTATGCTGGGCACCAAAAAAAGTGTGCTAAAATGTTTACACACTTCTATGAGTCATTATATCCAAGATTTCTCAAGAATGAGGTCTCAAATGACAACTCATAGCTCTCTATTCATGGAGTGCAAGGGTTTGTAATGGAGGCCCTTGGTTTAAGCCTAGTTTGTTCCCATGCAAGTACACCATAAAATGAGAGATTCAAAGAGGAAAAGCAAGAATTCTAGTCTCCATGATCATCAAATATGCATGCAAATGAAAATGGAAGCTATTCTATATGATAACAATGAATGAAAGAAAACTAATATATGAAAAGAAATGCTTATGCAAGATTATTCTATGAAATGAAATACGAATCTAATGCAATGCAAAAATGCAAGAGTAATCTAAATAGATTGCCATAAAGGCATGAGAGAAGAAGATAAGAAAAGAGAAGTTGCAATGTTCAAGATCAAGGTCTCAAATTCTCCTCCAAAATCCCTCTCCATACCTATAGCATAACAATAACATAAAATCTTGATCTCTAGGATCTGGATCTCTAAAACCTAGATGCCTAAATGAGAAGAAGAGGGCTCCTTATAAAGGAAAGCGAATGGTAGAGATTGAGAGACAAAATCAATGGACATGGTTAAGAGGCAAAAATATGTGTCGAAGAGATTAAGAGGCAAAAGGAGATTCCAGTCATCTTGGAAAGTGTGTATTCAATGTGTAGACAAAAAGTCTTTTTCTTTTTTTCTTTTTTAATTATTTATTTATTATTTTTAGCAAAGTGGTTTCTATTATTTAATTAAAAGATTTTTTATTTATTTAAAAGAGATTTTTTCTTTTAATTAAATGTGGCTTAGGATAAAATGATTTTATTATTTAATTAAAAGATTTTTTTATGTAATTGAAAGGGAGCATGTTCTCTTAATTAAATAAAACTTAGGATAAAATCATCAAACCTTAGGAAATATTGAAATATTTGAATTAATTAAGATTTGATCAAGGAAATTGATTTGAATTGAAAATATTGCAAGGCATTGATTCAGGAAATTGATAAACTGATGAATGGGGCCCAAAGTCTAGGCGACCATTTTAGGGTGCATACACTATCTAGCAACATGTGCAAATGTCTCTCCATAGTCTAGTTTAGCTTATTTATGAAAATCCATTTACTACTTATGATAGTTTTGTCTTTTGACCTGGGTACTAATGACCATGTTTTTTTCTTCTTAATCTGTTCAGTTTCTTGCTTCATTTCTTTCATCCAGTCATCATCTTTGTGTGCATCCTTCACCATTCTCCACTCCATCTCTGATAGTAAACATGTATTTTCTCTAGCTCTTAATTGACTTCTTGTTAATACTCCATTGTTCTTGCCTCTAATTATATATGTCTAATTATGATTTTCTCATATGATTCTTGGTGTTATATGCTCCACATTTTGAATGTGTTCATTTCTTTCACTAGTTTCACCTTGTTGTAGCATTATCGGTTCCTATACTCAATTGCTCTATTTATGTTTCATTTTTTATTTAGATCAATTCACTATATCCTTTTAGTTTCTTTCCACTATCATGTGGTCCCACAATAGTGTGTCCCACTTTTTAGCCCACTTTGACACAGAGATCAACATTCTGAGAAAAAACTTCACTTTCAAACACCTGTTGCTGCAAAACTATTAGGAATTTGAAGATGATGTAAACTAGAGTCTTTTAGAAATTTATCTTTAGTTTCTAAATATATTTTTAAAAAAAATTAAAATTCATTTAAATTCATTTTTCCTTCTCCTTCGAAAAGTGGTTTGTCTGAAAAACTATTTTTTTAAGGAGTTAGTGTCAGTTGGATCAACATAACTTTTATTTAAAATATGATAAAAATATAATTCTTTCAAGATTATATTTTTAAATTCAATATCTAAAGGATGCAATTGGTGTCATTCATTTTGGGTCAATATTTCATAGTTTATTAAGTTTTAAAGTGACAGTAACTGTAATTTAGAGATAAGATCACTTGGATCTCTCTAACTTGATCTGTGAGATCGAAATTAATTTTTTCTTTTTTTCTATAGTAAGGTAACACAAATACTCTTTTCCTACATATTTTTCATAATTTTTTTTTTAATTTACTATTTTTCCTAAAGTCTTGAAGAGACGGGTTATTGAATGAAAAAACAACCTATGTTTAGTTAAAGTAATATTTAAAAGTGATAAAGAACTCAATATGTATTAAAATTATATTCATAAGAAATATTGTTCTGAATATCATCATACTATAGAGATAGGTTTTTCAAATGGATTCATTTGATTTGCCAAAACATAAAGCCAAAGTAATTTTTTTTCAATATTTTAATAGGTGCAAAGGAGACTCCATTGTAGGTATGAATGAGAAGTATATATGTTATATCAATGTTTTTTTAATCTAAGAGGCTTTGAGCTAACCATTTGTAATTAATTCCTTCTAATGGAACCTCTCAAGGCTTCAATCATCATATTCTATTGAAAATGTGTTATTTCAGCAAAAATCAGCATGTCTAAGAAAGTGTAACCCACTATTGTGGGGTCACCCTGTCTTTCTTATTCTGTTATGAGAATTCATAAATCTTTACATTGGCACTTTCTATCATTTTTTTTGTCCTTTTGTTTAGACACTTGTAGGCTTTTGTTTTGGTAGAATATACTAAAAATATTCCTTCATCACTTTTAGTGTCAAATATTTCTTTCATTTCATCTTTCTTGATATGATATTTACTTCCAAATATCTTGAAATAACTTACATTAGGTGATTTTCCATACCATATTTCATGTGGTGTCTTGTTTGTTCATTTCTTAAGTTGTACTCAGTTCAATGTATATACAATGGTGCTAATACCCTCTCTCCATAATTTTTGTGCAACTCCTTTCTGATTTAACATAGTTCTGGCACATTGAACAATAGATCTATTTTTTCTTTCCGCAATTCCATTTTGTTGAGGCATTCTCAGTGCATTCAGTTGTCTTTTAATTCCATTTTCATCACAATTTGCTCTATAAATTCACTTGAAGTAAATTCACCTCCTCTATCTGATATGAGACATTTCAAAGTTTTTTCCAGTTTCCTTCTCAACTCTTCCTTTGTACATTTTAAACATATGAAAATATTTTGATTTAGCCTTTAAGAACATCAAAGACATCATTATTGAGAAGTCAATAATAAATAATATAAAGTACTTATTACCATGATAACTCTTTGTACTAATAGGACCACATAAATTTGTATGTACCAATTCTAGAATATTTTCTATAGAGTAGACCTTACTTGAGAAACTTGAACTAGTCATTTTCCCTAATTGACATTCCTTGCATATAGAATTCTATAGTTTGTTCAATATGGATATTCCTATAACACTTTTCTTATCGCTAACTTTTACCAAATTATCAAAGTTCACATGAAATATTTTTTTTATTCCATAACCGGATTTCTTCTACTTTAGGAATTAAACAATGAAAAAGTGTAGTATTCAGCTTGAAAAGATTATCTCTTGTTTTCTCACAGATAGAAATTAGTTCACCAGTCTTTTTTGATATCTTACATTTTCCATTACTAAACTCAAATTTGAATCTTTTGTTATTCATTTGAGATACACTTATCAAATTGTACTTTAATCCATCATCCCAATAGACATCATCACAACTAATTTAATTAGTTAAAGAGATAGAACATTTACCTTCGATTACACAAGGAGAACCATTTCTAAATCTGATTGAACCTCCATCACAATGTTCCATGGTTATGAATTTGTTCTTATCTCTAGTCATATGATGTGTGCAACCACTGTCAATGATCTAATCACTATTTCAATTCATGCTTGTGATCAAATATATTTCCTTATGGGTTTGTGTCATTGGTAGAGGGATCTTCCTTTAGAGAAAAAAATACTATTTCCTCATCTTCAGCTATATAACACATCTTGTTTCTCTTATTGAAGTCTTTGTATTTTTTCTATTTAACCTTCGTTTCATTCTTGTATTCATTTTTTGGTTTGTTGGGGCATCTGTGTGAAAAGTGACCAATTTGTTTTCAATTCCATCATGTAATTGGGCTTTTCCCTTTATATCTATTGGAAAAATGGTCATCACTCCCCTCGAGATTCATGACATGGCTTTACCGCCTCTTGTGTCTTCTATAAGTCTAGTGGTTGTATCAGGCATTAAAAAGTTGATCTTTTGGTGCAACGACAACTGCTACTTGTAACAAGTGGTATCAAAGCTTGGTCATAGGTTCGAATCCCCTCGGGTAACGCTGAGGGGGAGATTGTTGGAAAAATGATCATCACTCCCCTCAGGATTCATGACATGGCTTTACCACCTCTTGTGTCTTCTCTAAGTCTAGTGGTTGTATCAGGCATTAACAGGTTGATCTTTTGGTGCAACGACAACCGCTACTTGTAACAATATCTTCCTTTTCCTTGGGGAAATCTCTTGGCTATTAAAGCTTTGAGTTCTTCTAGTTATGTTTCCTCAACAACTAAACCTTCATAGTTATTTGAATCATAAACAAATTTTCATTTTCTAGATGAACCAATATTTGTTGAGGCTTGAAATGCAACTTTAGTAGTAGGTTGACTATTATCAAAATTAATCAACTTAAATGCAGTCAAATTTCCTATTAATGAATCCAATGTAACTTTATTTGGATCAATAGATCTTAACTCTTGAATAGAAGAGACTCTAACTGCATACATTGGTGTAAGTGTTCTAAGATCTTTACTTACTACCTCATCACCTTAAAGGTTTCCTCCAGCTCCTCTGATGGCAACACCAATATCTTTTATCAGTATACTCTACTATGTAATTTTTTCTCCATGCCACATCTTTATCTCATCATACTTTCCTTTAAGACTATCAAACTTAGCCTTTAGTACATCTATGTCACCTCCATAGACATTTATCAGCTTCTCCCACATATCCTCTGCATTGTCCATGTGTTGAATATCAACATATTCAACATCCGATAGGGAACTTTCATTTTCTATCATTATTGAGTTGTGTACCAATATTTATCTTTTCTAATCTACAGATCATATACCACTTAGTGGTCTGTATTAATTGGTAAGATAGCCAACTATTGTATGTGACAATCCTAAAAAATGTATCTTTATTCTACTTGCCCATTTATTGAAATTATCCTTGGTACTTGGGTGCTTCCTTCGTATACATCTTGTGATATTTTTGTTGGATTACGTAGAGGGGGTGAATAAGTAATCAGTTATTATTTAAACCTTAAAAATTTAACTCTAATTCAACTCAGTAAGATAAAATTTAGTAGTAACTAATAACATCAATAAAGTAACTTTTTCAATCATAAAATTGAAGTAATAAGCAAATAACATCCACAATAAACATTCAACACATTTGACACTAGTCTTTAATGTGTAAACCTAAATTAGGAAAAACCATTGTGGGAGTTATCACCCACCAATCAAAATACACTTCTGAAGTATGCTTGGTTAAGAGAGAATTTTGTTAAAGATTACAATGCATGTTGTTTAAATTTGACCCTGTTATGGGATCTACTGCATATATGTTAGGATCTTCACCATGTTAAGAGTTCCCTAGTTAAAGGGCTTTGAAAACTCTTATAGAATTTTACGTCTCTCAAGGATTTTCTATAATATTGTTACTTCTACTCAATTAAGATATTTTCCTTCTATAAATGTTAATAAGAAACAATATAAAATTTGATCAATAAATTTGCAACTACCTCTTTCTTAATTAGATCCCTTGTGTACTCTTTGTCTTCATTTCAATCATTCACTTTTCACTAGCTTCACTACTTCATCAATCTATATTGTAGACTTTGATTTCTACCTTTTTCTTCTTCACTACATCACTAGGAAACACATCAACATTTCAACTAGCCAACTTATTTTTCATTCAATTTCATCATTTTTATAGACTCTATTTTTCTTATTAATCTACCTAATTAGGTTTTCCTCTATTTATTCTAAATTGTTAGATCATCCTCTTGAATTGATTCAATGAACTTGGTGCTTGGTAAAAATTGTTCTCATCACCTCGGAACTTAAACTTTTCTTCAAACTTGGACCTTAACTTTTTTCTTCTTAAATATTTATCATAGATCATCACCTTGATTTTCTTGATCATAGATCTCTTTAACTATCTCTCCTTCATCCTAGGAATCTTCCAGATCGCTAAGGATCTTCATTAAATTTCATTCTGATCCTTGTATTTAATTTTTTTTTTGTCCTCGGTGCCCTTCATTTTTCTTCAACTAAAGTTCTATTTTGTTCGCTTGGTAACTAAATCCTTGCACTTGGTGTCTTCACTTCCTTTTTGTTTACTAAAAATTACTTTCCTTGTACTGAATAACTTCTTCTTCCTTGGTAACTAAACTATTTTCTTTTCCTTGTCAACTTTCTAACCTTGCTCACTTGTCCAATCTCCTTTACTGGCTTGATATCATCAAATGTAAAGTAGGAAAAAAATAAAGCATTTTTGTTTTTTTAAATCCAAAGTGGGGTATCCACCATATTTATATTAATATAAACTAATGCAATGACTCCCCCATGGAAGAATTAGGAAGAAACCTTGGGATCGTAGTCATATACAAGTTAGAAAATATGATGATTTTTACATTTGGGTTTGCACATGTAACCCACGAATCCTGATAGAATGATACATTAGAACAAAAATATCCCCAAAATTTTGGCACAGATCAAACCTAAACTAGGGATAACATATTGTGTGCTGATAATTACAAAATTTCAAAATAGGCCTATCAAACATGCCTATGAAATACAACCTAATTACAAGATTTCAAAATAGGCCTATCAAATATGCCTATGAAATACAACAGGTGTATGACTTGTTACAGGAATAATTAATCATCCATAGGAGAGGATGATCCCCAAGCATTTTCCCAACCAGTAGGTGGAGCCAAGACATTGCCAACTTCCTAGCCATCGAGCATGTTTTGAGTCACTGGATGAGTGTTAGAAGAGTGACCGGGTGAGAGAGGTACATTCAAGTCAGGGACTTGTTTTGAATTACCAGAGGGCAACTTGTAGTAGGATGAAGGTTGAACTAGAGGAAGTGGTGATAACTAAAGCATTATTACCTTATCATTTTCTAATTTTTATTAGTTTCCTAATTAAGTTCTTCAAGTTCACTAACTCCTTCACAAATTTTCGCTTCCTCATTTTCTTTAACTCACTCAACTTATATCATACTCCTAATGGTATGAAAACTCAATATAAACCATAATTCATTTTCTTGACATCAATGATAAAATAAAAACTAATCTAATCCTTCTACAATATTTTATACCTCTGATCTTGGTCTTCATCATCATCACCATCACTTGGGGTAAACAATCTCCATCTTTGGAATTGATGGTACCACTATCAATTGATTATGGAAATATTCTAATATCTCTATTCTATTCCTTTTGTAGCTCTCTATTTTTTCAGTCTTCTAAGTCACTGCACTATGTCCTTTTGTCCCTTTGAACTTTATCATATGTGCTTGTCTGAAACTTTATCTTCTTAAGGGTATGTGCAGGATCATGGTATGCCAAAAAGTGGTGATGTGAAAAAGAATTCCTCATTGATAGACTCTTTGAAAAATAACTATAACTTTCAAACAATATAACATTTTTGAAATTTGAAATATACATCACATTCTATGCTTCACCTAATTCAATAATAATAAACAATTATTTCAATTTGATAAAGTTTAGACAAAGTTAAGGTGGTCAGACACACGAGTTTTTATATTCAGGAAAAATTGTAGCAGAAAAATCATAATTAATTATTTACTAGGAAAAATTATACATTACATCCGGACATGAGTCTACTACTTTTATCTAGCATCTTATAAAAAAAATATTATCATTTGATTTTGTTTAATGTGGTCAAACATAAACTTACTTGTTATCTTTCTAGTCCTGATTGATAGACTTATTGAAAAATAGCTATAACTTTTAAACTGTATAACATTTTTGAAATCCAAAACATGTGTCACATTCTATGATTTTCCTATTACATGAAAAATAAAATAAAAATTCAATTTGATAAAGTTTAGACTAAGTTAACTTGGTCAGATACGAGAGTTTTTGTATTCTAGAAAATTTGTAGAAGAAAAATCATAATTAATTATTTACTTGGAAATAAATTAAAAAAAATATTTATCACTTCCAGACATAAGTCTACTAATTATATCTAGAATCTTGTAAAAAAAATTATCATTTGATTGTGTTTAAGGTGGTCAGACATACACCTACTTCTTATTTTTTCCTAAAATATTTGTACTACTACATTGAAATTTGAAATTTTCAACATATAGAATAATTATTTTTGAAAAAAGGTCTAGTATCTTAGAAACTAAATTCATTTTTAAAAAAATTCTCTTCTTACATATTTTTGATATAATATTTATAACTTGTTCAATTTTTTATGTCAACTTTCCTAAACCTGATTTTCTAAATTTTCATTGCCACTTAAGGGTCTAGTTTGGCATACCATGATCCTGCACATACCCTTAACATTTGTTCTTTAATCTTTATTCTCCCTCTTAGATGGTTATTCTTACTTTACATCTTTCTTTTTTTTCTGATCATCAACTCTCCATCTTATCCCTCTTTTTGTTCATCAACAATCTTCATTTCTCTGTAATAATAAATAGCTTATTGTCCCTCTTTGACAACAATGCCAAAGATATATAATCCTGGAAACTTTGTTAAGGCAGGGGATCATACCTAGCATGTACTAATATCTCATTACATACATAATCATTTTTCACAACTCCATGCATCACCTAAAGAGTGAACACTAGCATAAACTCACGAAATATATATTCTAATTAATCCTTGAATTCATGTAGTATGCATCTTTCTTTAGTGAATATTGGATAGGGGATGGATCCCTAATTCACCTATGAGATACTCAAAATCATCCTTTCGTAGTGTCTTGGTGAATATATTCTCTATATTCTTGTTTGAATTAACATACTCCAATATCACATGCTTGTCTTGAACTATTGGAGAATGGAGAGAGGGGGAGATGGGTGAATTAGTAATCCCTGATCATAAATACTTTAAAAAATTATCTCTGATTACCTTGGTAGAAGCTTAGTAGAAACATAGTTCACTATTTTCTGACAATAGTAATAAAACTATAACATTTAATAAATCATTCACAACATGTAACACCAATATTTAACATGGAAACCCATCTTTAGAAAAAACCACTGTCAGAATTGTGATCCACTAATAAAATACTCTTTTGAAGTATGCTTGATTAAGAGCCAATCTAGTTAAAGATTATAATACACACTGTTAGGTTTGACCTGGTTAAGGAATTTACCTCAGATATGTTAGATCTTTTGTTAGGATTAGGTAATACTGAGAGGGGGGGTGAATCAGTATTACTAAACTTTAATTTCAACTTCAAACAATTATAAATAATCCAAAGTAATATAGAAATGAAAAGAGAATATAAGCATAACACATTAATCATGACACCATGATTTGTTCTCAAGGAAACCCTGGTTAAAGGGAAAACCCTTGTGGGGATGGTACCCACAAATATGAACTAAGATATAATGTCCCTGTTAGGAGATCTAGCCCTGTTAGGAGCTGATTATTACATAGTACATTTCCTTGTTAGAGGATTACAAAAGCCCTGTTAGGGGCATACAAAACACCTGGTTAAAGGTGGTGAGCACACTTCTCTTACAATCAATACTATCCCAAAATAGTTCTCAAAAGGGCAACAACACAAGCACTTATCTTGGTTAGATGGTTCCAGTTGTAACTCAGCCTCTTACTAATCTCGTATCTAATCTTTGCTCTTATATTCCCAAAATTATCTTATCATCATATCACCCCATCCTTCTTTCACAAAAATAATCTATATTTATACAAAATTATCCTTCCCGTCAGCTTCACAATTGTTATACAAAACATAATAGAAACTTGTCCAAATGATATACATGTATTTAGTGCTCTTATACCACCAAAGAGTCAGCACTATACTTTATTTACTTGTCTTAGTGTTGGGAGTTCCCTTTGATCTTTAACTTGTAGATTTATACTTTGATGGATAATTTTAATATAACTTTGACTCTATCACCACTCCCAAGTCTACAAGGAAGAGGGCCAATTAACAAGGATCAACAATGAGATCCTCCTACACCTGGAGCCAAGATGCTCAGGTGGGTGTACCCTTGACTCACTTCTCCAAAGGAGTCTCAAAACAATATACAACTATACCCTTTACTAACTGATTTAAAGATTTTATCATTTATATGTGTGTGTTATTGATGATGATGGATTGCCTCTAGAGAATGGAATAGTGCCTTAACCCAGGGCATAGAGTCACCTAATAGCATATATCAACTGAAAGCCCTAACTCAAACACACTTGAATTTAGGATAAGTGCTTTTCCTATTATCCTTCTCACTCACATATTAGGACATCAAATCCTTATCTAGCCATGAACTCACTGAAACTACCTAAAAGACTTTAATCCTAACTTTTTTAGGAGCTCAAAGATAATTTCAAAATACTCTTTGTTTACCATATGATAACTCGCTTTGTGAAATTAACATATATGAGCTCAAGAACAAAACAAGAAGACATACACCACTATGAGATTGGAATTCAACTATATTCTCATTAAGTCTTGCAGAATCAATACATTATCAAACAACAAAATGCCAAAGAAACAGATCCAAAATCTAGGCTCTCCTTGCTCAATATAATACCATCAACAACAACCTTTACAAAATATCACCTTTTCCAATATATACCACCACTAGTCACCTCAGAATCCTCAAAGATGATGCATCAAGCTTCAGGTGACTAGGGTTAGGGTTGTAACCACCCAACCCACTAAAAATATTCAAAAATTAAATGCAGGGGATGAAACCAGTCAACCATGCCTGAGAAGGATTTGCACTTATGATAGATCTCTAGAAAAGTATTGTAAATCATGGAATTCTAAATTTTTCAACCCTTTTGGCCACTTGCAACATGCCTCAAGCATAAAAAACATAGTACAAACCCTTGCAAACAATCATGGCACACCCTGGACTAGACTACAATGGCAAACAAATCATCTCTTACTAGATCTAGTCGCCTCTGCATTCAATTTCGATCCTTTTGGTTGAAGGAAACCCTTCACAAATTTGAATTTGAAATCAAACGGTCAATTTTGTAGTGCCAGTAGTGAATCAATGGTCCACATTTGAATCTCGATCAACTTTAAGTCCTAACCATTAGATCTCTCTTTTTCATGGGCCTTTATGTCTTAACTCAACTACTACCCTCAGGTTTACATCTAGCAAACATGTGACAAAGCACATTCATGTTCGCGCAATGAAAAACTTAACCTGAGCTCAACCCTATGACTTAGTGAACAAAGGAAAATATTTAACCTCAGTCCCTATTTAGCGAACTTGTGATAAAAGGTAATCAGCCATTCGTGGAATACTTTATACTACAACCAAATATTTTAGCAATTACGTGAACACTTGTTTGCTAAACTACCAGCTTCTTTAGAACAATGCTATTTCATTTTGTGAATGAGTGAAAAGCATTTAAATTCATTGGGCCGCTAACCCTATTTGTCAGGACCACCAAAAGACTGAGAAAATTTTAATGGGCCCCCAATCCAGAAGATTGACGGTTGTCTCATCTTTGCATAGACCTTCAAGATTCCTCCAGATCATAAGACAACCATTGGATGAAGAATCTTACCCTTCCCTGACAACCCTCTGACACCAAAAGAGATCAACGGTTGTATTAAGTTTGCATGTGTCAGAGAAAACCCATTAGATTACATGTCGACCGTTGATGCTCTACAAATGTCAGAACCCACTGGACCTCAAAAAACCTAGCCCCACTGAAAAAACACCTAGTCACACTACATGAACCAATCAAATACCACCAAATCAGCACACCTGGCATGTGGACCCGCTACACTTTATCCCCTTTGAGAAAGTAGAATCGATGGTCGGCGCATGATCTTAAACCTCAGACACATCCCATAAGATCATGCGATCATCATTGATTCTCTGTCAATGTTAGGACCCTCTGACAAGCCAAAAACTTAGGTTCCACTGACAACTACCACTGTATTAATACATGGACCAATGAGAAACTACCATTTGTTTATACGTGTCACCTTGGATCCACAGTTTGAAATTTCATGTCATCAAGAAAGATCAATGACTGGCGTAAGATCTCAAGGTTTTGACATAGTCAATGAGAACTTACGCCAACCATCAGATTGAGATGTTGTTAGAAGACCGAACCCAAGAAATATTAAGGCCAAAACATAGGAAAAATTAAAAGGCATGACTTAGGAAAAAATTAGCGCTGGGACATAGGGAAATAAAACAAAGGGGTCTGACATAAAACCCTAGTCGCATGATCGGATGACATGAAAAAGGTTCATGCAATCATGCGACAAAGATGTTAACAAATTAGAACATGTGCTAAAGGGACTTTATGTGGCCTCAATAAAGTAACCCAAAATTAGAACAAGGCCAGGGTAGTTTAGGGTTTTTTGAGTGTAATAGCTAGATTTTCAAAAATTTGAACTAAGGGTTTATGCTAGAGACCTAAAAACAACTGTAGAGACTAGAAGAAAAGGGCTAGAGCCATGAAATTTTTTCAAGGTGCTAATAGTGGCTCTGTCTGGGGATGTGTGGCTCTTGTAGGCACAACAAGAATCTAGAATCACTGGTTATAGTAGACCACCTACTAGACAAAATTTTGAACAACTAAGAGCCACAAGGCAAAACCCTAGGAACTAAAACAAAATGGAACAAGGGAAAGCAACTATTTACAAAATTTACAAAATGTATAGACCTAACTATTGTTCATGGAAATAAAATACCTTCAATTGAAGTATTTCTTCAAGAATTGTCCATGAACTGGCAATTCCTGAACTTCACCATTTAACTATTTCACAATGTATGAATCCTGGCCCCATTTCTCATGAATTAGATATGGCCCTAACTAGATGGGATCAAACTTACCATGTTTTCCTTTATCCTCCAATTTGGAATTCCAAATTAACACCAAATCACCAAGTTCAAACCTTCTTTCAACAGTTTTCTTGTCATACAAATTCTTAACCTGCAACTGCAATTTGGCATTCCTTGCAACTGATTCTCTTCTAGTCTCATCCAACCTAATGAGGTCCTCAATTCTCAACTACATCTCATCATCTATGTCATCATCATATAATTGCACAAATTTATACATTTCCAGTAGATTATTTTGAGGCATTCTTGCATGTATTCCATATACTAGGTCAAATGGTGCACAACCAATTACCCTCTTCATAGTTACCCTATCAGCCCATAGAGGTAATGGAAATTTTGAATTCCATGCCTTCTTATTCTTTTCAAGAATCCTCCTTAGGATTTTCATTAGGCTCTTATTAGTAGATTCTGCTTGACCATTTCCTTGTGGATGATAAGGTGAGGAATAAGAAGTCTAAATTCCTAAACCTTTGCAAAAGTCCTTATATTCAACAGACCTGAAGCACATTGCATTATCACTTACTATTCTCTTAGGGAAACCAAACCTTGTAACAATATTATTCAATAAGAAATCAATTACCACCTTACTAGTTGAATTTCTTATAGGTATAGCTTCTACCCACTTTGTAAATTAATCAGTGGCAACTAAGATCCATGAGTGTCCTCCACTAGACTTGTTTGGTATCTCCCCTATGAAATCAATTCCCCATTGTTGGAAAGGAGCTTGTACTTCTACTAGTTTTAATGGCATGTTACTTGAAAATTTAAGCTTACCAGAGAACCTTTGACAAACATCACACCTCCTTACCAACTGCTCTACATCCTTGAAGATTGTGGGCCACTAGAATCCTACTCTCAAGATTTTATGAGTAGTTGTCTTACCCATGTAATGTCCACCACAAACCCCCTCATGCATTTCTTTTAACAACTTGTTAGCCTGATCCTCATCAACACATTTCAAAAGTATGCAATCAAAATTCTTTCTATACAATTTACATTTCACAATTACATACTTGATGGCCTGTAATTTCAATGTCCTCTTCTAATTATCATTCATGTCTGCTAGACATTTCATATTTCTTAGATAATAGATAATATCTTGATACCAAACACAATCATCCATATCACATGTATAATCAAATTCAGAATGATTTACCTTATTTGCATCAAGATTGGATTGAGCCATCAGTTTTGCCAATCTCTATCCTCTAACCAATTTAGTAATTTGGATATCAATGTTGAATCTTAGATCCTATTGATCCATCTGCATCTTCTCCCAGACACCTCTTGCTATGAGAAAATATCTTTCACAACTACACTTGGCACAAAAGCAATCACAACTGCCCCCATCAAGTAACACCTAAAAGCCTTGACTACCTTGACCAATGCATAATCTTGTTTCTCATTTATGTCATACTTCAATTCAGTAGCCTACAAAGATTTACTGAAGAATGCAATAGGCTACTCAAAACCATCCTTATTCTTTTGTAACAAAACTGCAGCAATAGTGTGAAAGGATGGAAAGGAAAAGATGTGCATTGGGATATTATAATCAAGTGCCTTAAGCACTAGTGCATCTTTGATAGCCTACTTGATATTTTTGAAAGCCTCATTAGGCTCACCCTCCCAATTGATTGCAAATCCCTTCTTCAACATCTTAGAAATAGGTCTAGTAACCTCTACAAAATGTTTCACAAACCTCCTTAAGAAATTGACTTGACCAAAGAAGGACTGAATTCCTTTAACATTCTTTGGTCTCTAAATTTTATCAATGGCTGCTACCCTCTCAAGGTCAATTCTCACTCCTTGCTTTCCAACTAAGTGTCCAATTAACTTACCTTCAGTGACACCAAATGCACATTTCCTTAGGTTTAATGAAATGCCAAATTCCAAGGCCCTCACAAATATTTTTTCTAAATGAGTACAGTGATCATCTTCCTTCTTGGAATAGGTAGTTAAATCATCTTGATAAAAAATAAGGAAATCATCAATGAAACCTGAAAAGGCCACATCCATTGCCCTTTGAAAAGTAGCACCAGCATTTGTGAGACCAAAAGGCATTCTCACATAAACATATGTCCCCCAAGGTGTAGTGAAAGCTCTCTTAAATTGCTCTGATTCTTTGACAATTACCTAATTGTAACCAAATAAACCATCCATCATAGACATTAATTCTGATCCAGTTACTCTCTGCAACATAGCTTCCATATTGGGTAGACAATAGTTATGCTTTAATGAGCCGATGTTAAAATTCCTGAAGTCCACACAAAGCCTGATGTCACCATTTTTCTTTCTCATAGGAATAAGGTTTGAAACCCAAGAAGAGTGCCTTATAGGCTTGATAATTCTAGCATCTCTCAGCTTTATTAACTCTTCTTGCATCTTGGGTGCCAAAGTAGGATTAATAGGCCTTTGTTTTTGCTTGAAAGGTCTAGAATCTTCTTTCAATGGAATAATATGCTAAAACAAATCTTCTCTATAAACCTTCAAGTCATCATATGACCATGCAAAAACATGGCTGAATTTTCTTAGTAATTCAATCAGAGATTTTCTCACATTATGAGACATGTCCCTACCAATGTATACCTTCTGAGGTGCCTCATGCATTCCAAGATTTATCTCCTCTAGATTAGCATGATCTTCTCTTTTGATATTCTTTTGAACTCTATCCTGGTTATCAAAGACAGTTTCCAAAACAACAAGCCCCTTGGGCACCTTTTTAGTTCTAAGTTGAATAACCTCATTGCCAAAGACAACCTCCCTTCCTTCTATTGACTCAACCAAGGCTGAACAATCAAATTCCTAACCATGATACTGATCCTCACAATTCATAAACTTTAGGATATCATTATCACCATCAAAAACTTGCCTATTTTCAATATTGTCTGGTATACTAGGCCTAGCCTGAATTTCAACTTTAGAGATACCAGTAAATGTAATATCACTGGGATTGATTGCTATATTTGCTAACAAGTTAACCATCTTATTATTACTTCTATCCTTCCATTCAATATTGAAGGCATCAAAATGTTTAATCAAATCCCAAATTGCATTCCTATATTGTTTTAACCTTTTGTTCTTGGAAGCATATACTGACTTGAATTGGGACACCACCAACTCAGAATCACCAACAACACTTAAGCACTTAATACCATGATTTTGTGCCAACCTCAGTCCTAACAAAATGCCTCATATTCTGCTATATTGTTGGTACAAAACAAATTCAATGTGAAAAAAAATTTGTAGTTGTTTCCATTAGGAGAATAAGTAAAATACCTGCTCCTGCTCCATCCTTGCAATTTGCACCATCAAAGTACATTACCCACAAATCACCCTTCACAGAATTAACACTTACCTCAACAAAGATAGGTGACAAAATAGGTTCCTTCTCAAGTACAGGGATCTCTACCCTGAAAGCATTAATATCAGTATCCACAAAATATGTAGTCTCATTGGCAATATTCCTTTCAATCATGTGGCATACTCTTGGTTCCTGCTCAATCTTGACAAACTGATCATCAATCTTGAAAGTGGCATAGGACAGATCACACTATAAACTTCCACCCATGGCAGCACTCCACCTTCTAGATAGTAGCATCCCATAATGAGGAGGGATGTCCACCACCAACACACTCATTGTTAACTCTTTCTCTAGATATGATGCCAACCTATATGGCATTGCATCGATAGTCCCAATAACTAGTACCTCCCTCTAATCCATTGCACAACATCTACCTGGACTGTATCAACTTTCAGGCCCAATTTCTCCATGATTTTGAAAGGCATAATAGTATTAGAGGCACCACTATCAATCATACAATTTCTTAGTTTCATTCCATTCACAAGGACACTTAAAAAGAATGGATCAATGTTTTCAAGGCTAGCATTGATAGAACTATCCAAATATATAGGAGGAATTTGAGATACAATTCCCTAAGAAACAACACCTTTCAAAGCTTTATCCTGAGATCCATTGCATGC
Organism: Chamaecyparis obtusa; assembly: GCA_027943335.1. Lineage (NCBI taxonomy): Eukaryota > Viridiplantae > Streptophyta > Pinopsida > Cupressales > Cupressaceae > Chamaecyparis > Chamaecyparis obtusa. The sequence goes on along the minus strand of BSBK01009994.1, from coordinate 291,617 downwards.
AACATCATTATTATGGACATTATCTACCCATGCAATAGCTTTGTCTTTGTGTTCAGGGATCCTCAACAATTCTGACAATGGAACCTTAACTGTAACTTGGGACAATACAGATAACATATCAATAGTGTCAGAGGAAGGAATCTCAATCTGCACTACCTTATTATCCTTTTTCTTATCTGATACATTAGGTGTATTGGCGACCCTCATTTTTTCAATCTTAGCCATTGTGTTAGCTGGCTTCTCTATCTTACTAGAAAATCTTTCATTTCCAACTCCCTTAGGCTCACAATTCTTACCTTTTACATTCTTGAATTTCACCATGTGATCACCTTTTGATTTGTTCTCATTAGGCTCTCCGAAGTTGGTACTCTTTATAAACATTCTTGTAGCTTTCCCCTTTGTATCTCTGGCTACCATGCCTCTAGTTTGCACCTAGGCAATCATTTCTATAGTAATCCTATCCATCTCTTCTCTAGAAGGTCTTCTTAAATTTACTGGCTCAAAAGAAGAGTTCATGTTACATGTCTTCTTATCAATGTCTTCACTATCAGAAAAAACCTCTTGATGAAAAAGGGCCTGAGTGTGTCTCTTCACATTTACATTTTCTTCTTCATCAAAATAAGAATCATCTTCATATCCTAGATATGAAGTAGCCATGTTACATCCAATATCATCTTGATCTTCTTCTTGATCTATTTCCTCATTGCCACAATCTTGATTTGCAGCCATAGAATGTACAACCACACAATGCTCTGCAGAATGAGGGGACTAGCATGCAACACACCAAGGTATGTCCTCCATGACATTTATTGAAGCTTTTTGTAGAGGGTCAGGGACACCTTTGTCATTGTTACCTCTTGCAGTAGGGACAACAGGCTTGCCATCCTTCCACTGGGTGTTGTAGGGGTAGTTCTGCAATCTATTCTTCTTATTGAAATTGTTGTTGAACTAAGGCCTTTCATTGGTAGGAGCACCAATGTTCCTATTTGTAGGTGCCTTCAAACCCTTTAATACATTAAGCACTTTATCCAATTTATCTTCTTCTTGCCTCCTAGTTCCAACATCCCTCTCATTTTCTTTTTTGTATTTCTTGTCTCCAAACAACTTTGGATCATCTCTCTTCCCACCCAACTTCCCTGATATCTTCATATTGTTCTCAATATTGATAGCAATCCTAAAAGCATCTCTAAGAGTTCTTGGTTCTTTGTCCCTCAACAAGTATCCCATCTTTCCATCAAATGCATTGAAGTATGTGGTTAAACAAACATTGTCATCTAACCACATAACTTGGAACAACTTATGCATACCCTTCTGAAATCTCATGTTGAATTTAGTTGCAGAATCATTCTAATTTTTCCTTATGGTATTGAATTCATTCAACATGAAACTAGCATTAGGCCTATCACCATACTGCTCTTTAAAACATCTCTCAAAGGAATCCCAAGTATCAATATATTTATCAGGAAGTCTTTTAAACCAATCTCTAGCATCCTCCATTAGAGATTGAACAAACAATTTCATGACTACATCCTCATGCTCTACCTCATAATCATTAAGCATATCAACAAATAACCTAAGATGCTCCTCACAACTAATGGCATTATTACTAGTAAACTTAAGTACCTTATCTCTTATATCATTTGGGAAAGCATTTGGGTAGCCTGGTATCCCATCAAAAATAATTTGCCTATAGCCTTCTAATTGCATAGGTCTTCTTTGAAAACTTGAACTAGTGTTAACCCTAGGATCAACATTTGCATTTACATTTCCATCTACTTGTGCATTTGATTGCTATCTAGGATCAACACCTATCCTAGCAGATGAAGAAGAAATTGAACTAGCAGTAGCATTACTAAGTGGAATAGTAGTAGTCATAGATGGCATACCTAGTTCATTAGCAAATGGACCAAGAGCATTGGTAGATGAAGCCTTCAAGAATTGGATCTTTCTTCTCTTTTCTGCAATGGAAGCTTCAATTTCAGCCCTCTCTAGTTCTCTTGCAAGGTCCTCATCTTCTTTTATTCTTCTTTCTATCTCTGTGTCCTTATTTGAATTAGGTGGTGGGACCCCTGGTATTGTCAATGATCTCCTTGTTTGATGTCCTACCATCTTTTTCTTTCCTTTCTCACCAGTGGCAACAACAGGCCTAGTGATCTCATGCCCATCTTTATCTTTAGGGAGGGAAGCATAACTTTGAACCTATCTAACCATAGGGCCCTCCTTTTCAAATTCATGATCTTGCAGTAAGTGCTCCTGCTCACTCCAAAAAGCATCAAGATCACCAAAGACATCATGTGGCAAAGTCTTAGGAGCAAAAGCAAGCATCTTGTTTCTCTCCTTCATTTCATTAATCTTACTAAGGAGAGACTATCTTTCTATCAGAGCATTCACCTTTTTAGCTTCTCTCTCCATTTGTAACCTCTTATGTATGGTATCCCACTTTTCCAACTATAACCTTAGTGAGTTCAAATCATCTGGGTCTATCATAATGTCATTAGAACCTGATGACACATCCATATCAATAAGATTTTGATATGGGAAATGGACCTGCCGTGGTCTCATGGGCTCCCTTCTAAAATTATCTTCGTCGAGGTCTAAATCAATCTCAAGACCCATCTCTCTAGATTGTTCATCCTGACTTGCAAGCAATGAACCCTTGTCTTGAAATACAACCTCTAGGGTATTATAAAATTTATCTTCAGAGTGACCACCATCTGATCTAGAAACTTTGTCTTGTGAATCTTTCTCACTTGAGGAAACATGTGGTGCTCTACCTCTGGTATTTCTTTGTTCTCTTATGGGAGCACTAGTAGACTCACCATTTCTCCTAATCCAACTCTTCTTCTCCTATCTAGGTAACTTTTCTAAAGTGACCTCTAGATTCTTTCTAACAAAGGATCTAGTATTCCTTCTCTTGTCCATCTTTTACAATATGACACTGGTTCTAACCTTTTGAGTTGCTACCCACCTAGATGGGGAAACCTTTTAACTAAATACAACAGGAAAACAAGAGTGCACTTTGAAAACCTTTATCTCCAAACTCTCCCCAGCAGAGTCACCATTTTGTTGGGAGTTCCCTTTGATCTTCAACTTGTAGATTTATACTTTGATGGATAATTTTAATATAACCTTGACTCTATCACCACTCTAAAGTCTACAAGGAAGAGGTCCAATTAACAAGGATCAACAATGAGATCCTCCTACACTTTGAGCCAAGATGCTTAGGTGGGTGTACCCTTGACTCACTTCTCCAAAGGAGTCTCAAAACAATATAAAACTATACCCTTTACTAACTGATTGAAAGATTTTATCATTTATATGTGTGTGTGATTGATGATGATGGACTGCCTCTAGAGAATGGACCAGTGCCTTAACCCAGGGCATAGAGTCACCTAATAGCATATATCAACTAAAAGCCCTAACTCAAACACACTTGAATTCATGATAAGTGCTTCTCCTATTATCCTTCTCACACACATATCAGGACATCAAATCCTTATCTAGCCATGAAATCACTGAAACTACCTGAAAGACTTTAATCCTAACTTTGTTAGGAACTCAAAGATAATTTCAAAATACTCTTTGTTTACCATATGATAACCCACTTTGTGAAATTAACATATATGAGCTCAAGAACAAAACAAGAAGACATACACCACTATGAGATTGGAATTCAACTATATTCTCATTAAGACTTGCAGAATCAATACATTATCAAACAACAAAATGGCAAAGAAATAGACCCAAAATCCAGGCCCTCCTTGCTCAGTATAATACCATCAACAACAACCTTTACAAAATATCACCTTTTTCGATATATACCACCACTAGTCACCTTGGAATCCTCAAAGATGATGCATCAAACTTCGGGTGACTAGGGTTAGGGTTTCAACCACCCAACCCACTGAAAATAGTAAAAAATTAAATGTAGGGGATGCAACTAGTTGGCCATGCCTAAGAAAGATTTGCACTTATGATAGATGTCTGGAAAAGTACTACAAATCATGGAATTCTAAATTTTTCAACCCTTTTGGCCACCTACAACATGCCTCGAGCTCAAAAAACATAGTACAAACCCCTACAAATAATCATGGCACACCCTGGATCACACTGCAATGGCAAACAAATCATCTCTTACCAGCTCCAGTTGCTTCTGCATTCAATTTCAGTCCTTTTGGTCATAGGAAACCCTTCACAAACTTGAATTTGAAATCAAATGGTCATTTTCATAGCACCAGTAGCGAATCGGTGGTCCATATTTGAATCTTGATCAACTTTAAGTCCTAACCATTAGATCTCTCTTTTTCGCGGGCCTTTATGTCTTAACTCAACTGTTACCCTTAGGTTTACCTATAGCAAACATGCGACAAAGAACTTTCCTATTCACGCAATGAAAAACTTAACTCGAGATGAACCTTGCAACTTAGTGAACAAAGGAAAATATTTAACATCGGTCCCTATTTACTGAACTGGCAACAAAAGGTAATCAGCCATTCATGAAATACTTTATACTACTACCAGATATTTTAGCGATTACGCGAATTCTTCTTTACTGAACTGTCAGCTTCTTTAGAACACCACTATTTCATTTCATGAACAAGTGAAAAGCATTGAAATTCATCGAGCTACTAACCCTCTTTCTTAGGACCGCCAAAAGACTGAGAAAATTTTAATGGGCCCGTAATCCAGAAGATCGACAGTTGTCTCATCTTTGCATAGACCTCCAAGATTCCTCCAGATCATAAGACAACTATTGGATGAAGAATCTTACACTTCCCTAACAACCCTTTGACACCAAAAGAGATCAACAACTACCTTAAGTTCGCATGTGTTAGAGAAAACACATCAGATTGCACGCCGACCGTTGATGCTCTACAAATGTCAGAACCCATTAAACCTTGAAAAACCTGGCCCCATTGACAACATGCCCAGTCGCACTACATGAACCAATCAAATACTACCAAATCAGCACACCTGGCATGTGGACCCACCACACTTTATCCCCTCTAAGAAAGTAGAATCGACGGTCGGTGCATGATCTTAAACCTCTAACACATCCCATAAGATCATGTGCCCATCATTGATTCTCTATCAATGTCAGGACCCTTTGACAAGCCAGAAACTCTGGTCCCACTAACAACTGCCACTATATTAATACATGGACCAATGACAAGCTGCCATCTATATCTATGTGTCACCTTGGACCCACAGTTTGAAACACCATGTCATCAGGAAAGATCAATGACTGGTGTAAGATCTCAAGCTTCTGACATAGTCAATAGAACTTACGCCAACCGTCAGATTGAGATGTTGTTAAAAGACTGGGCCCAAGAAATATTAAGGCCAAAACATAGGAAAAATTAAAAGGTGTGACTTAGGAAAAAAATTAGCGCTAGGACTTAGGGAAATAAAACAAAGGGGTCCGACATAAAACCCTAGTCGCATGATCGCATGACATGAAAAAGGTTCACATGATCATGTGACAAAGAGGTTAACAAATTAGCACATGGGATAAAGGGAATTTAATCATCCTGAATAAAGTAACACAAAATTAGAACAAGGACAGGGCAGTTTAGGGTTTTTTGAATGTAACGGCTAGATTTTCAAAAATTTGAACTAAGGGTTTATGCCAGGGACCTAAAAACAACTGCAGAGACCAGAAGAAAAGGGCTAGAGCCATGAAATTTTTTCAAGGTGCTAACACTTAGCATGTTACCATATCCATTATGCTCTCCTTAATGTTTGTAACTGTTCATGTACCCTGATATATTGTTTTACTATCTTTGCATACCTTCCAAACACTGTATCTCACCCACCAGCTATCCAAAACTCATGCGATCTTAATTGAAGCATGTACATATCCCAAAATACCTCTAGTTAACTTCACAAGCCATAATACCTTGTATTTATTCATCTCTATCCAAAACTGTGGCACTATACTTTGTTTTCCTGATTCTAGACTTAGTCATTTTCATGATTGTGAATCCTGTGGCAATCTCCACAACATGCGATCACACTATCATAAGTTTTTCCATGAATGACAACCCTTAGATGATTTCCAGTACTCCAAAACATCACATACCAACAATCTCCCCCTTTGGCATTGATGGAAACACTTAGAAAAATGACTAAGTGTCACAAAGAAACTCTCTTCTTCTCCTTCTCTTTTTTTATTTTTTTCTTCTCTTTACATATTTGTTTCTCTTCCTCATTTTACTTTTTCTTCCTCTCCCTTTGACATCAATGGAAAATGTTTTCTCAAAATATCAAAACTGAAGCACAGGTGGTTTAGTGCTTACTTACCAGATTTAAGACATCTTGGAAAGATGTTTCCAAGGTTTTAATCTCCTCAATCCATGAACTTATCAGTAGCTCACTGACATGGATTAATCCATTGAGTGCATAAGATGTTGTCTCTGTTGCTTTAAGCTTAGTGAGAGTAGATACTGTCATTGAACTTTCAACCTTTATCATCTCAGAGAGATGAGTCTCCAAATTTGAGAGCTAGGGAGTTACAGGTTTCTTAGTGAACCAAACCTATCTACAACTCTCCCTTTATCCATTTCTAGTGCACCTATTTTCTCTAGTAGCCTACATTTTTCCTTGTCTATCTCTCCAATAGTTTTTGAAGAGGATTCACAATTGTCCATTATATTGTTAAGATTGGTCCTATCTTTGGCTATGGGCTCCTCAACATTCTCCAAATGTCTGTAGGGGTTTATGCAATAGCTATATAGATTCCTACCTTGTGCTACACAACTCTTAGCCTTGAGAGTGGTAGCTTTTAGAATTCCTAAGTCCCATGAGATAGACTTGTGAACTTCTCTCAACTTCTTTTCCAAGAACTTCTTTTCATCCTTTTCTTTTGCTATTTTTAGCAATGAGTCAAAGTGACTGTCAAAGCTATCCAATACTATACTGAGATTCTCAATTTCATCTTTGTCTTTTAGGATAATAGGAAAGGTGAGTAGCTTGTTTACTATCTCTACAACCCTTCCCATTCTCTTGGTTCTCTTATCTCCTTTCTGAGTTGATCTCTCCTTAGGTTTGGCAAAGGCCATGAATGAAAGTCTCATTAGTTCATCTTCATCCATGTTTTCCACATCATAACTTACTGGCTTGGCCACACTTGCCAATAATATAGATGAATCCATTCTGACTTCAGCAACCTCCTGTATTTTAGGTTTCTTTTCTTCTTACTGTAACTCTTCTTTTGGTACTTTTTCTTTGATTTTCCTTCTTCTATTTGTTCTCGATCTTCTACCTCCATCTTGTCCATAAATGGATCATTTATGTCATGTGAAGTGTCAAGGCTAACAGGGACACCGATGACAAAGAAGTCTAGTTGCAAGTTAACTTGAGCACTCTTATCTATCTCCTTTGAGCTCTCTCCTAAACCCAAGGATATAGGTTTAGTAGACATAGGGGGTGACACCTTTTTTCGGTATGTCACACATTAGAATTTGATCTAATGCGTTTTGTGTATCTTCAATTACCTCATCATATTTTCTAGCCATAATCTTGACTAGTCTGGATTTTGTTCTTAGTAGAGGTTTTAGTGCCTTTATGATCCTTTCTCTTTCCTATATAGACACAACTAGAAACATATCATCAATAGTTTTATTTCTTATGTTTTCATCTTTAGAATGTGCTAACTATTTTTGGATTTCCAATTTTCTATACAGATCTTTGGGACCACTTGCTTCAATTTCCAACAAGTTCTTTTTGAAGATTAATAGATGCTTAATTAGAGTATCTTCAATGATTTCTTTCTCCTTAGGACTATATCTTTCATAATATCTATTTACTAATATCAGGTTCCCATCCTTGATAACCCTTTTCTATACTACTTTCATGTTTGGTTTCCACAAGGATTGTGGACTCTTCTGAACCATTTTCTCTTCCTCTTTTTCTATTGTCTTCTCTTCCTTTTTCTTCCTCCTTGCCTCTACCTCTTTTCCTTTTGGACTGACTATTAGGAATGAATGTAAAGTGTTTTGGCATTCATTCTGTAGTAGTTGTTGTTGCATTCATGACTTGGATTGTCATTGATGTCAACACAGTGATATTCTGGATATTAGCAGGAAAGTAGGTATAGTTTTGTTTTGCACACATGTTGTATTGCAGATTGGATTTTGCACAATTGATGGTATGTTCTTTGGTGTTTTATTAACCTATGGTTAATAGCACAAAAAGAAATTCATTCATTTGTAAGAGTTATGAGCATTTTGGTGAAAGCAGTGTTTAGATAGTGTTTCTGTGTAGCGATGTTTGGAAATCGGAGGATATCTCTTAGCTGGGATGGAATCTGATTTTGTGTAGTTAAAGGAATGTTGGAGACTCATTAATGATTATGTAGTTCATAGTGCAAACTTTGAGGACATGTTTGGAGAAAGTTACAGTAACTGGAAGCCGATAGTTTTATGTGAATTTTGTGTGTAGCGTGTAGAATTTATTATTTTGTATTTGAGGACCGACTCATTTGTAATTATTTGAGTTTGGTATATAAGAAGGAATTTTTTCTTTATTGTAATGTGTACTATGAAGATTGTGATGCGAATATATGCATGAAGTGAAGAAAAGAGCTAATTAAGTAATGAAGGAAGACTTGTGAGTACAGAGATCTGGAATTGTGATCTTGTGTAGCAGAGAGTGTAGTTTTGGCATAGTGTGAAGGAGGTAATATATTTTATATTATTCTATTGAATAATTCTAAGATCTTTTGGACAGTGGGTTTAGAGATCTTGCCTTGAAGCTATTTGAGCAGTGGGTCCTTCTATCTTCCATAAAATCTTAACCGGGTTAGAATCTTTTAACAGGGATTCAAAATCACCTAATAGGGATTTATATGTACTAAATGTATTTCATAAGACTCCTAACAGGGTCCATCCTCTAACAAGGAAATTTCATATTAGTGTATCATTTTTTGGGCATCATTCCCACTGGGATTTACTCTTTTCAAGAGGTTCCCTAGTTAGCATATCTTGTGTTATTGTGCAATTGTGTATGATTATCTTTCTATGGTTGATCAATACATTGATTATATTGTTTAAAGCTATTGAATGGATAAATTATTTGATAACTGATTCACCCCCCCTCCCCTACTAGTTATCTTGGGGATCTTTACTTTCTAACAATTGGTATCAGAGTAGCAAGTCCTTGAAAGAAAAGTTTAACAACTTAAGGAGATCCATGGAGAATTTTAGAAAAGAAAGTCCTAAGTTTGATGGAGTAAATTTTGACAGCTGGAAAGAAAAGATGAAGACACATCTATTGTGTTTAGGACCAAGTTATTGGTTGATTACAAAGAATGAGAAGACTATCATTGAGGAAGACAATCTAGAGGTAGGAACTAAAGATGAACTACATCTATTCATGTGTAACATACTTGCAAGAGAAGCACTTTTATCAGCACTACTAGAGAATGAATATAGTTAGGTAAGATGTTTGAAAACATCTCATGCAATTTGGAAAGCTTTACATTCTACTTTTGAAGGTGATGAACATGCAAAGAAGGCTAGATTACATAATTGGATTTGTGCATTTGAAGATATTAGAATGATGGAAGATGAATCTATTATAAGCTATATTGGTAGGATGTTTGAGATTGTGACAGGAATAAAGTCTTGTGGAGGTGATAAGATGGAGAATGAAGTGATATGGAAAATTATGAGAACTTTGACACCAGTATTCATGCAGACAACATAGATGATTGAACAAGTGATACCTTGTACATAGAAATTTTCAAGAGAGACTCTTCTTGGAAGATTAGAAACAATAGAGATGAACTTGATATTATCAGGTGAGCTACCTAGAATGTAAATAGCATTTAGTGCTCTTAGCATTAGACCTACAAGAAGTACTAGTGTGAATGGAGATTATGCCAGCAGTAGCATATCTGAGGAAGATAAGAAGATTGAAGAAGGTATTGCATTACTTGTAAAAAGAGAACTAGATGGTAAGAAAATCTTTAAATGTTGGACTTGTCAAGAATATGGTCATTTTGCATCTAAATGTCCTAAAAGAGTTAAGAAGTATAGAAGCAACTTTAAACCTAGGAGATCTAAAGAATGATATTATGCAAATGATGAAGATTTTGAAGCAAGAATTGAAAAACATTTAAGTGATAGTGATAATGATAACTTTGAGGAAATAGGATTTGTAGCAATTAAAGATGAAAGTTCTGAATCTGATAAAAGGGAAGAAAAATCATTAGTTTCACAAGTTGAAAAGAAATCTGATTGGATTATAGACAGTGGTTGTTCACATCATATGACTGGAGATAAAAGAAAGTTTGTTAAGTTAGATAATTATGATGGAGGAATTGTTAGAGTTGGTAACAATGCACCTTGTTTGATTAAGGGTATAGGATCTATTACTCTTGATGGAAAGACTAACACTGATGATGTTTACTTTGTTGATGGACTAAGACATAATTTACTAAGTGTTGGACAATTGGCTGATAAGGGTTATCAAGTTTGGTTTTCTGAGAAAACTTGTGTGATAAAAGATAAAGATGGAAATCTGATTGGAAAAGGATCTAGAACCAAAGGTAATGTATTTCAGTTGAATCCTACTGAGATGACATGTTTGATGTCATGCCCCTGACAGTTCCAGACTTTACTTTTCTATGTTATGTTATGTTAGATTTCTTTGAGTTCAAACTTTGACTGCGTTCTTTTGAACTTTGTTATTTAGATTAATTATGTTATATCTGTTATTCTACTAGACATTTAGGGAATTATGTCTATTTCTGTCACTTTATGAGTCCTATTCTGATGACAGAATTGGATTAGACCAAATTTTGAACATTGGTTTGATTATGAAATAAGGACAAACTATACGGTTAGTTAATTGTCTGATTATTGATTCATTATTTTGGAATCCATAGTAATATGTTAGACGTAATTAGAAATGGTTACATTATTATTGTTAACTGTATCTTGATGTGTATAGATAGTATTTAGAGTACTATTGTTATTTTAACGTTAATCAAATTTTGAATTTAAAATTAATGAATTTGAAATATATGTATTTTTATACATATAACTATGAGTGAATGTTTTAGTAATAATGTGGTATTTCATTTACTAAAACTATATGAATTATCTAAGTTAGTACATCCTATGTTGTTTGTTAGTAGGAGGTTAGTGTGTTTTAGTGTTAGTTAATTGACGTTGGAATGCGCTGTTATCTTAGATGTTTAAGTTAGTATATATGACTAATGTTATTGGCAAAGACATGTATTAACCTATCCCTAAGTCTTCATATTATTAACTGGCTCGAGATATGACTTGCGGCAGGGTTTTAATGCACTTGCATTGCTTTGAGGTGTTAGTGGGGTTTAAGCTATTTTTCGGGTTGTGGAAATGTACTATGTTGGACATTTGGCAGGTTTTGAGTTGTGTTCACTGCAAAAGATAAGTTTGCATTGAATGAACTTATCGATGGGAATTCATTGTTGAGTTTGAAATCCGCCATTTTCTCTGGTTAAGGAGTGTAGTTTGTATATGACTCCATTTTTTTTTACCATGTTATGCAACGGCATTTTGGGTAAATAGTTGGTTATGGACCCGTGTTACTGTTTTATCCTTCTTGATAAGTGGCATGGAATGAAAGTGGTTTTCACGGCAAAGATAAACCCTTCTGTTCATGGTCATTTAGGAAGTGGGAAGTTTCATACTGTTATCTCTACATTTTGGGTTCTCTTGCATGACATTTTAGTAATCTGTGATAAGGGATCTTTGAGGTTGAGTTTGGCATTCATTGTGAAGCTCACCAGGCAGGGGCTAGCACTAGCATTCTAGTTTTGGATATCTTCTCCATATGAATACCAGGTAGGGGCATCTCTTACCTTAACCTCTATTTCCATTTTATGAATCTGCAAATGTATTAATGGAATGTTGGTTAACACTGTTTGCTAGTTGATGTATGTGAGGCTTTGTGTTTGTTTATTTTGTGAGTTCGGTTATATGAATCAATCTTTTTCATTCTTGGATAGTTTAAGAAGTCAATCTAGTTATAATGTTGTGATTAGTGGTGAAACTTGGTAACAAAATGTTTGGTTAGTAAGTGTCTGGTTTTAGTGTGGTATTTAACACTTATTTTTTTGATATGTTGTTTCGAGCATAATGTAATCAGGGAGATCTCTGTTCTGAGTATGAAGTTGGCAATGTTTAGTTAAGTCTGTGTCGATCTTTGGAATATAGTAATGTAGATGTTGTATGGTTATATCCTTATGTGTTTGGTGTCAATGTCTTCTTGCTTTGGACAGTGTTAAGGGAGTTAGTCGGGTTTGATGATCAACCTATCAATGCAGTATGGAACTAGCATGAGTTTGTGTTAAAAATTTCTTTTGATCTTCTCGCACTGTACCTACTATTAGGAGCACTATAGCATCATAATGGATATAGTTTGTATGGACTTGGTTATATGTTGAAATCAGGTTTCTCTATTGCTGTCATTAACCAAAGTTGATGTTTTCTTTGAGCTGTATTGTGGAAAAGGGAATTAGTGGTATTTCTTAGTGTTTTAGATACCTGTCATATTTTTGTGTTAACACTTGCAACTTAAGTATGGATTAAGGTATTTCTTTTGGGTGAACTCCTTTAGTTTTCTGGTGTTGATGTTTGGTTAAAAGGATGTTTGTCACTATATATATCAGTCAATAGAGGAATGTGGATGTCTTGGTTATGTGAAACTTGATTGTGAGTTTTATGATCTTCAGTATTATCACTAGTGTGTATTACAGTTGATACAACATTAGGAAATGTAAGGGATTTATAGGAAAATCAATTACTATCTTGTACAGATAGTAAGGAAAAGAAAAGAAACACTTTGGTAATTTGATTAAGAGGTAGAAGTCGGTTATTTTTCTATCATTATTTTATGTATTCGGCAGATTAGTAGTATAATAAGGTAGTTTTTTTCTATGACAGAACTGTGAAGATTAGTGTGGTTTTTCTATTGCATAATCATGGACTTAAATTATTAATTACAAGTTTATGCAATTAGATATATAAATATATATACCTGCTAGGATATGTATATGTATACACAAGCCGTGGTGTATACATGTACATACGCCAACATGTATATAATAGATGTTATGACTGTCATTTTGAACTATTAATTACAAGCTTATGTAATTATTTAAACATATATATATATACCTGTTGGGATATGTATATGTATACACAAGCTATGGTGTATACATGTACATACGCCAACATGTATATAAATGGTATAAACTTGTAATTAATAGAGCAGGGTGTATGGCCATTTAGTTTAATAATTCAATTATGGTAAACTAGTATGTTTGTTAAAAGTGATGGGTGTTGTGTTGATTCAGTTGATGTATGATTATGTTAGATCTTTTCTATTCAATGGAAACATGGATTTGATATGGATATTTTATTGTACAGTTACAGTTTTAATGTTAAGTTAATATGGAGATTATTTTGATTGGTTTTGTGATGGAGAAAGAGTTGTGATCTTTTCATCTTATGTGAAACATCATATTTATGAATGTATGTTAAGAAATATGGTAATATGGTTTTATAATGGATTTCTATTTGCTGTTTCAATTTTGTAAATTGATGCATTAGAAACAGAATGTTAGTGAAATTGTGTTATGTAGTTCATTTCACTGCTTTCATTGATTGCTAGATCAAGTGTTTTTGAGATAATGCAAGTATGATCCTTAGATTGGGGGCTGACACTAGTCTAGTACCTTGTGATGATAGAATTTCTGTCAGTTGTGACTGACACTAGTCTATATCCTTATGAGAAAGAATTTCTGTCAGTTGTTTAATTAAGTGATAATTAAAAATTCAAGGGTTATGGGTTTCAATTAACAAAGATAAAACATTATTATTTCATCAGACATAATGGATTACTACGAGGTTCCTTACGGATACATAGCGTAGGTCCTTATGTGGACACCCATGAACTATTGGATCATTACTTTGTCATTTTCTTTGCAAGTTTATTTCTGTTAGAAAGAAATTTAGTGCTTGATGATTTTGGTGTAAAAGAATGGAAATTAAGTTATTTAGTTTTCAATTACATCTGTATCTAAATCTACATAAATGTTAATTTGTACTGACTTTTAAGATTGCAGATATTTGGAGATGATTCATTTTCTTTATCATTGTGACTGAGCCCTGTTTGATGTTTGCGTTTTTGTTTATTTTGGTTTTTAGGTTTTAGATGGATAAATCAATGAAAATGGGACAGTGGATAGCAGTTGTTAAGTTTTATGGGAAATAGATCATTTCATGGTTATTAGTTATCAGATCTATTCGTAGAATGTAATGGATTTGGAAAGAAGAAAATTTTGTTTGAGACTTAATCTTTGAATAAAGAGTATTATTATTACTCTGATGTAAATTGATTGTAAACTATAAAGCTTTTAAAAGTGGTTGCTATGATTATATATAATCAGATTGTTCTTTTAAGAAAAAAAAATTATTACTATGGTTTTTATGTGATTTTATTTATGATGGTTTCTTCTTTAGTATCATCTTTTATCTTTTAGTATAGAGGGGTGTTACATGATAACTAGGATTGATGACAGTTGGTTATGGCATAAAAGGTTTTGTCATATAAACTTTGATAATATTGTCAAGGTGAGCACTACACCTGCGGTAAGAGATTTACCTAGAATTATGAAACCTACTAACATGATTTGCAAAGAATGTATGATAGCAAAGTAGAAAAGGAGTTCATTTCCCAATAAGAAGTTCACATCAGTAGAGAAGTTAGAGATTGTTCATATAGATGTTGGAAATATTCAAGACTATCTAGGTTACTGAGAGGGGAGGGGTGAATCAGTAACTTCAAACTTTTAACAGATTCAGATCTTAATAATATTAGATTGATAATCTGACTACATGCATGAGTAACAAAAAGAATAAAATATTCATAACACTTAGAACACAGAGATTTGGTGACCCAGAAACCTTCCAAGTAGAAAGTAAAATAGGGGTGGGGATGATACCCACAAAACTTTAATACTGCAGTATAAATTTTGTCGGTTAAGGCTTACAATGATCACTTTTGATGATCTGCCCTATTAGGAGCAATAAGGACTGCTAGGTCCACCTTGTTAGAGGTTTTACAAACATACAATGAAGTATGCACTCAGTTAAGAGATTTTTACAAAGATTATTAAGTCTACTCGGTTAAAGGATTTCAAGCTGATTCACCTGTTAGAATGAAACAATAGATCTCTTACTTGCAACTGTACTTGCTGATTGAGATTCTCTGATGTACTGATCACCTTCTGTGATGGATAGATCTTTGCTACTTCTTATACTGTTGTAGCCCTTTTTAATTCTCTTATCTCTTCCTTTCTCTCTTTTTCATACTTCTCTATATCTTCCTTTTTGGATATGACATAAAACATTGTTTATATATCAATCTAAGTCAATTTCAAAACAATTACAAAGTTGGCTCTTAAACAAGTAAACACAAATATTACTGAGTTGGCCCAAATATAGTTACACAGTTATTGCAAACTAACTTGGTGACTTTCTGATACTCGGCGTCCACTGCGTTACTCAGCATCATCATGCACTTGGTAGAAGTGGAAGCTCGGTCCATACTAACCACTCAATCGTAGTTTCAAACTTGGTAAATACTAGAGACTCGGTAGATAAAGTGTTACTCGGTAGAAACTAAATTTCTTGTTTAACCGTGCAGCACTCGGTAAACACTGTGAAACTTTGCGAGCTTGATATGCACTATTCTGCTTGGTAAGCTCTATTCTTCTCGGTAAGCTCTACTCAGTAAGCTCTGTTCTACTTGGTATGTACTGTTCAGAATAAGTGTTGTCACTAATGACAATCATGCTTAATGCCAACAATCTCCCCTTTTGGCATTAGTGACAAAAACACTTATTGCCAAAACTTATATACAAGAATCATGTTGAATCTTTTTTTTTTTTTTTTCAAAATTTATCTTTGTCAAACTGCTGTTTATACATTTCATGACTCCCTTATATAGAGTACTTTCTCCCCCTTTTGTATTACACACCTTAATCTTATACACTTTCTCCTATACATTTTCTCCCCGTTTTTGACAATAATGCCAAAGGTGTATATACAAGTATTTTACAGGGAGAATCCAAAATGTGAAAGAAAATTAGAATGTACCTTTATGATTAGTGCCAGAGTTCTGTCCCAATTCTCTTGCAGAATCTTGCATGTTTGGAGTGCAATTTTGACTTCTGTAGAGAGTTCAATCATGTGATCTACAATGGAAAATTGATTGTCATGGAGTAATGCTTTCGAGTGAACAATGTGCTTTTGCATTATGTCCATGATGGGAAGGATCATGTTCTAAATATCTAGCAGTGTTGACTGGATCTTTGTATCTTCTTTTAATAATTTTGACTGCCTATTTGATAGGAATGTGATTTTCATATGATGTGCAAAGCTTGAACTAGGTTCAAGTTGCAACTTCTGTACACTTTCCTTCAGATCCTCATCAATCTTATTCAATTTATCCTTGACTTCCTTAGTGCACTCGGCAACATTACATAGCTTAGCAACAAGTGAGGTAATAGTGGAATAGGAGGACTCAATATCTGTCAAAACTGAAAATAATTCTAGCTGATTAATAGCTATATGCTGAGCAACATGCTCAAGCACTTTATTGTCAAACTTCTTCTTGGCTTTCTCAAGAATTTTTTCTTACGTAGAGGAATCCTCATGGAACTTGTTTACTACCTCAGCTAACTGTAACAAAATATGTTGAGAGGAATCAACTTTAATACCTAATGCTTCTGACAAAATATCCTTTGCATCTTCAATAATTTTATATTCCTTGTCCCTTTCTTCTTTTAGTTTCTTCTGCTTTGCTTTCTTTTGGAGGAGTTCACCAATGTTTTGCATTTGGTCTGCTGATAGATTTGCAAAGTCTAATTTTGGAATCTCTATCTCCTCATCTAAGTCTATATCCTCTTCTACATTCTTACTCAAAAAACTTGTACTCAGTTAAGCCTTAGGATCAATTGTTATTGCACTTAATGCCTTTGTAGAAGTTATTGTAAACATTGTAGGACTAGTTGTGAAAAATGATAAACTACCGACTGGAATACTTAAAGGGCTCAAAACTGAAGTATTCACAATTGTAAAATTAAAAACTGAAATACTTATTGAAGTATCCAAAACTGAGGTACTTACTGTTGGAAAACTTGATATGGAAGTAGGTATTGAAGTAGATACAGGAGACTGTAACTTAGTAAAAGAGGTGGTAGTCATTTATGTTGATGATACATTGAGTTGTGCTAGTGATGATTTGACATTTGATGTATCTGTGGAAGTTGTCACAATCATACTTGAAGTTATCTCCGTGCTAGGTGTAGCAACTTTTGCTGGAGAGTGAGGAAGTGAGGCAATGACTTCTGCAGCTATCCAAACAATATTATCTTCCTCATCACTTTTCTTGTCTACCTCAGTATCTTCTTCATGTTCATCACTGTCATCATCAATATCCTTGATTATCATAGTTTCAGCACTTAGTTTGTGAAGATTATAGATGTTTTTCCATGTGGCAGTGGCACTCTTCACAACTGACTCAATATCTTTGATCAAAATCAAACAACTATTGAATTTGAGTGTCAACTTATTTTCATTATCTATCAATGCCTTATTAATTTTAGCAATTTTCAAACTTGGCATTAATTGCCTCAAGGTTTGAGCATAGATGTCCTTGACAATTTGTCTTGCATTGGACCATCTCAACTTAATTTTGTTTAGCAGAATTCCTGGGATTTGAGAAGCTATCTCTTCAGGTGACTATTTCCATTTTCCTATTTTCTCGACAACAACATCTTCAATTTCCTACTGATCTTCCTCAGATCTGATTTCATATTTGAGAGATTTGAAGTTTGCAATTCCAGATCCTTCTCTCATATCCTTGATCTTTTCTTTTAATGAAGGAGGAAGCCTTTTGAATACTATTTCTTCACTGTCTTTGCCTGCCTTGCCTCTTGCACTACTTGTAAATACTGCAGAGGGTTGCTTGGGTGCCTTGGTGATAATTACTTTTCCTTTCTTCTTTGCTGGTACTTGTTCTTCTTCCTCCTCATCCTTTTTCCTCAGTTGACATTAGAGGTGTGCTAGCTTGTATTTTGGCCATCCTCTTTCTTCCTTTGTTAACCGCCTGTGGAAGCTTTATACTAAGCTTAATTCTCTCCTTAGCTTCTTCATATGTCCCAAAATATGGTGCCTTTCGATTAACAAGTTGATTAATTAGGGCTTCAATAATATTCTTGGTTTCATCAATATTTACCTCATAGGGAAGAGGTTTCACATGTACAATCCTTGGTTTTGTTGCCTGTATATACAAATTATCACAGTCCACCATGAAACAAATATCATCTTTGTAATCTTCCACCAATTTCTGTGGAATCCAGAATCTATTGTTCATTTTCTCTTTAAATGATTCAAAATAGTTATCCATTATGCTTTCAAAATTGTCACCCATTTCTGAAATGTATTCATTCATCTGATAAAGAACGGGCACATCTTTTCTCCATACTACCGTGCCTTTTGATGGGAAAAACTTTTGAGCATAGAAAAATAAACAAACCAACAGTGAGCCAAACTTACATGGATTGTTCTTTAAGGTTTGGATGCTCTCCATGTTCTTGTTGAACTATTTCAACAAAAGATCTGCTAGGTCAAATGACAGATTGTTCTTTACAATTTTATACGCTAGGTCAACTGCTTCACACGAAACACTGTTCTGTCAACTTGAACTGTATATTTTGTGAGCTACAATATGTATACCAAACTTCAATTTGGCATCAGTAATTCTTCTTATCTTCATACCTCTACCATCCCACTCAGCTAGGGTTTTTGTAGATTTTGCCTTGTCAAGCATGGGAAGACCAGTGATTCGGTGAATCATCTTCTTCATAATCTCTACTGGTTCCTCAAGCCATATTTTACCTTCATGTACTCAGCTGAGGATATATCTGACCCATTTTATCTGAAAGCTCTGAGGCAAGTGTGTGATGTGAACTAAACCCTTATCTTCCAAATGTTGATGCTCCAGTTTGAGAACACCATCGACACATAGTTCCTCATGAATAGTATCTATCTCTAGGGTTCCAAGCTCTTGAATTGTACACTTAAAACAGCTGCGAATATTGTTAATAAGGAGTACCTTAGGAGGGATCTGTGATTGAGCTCCACTCAGGTCTAGGGTTTCAACAACTGCGAGCACAAGTTTGAAATTAGGTGCTTTCCATTCTCCATTAACCAACATTTCCAAACCTTTCTTCACTTTAGCACTGGATGATGCCATGGTAGCTTGGTGAACACAATAAATTCTTTGAGGAAAGAGAATATCTTGCTGAAATATGCTTCGAAACGCTTGATTGCACTAGGAGACTTTTGTTCACGGTGAATAGTGAACTTGATTTCACTCCTTTTGTTAAAACTTTATCATTAATGCTCAGTATGAATTAGGGTATTGAATTAGACAGGCTGTCATCCACTATGAATTAATTGCTCAGTGAAGACTCTGCAACTTGACAATCATACGAATTCATACTTCTCCGACCTTACTCGGTAACCAAATGAAGTTAGGTTACTCTCGACCTTGTTCGGTGGTAACTGATACTGACCTTCTTGTGATCCTATTGTATCTTGCATACTGATTTGGATCTGTCTTCCTTTTAGTTCAGGAACTGTTTTGGAATATGTCTATGAAGATATAGTTCCAGTGCTTTCTTGGAAACTAGTTAGAGCTCATAGAGCCACTCCCTTCATTAGTGTCTTTAGGATTGGTTTGCTCGGTAGGTTTAGGAATCCACTTCTGTCTCATCTACTTCCTAATGTTATTTTCTTTTGCTTTCTTTTTATCTTCAATTTTGCCTAAATTCATGCAGTTTTTAGCTATGTGACTAAGCTTAGTGCAATTATAACATCTTATGGTAGAATCCCTTTTTCTCAAGTGGTGCCTTACATAATTCATGTCAGTGTGTCCATATTCTCCACAGTAATGACATCTACACCAAGTGTTGTAATCCCAACCAAACATTGCTTTAATAATTTGTTCCGCTGGATTGGGTGTTTTAGTTCTACATTCTGATGCCTTATGACCTTGTTTGCTACATTTGTGACATATGCCTTTAAATCTTGGTTTCTCCTTGCATTCATTTGCTTTATGACCAAGCTGATTGCAATTGTAGCATTTTCCATTGAATTTTGCTTTTCCATTGCTCCAACATTTGTTTGAAGTATGACCAATTTTTCCATAGTGATTACAGGTAGGTTTTTGATTGTTTTGAGTACCTTGTTTGGAGGATTCACCTTCCTCTTTGTATCCAAGTCCTGCTTTTCCTTTTTGCCTATGAAGTTTTCGTTCATACACCTGATTCATATCTTCTTGAGATTTCAACATTCTCTCATTGATTTTCCTTTAAGCATCTAGCGCACTCATCACTCTTAAATTGATTTGCTTTTCAGATCTCAACTCTTCTCTCATATTTTCATTTTCTGATCTTAGAGTCAAGATTTCTTCATTTGCATTGGAGATTTGATCAATAAGATTTTCTAGCTAAAGAGTTTTATTCTGGATTTCATTTTTTTTCCATCTATTTCATCTTTCATCTTGTTTCTTTGTTCCAAGACTTCACAGAATCTTGTTGACTAAATTTCTTGTTCTCTTTTTAATTTTCTCACTTCCTCTTGTAGAGATCCACCCTTTTCTAGAAGTTCTTTGATTGCATTATTTGCTTCATTTGAGCTGCTTGAAGGGAAAAAGTCTTCAATATTTTCTTCAACATACTGGTGGTCATTGATCTGATTTGCAAGTTCATTCCTTCTTTTTAGGGAAAGGGAAAGATGCTCTCTTGCTTCTTTGAGTTGAGTTATGGCCATTTCTAGATCTAGCTTTTCATTCTCAATTACTTTGTTCAGTCTGAATATCTCCATTGTCTTGAATCTTTTCTCAAGCTATCAAACTTTATTCTAAGATCCACTGAGCTCTGATACCAATTGTTGGTAATATTCAAGACTATCTAGGTTACTGAGAGGGGAGGGGTGAATCAGTAACTTCAAAACTTTTAACAGATTCAAATCTTAATAATATTAGATTGATAATATGACTGCATGCATGAGTAACAGAAAGAATAATACATTCATAACACTTAGAACACAGAGATTTGGTGACCCAGAAACCTTCCAAGTAGAAAGTAAAACTGGGGTTGGGATGATACCCCCAAAACCTCAATACTGCAATATAAAGTTTTCCAGTTAAGGCTTACAATGATCACTTCTAATGATCTGCCCTATTAGGAGCAATAAGGACTACTAGGTCCACCTTGTTAGAGGTTTTACAAACATATAATGAAGTATGCACTCAGTTAAGAGATTTTTACAAAGACTATTAAGTCTAATCGGTTAAAGGATTTCAAGCTAATTCACCTGTTAGGATGAAACAGTAGATCTCTTACTTGCAACTGTACTTGCTGATTGAGATTCTCTGATGTACTGATCACCTTCTATGATGGATAGATCTTTGCTACTTCTTATACTGTTGTAGCCCTTTGTAATTCACTTATCTCTACCTTTCTCTCTTTTTCATACTTCTCTATATCTTCCTTTTTGGGTATGACATAAAACATTATTCATATATCAATCTAAGTCAATTCCAAAACAATTACAAAGTCATCTCTTAAACAAGTAAACACAAATATTACTGAGTCGGCCCAAATATAGTTACACAGTTACTGCAAACTAACTCGGTGACTTTCTGATACTCGGTGTCCACTGTGTTACTCGGCATCATCATGCACTCAGTAGAAGTGGAAGCTCGGTCCATACTAACCACTCGGTCATAGTTTCAAACTCGGTACATACTAGAGACTCAGTAGATAAAGTGTTACTCGGTAGAAACTAAATTTCTTATTTAATTGTGTAGCACTCGGTAAACACTGTGAAACTTTGTGAGCTCAGTATGCACTGTTCTACTCGGTAAGCTCTGCTCAGTAAGCTCTGCTCTACTTGGTAAGCTCTATTCTACTCGATATGTACTGTTCAAAATAAGTGTTCTCACTAATGACAATCATGCTTAATGCCAACAACAGACTTGAGTAGTCCTACTAGGACTAGAGGATTCTATGGTGAAAGGTATTTTATGATTCTTGTTGATGATTTTACAAGAATGATGTGGATTGAATTTTTGAAAGAAAAATCTGAAGCATTTGATAAATTTAAGATCATGAAAAGCAAAATTGAGAATGAATCTGGAATGAAGATTAAGTGTCTAAGATCTGATAGAGGTGGTGAATTTACATCTAGAGAGTTTAACACTTTTTTTGAAATGAATGGTATTAAGAGACAACTTTCAGCCCCTAGAACACCAGAACAAAATGGTATTGCAGAAAGAAGAAATAGGTCAATAACTGAAGCAACAAGAGCTATGTTGTTTGAAAATGATTTGGCTAAAACTTTTTGGAGAGAAGCAGTGAACACAACAGTATAAACTATGAATAGAGTACAAATCAGAGCAGATACAAACAAGACACCTTATGAATTATGGTTTGGACATACACCCTCAGTTAAGTATTTTAGAATTTTTGGAAGTAAATGTTATATAAAAAGAGATGATGATATAGGAAAGTTTGATCCTAGAAGTGATGAAGGAATATTTCTTGGATATTCTTTAAAAAGAAAAGCATATAGATGTTATAACAAAAGAACTAAGACTATTGTTGAAAGTGAAAATGTAAAAGTTGATGAGAAGTTTAAAATTCAGGAAAGAATGCTTGATTATGAATCTGATGGAGAAGCACAACCTCAGCCTAACATTGAAAATGCAGAATTATTTTTTGAAACTAATAGTGATTTGCTGAATGAAAGTCATACTAAAGAAGATAGAGAAGAAAATATAGAAGAAAACAAAGAAGAAAACAAAGAAGAAAGCAGAGAAGAATCTACAGTCGGAACAAGATCAGTAACTATGACACCTAACAGGTATACTTCAAGACATCACCCTGTTGAGCAAGTTATTGGAAGTTTAGATAGAGGAGTTTTGACTCAGAATAAGGTACATTTATGTTTGATTTCTCAAATTGACCCTAGGACTACTAATGAAGCTTGTGAAGATGAACATTGGATCAATGCTATGAAAGAAGAACTAGACAAGATTGAAAAAAACAAGACATGGGAATTATTCCCTAGACCTGAAGACAAGAATGTGATTGGAACAAAGTGGGTATTCAGAAACAAGATGAATGAACAAGGAGAAGTGATAAGAAACAAAGAAAGATTGGTATGTAAAGGATATTCACAACAAGAAGGAATTGACTATGAAAAACTTTTGCACCTGTGGCCAGACTTGAAGCAGTGATAATGTTTCTAGCATATGCAACTTATAGGAAATTCAGAGTGTATCAGATGGATGTGAAGTCAGCATTTTTGAATGGTGAATTGGAAGAAGAAGTCTACATTGAGTAGCCTGAAGGTTTTCCTTTGACACAAGAAGGATATATGGTATGTAAGTTAAAGAAAGCTTTATATGGATTAAAACAAGCACCTAGAACCTGGTATGCAAGATTGGATAAGTATTTATTAAAATTGGGATTTATAAAAGGAACAACAGATAGTAACTTATACACAAAAGAAATTGAGAATGGTTTGTTGGTTATAGTTATATTTGTTGATGATATTATCTTTGGAGGAGAAGATGAAGCTAGTGACAAATTTGCAGATGAAATGAAGACTGAATTTGAGATGAGCATGATTGGAGAAATGAAATATTTTTTGGGATTATAGATAACACAAAGCAAGGAAGGTATATTTGTAAGTCAGACTAAGTATTTAAATGAATTATTGAAAAGATTTGGAATGGAAGATTCTAAGCCTATTGGAACACCTATGGTAGCCGGACATAAGTTATCTAGCAAAGATGAGATACCAACAGTTGAGCAGAAAAATTACAGATCTATGATTGGAGGATTGTAGTACTTGACACATACATGACCTGATATAGCACATTCAGTGGGGATTGTAGCAAGATTTCAAGAAGAACCTAGAGAATCACATTATGCAGCAGTAAAGAGGATACTGATATATCTAAAAGGAACAATGGATTATGGATTATGGTATGAGAATGCTGATGATTTTACTTTATGTGCCTATACTGATGCAGATTAGGGAGGCAGCATTAATGATAAGAAAAGCACCAGTGGTGGAGCCTTTTTTCTTGGAGGTAAATTGGTCTCTTGGCTAAGTAAGAAGTAGAATTGTACTTCACACAGCATAGCAGAAGAAAAATATGTTGCAGCAGCAAATAATTGTAATCAAATTATTTGGATGAAGCAGATGTTGAAAGATATTGGAATAAAGTTTGATGAGCCTGTTGTTATACATTGTGATAAAACTAGTATAGTGAGTATGTCAAAAAATCCTATTTTACATTCTAAGACTAAACATATTGAGATCAAGTATCATGTTGTAAGAGAGAAAGTTGTAGAAAAAGAAGTAAGATTGGAGTACATAAGTACAAAGGAGCAGATAGCAGATATATTTACAAAGCCTTTACCTAAGGATACATTTGTGTATCTGAGAGGTATGCTTGGGGTTATGCCCCAACCTATTTTTGAGAATTGATGCAGATGATTGCATCCATCCAGTGGTATATGAGCCCTATCTTTATTCTGGATTGGATGTTGGAACTTCCTTTATGGGGGAGTTTATGAGCTGAGTCACGAGGACTCTTGTTATTGTATTTTTCTAAAAAGTATCTTTTGACATTAAGTTTTTGTTGACTTATTGATAGAATTTCTATCCTTGATGTCAATGGGGGAGAGATATACATGAAAAACATTGTGGATTGTATGAGAGAGCTGAATAGGAAAATGAAGCAAGATTTGATTTGATATTTTGTAGTGATGTTGCAGTATTGGATTTTTGGAACATTGGATGTTTTTCATCTATGTTGCCATCAATTCCAATGGGGAAGATTGTTAGGAATGAATGCAAAGTGTTTTGGCAGTCATTTTGTAGCAGTTGTTGTTGTATTCATGACTTGGATTGTCATTGATGTCAACACAGTGATATTCTGGATATTAGAAAGAAAGTAGGTACAGTTTTATTTTGTGCACATGTTGTATTATAGATTGGCTTTTGCATAGTTGATGGTATGTTCTTTAGTGTGTTATTAACCAATGGTTAACAATGCAAAAATAAATTCATTCATTTGTAAGAGTTATGAGCATTTTGGTGAAAGCAGTTTTTAGACAGTGTTTCTGTGTAGCGATGTTTGGAAATCGGAGGATATCTCTTAGCTGGAATGGAATCTGATTTTGTGTAGTTAAAGGGATGTTGGAGACTCATTAATGATGATTTGGTTCATAGCACAAACTTTGAGGACATGTTTGGAGAAAGTTACAGTAACTGGAAGCCGACAGTTTTATGTGAATTATGTGTGTAGCGTGTAGAATTTATTATTTTGTATTTGAGGACCAACTCATTTGTAATTATTTGAGTTTGGTATATAAGAAGAAATTTTTTCCTTATTGTAATGTGTACTATGAAGATTGTGATGCGAATATATGCATGAAGTGAAGAAAAGAGCTAATTCAGTGATGAAGGAAGACTTGTGAGTACAAAGATTTGGAATTGTGATCTTGTGTAGTAGATAGTGTAATTTTGGTATAGTGTGAAGGAGGTAATATATTTAATATTATTCTATTGAATAATTCTAAGATCTTTTGGACAATGGGTTTAGAGATCTTTCCTTGAAGCTGTTTGGGCAGTGGGTCCTTCTGTCTTCCATAAACTCTTAACCGGGTTAGAATCTTTTAACAGGGATTCAAAATCTCCTAATAGGGATTTATATGTACTGAATGTATTTCATAAGACTCCTAACAGGGTCCATCATCTAACAAGGAACTTTCATATTAGTGCATCATTTTGTGGGCATCATTCCCACTAGGGTTTACTCTTTTCAAGAGGTTCCCTAGTTAACATATCTTGTGTTATTGTGCAATTGTGTATGATTATCTTTCTATGGTTGATCAGTACATTGATTATATTGTTTAAAGCTATTGAATGGATAAATTATCTAATAACTGATTCACCCCGCCCCCTCTCAGTTATCTTGGGGATCTTTACTTTCTAACACTGACTTGCTTTACTATCATAGACGATATTCTAGGAACTATTGTAGTCTCATCTTCATGTGATTCTTCCTCTTGAGGGACTGATAAATCAATTATACTATCAGTAGTAGCTATCTTCTCAGCTTTCAATGGATTGGGTGAATCAGTGGCAAAACTAGAAGATGCCTCCATCTTGTTTTTGATATCTATCAATTGTTATTTTGTATTACCCACCATTGTAGTGATATCTTCCACTATCTTGCTAACTTTCCTCTTTCTTGTTACTTTCTCTTATTCTTCTCTGACTTTTTCATATTTTTCTTTGTATGTACCCCATCTTTCTTGGGTAGGATCCTTCTCTACTACTAATACATGCTCTAATTAAATAGTTAGTACTTCAGCACTTACTTCATATCCCATAGGATAACACCATTTGGTTATAGGCTCAACTGCCTCAAAGTAGACAGAATCAATTTCAACCATGAAATAGATGGTGTCCTCATACTTTTCTACTAGGTTTTCTAGAATTCTATATCTTTCTTTCATTTGTCTCTGCAAGTTTTAATCATGCCAAAAAATTCTCCATCAATGCAATCCTTTTTGTACCTTCTATAATATTCTGAGATTTGTAGACCAGTGGGTTCATTGTCTTTCCATGCTCTAGGGTGCATTCCAAGGAAGTTTTGAATGACATGAATGTACATGTGGACTAGTAATGACCCAAACCTAAATGCCTTAGATTTTTCCTTTTTTATAACTTTAATGTTTTCAATGAATTATTGAGCTAATATTTCACACAGATTGTATTTCTTGTTTTCTTTGACCATTTTATATGCCATCATTATTACTCTGGCTGATACTAAGTTAAGTCTAGAACTGTAGAACAACTTGTAGCTAATTAGTATTGCTACCAATCTGACATCTTGTACATATATATCATTTATAGTCATTTCCCTCTTGTCCCATTTAGAGTGTGTGAGGGTTTCAGCTTCTTTTCTTTGATTTTTCTCACTAACAAGTAGGGCTCCTTCATTGTCAAGCCCTGTAATATCATTGATCAACTAAGCACATATCTTAATAGGTTGATCACCTATCCATACAAACTAATCATGAATTCTACTCAGAATGATCTTGAACCATTCAACTTTCATGAATTCCATGAACCGGGTTAGCTTAAGTATTGACAAGTCTTTTAAATGTTTGAATTCATCTATTAGGGACCCACTTACATCTATCATACTATTTAATTCATAGAAGATGTTGACCTCCCCAATAATCTCATACTTGCAGTGTATGTATGCCCTAATATCCTCTACATGCAACACACCTACATGGGTTTGGGAAAATGCCCCTTCCAGATCATCCTCACAGGATTTGTATGGATGCTTTTTGAACTTATACCTAGGTATGTCTACCACATCATAAATTACTAGTGCATCCATGAATTTCAAGGAGAATAGGTCTAAATACCTTAAATGCACACAAATCTGATGCTTGGCTTTACGTGAGCACAAAATCTCTCTACTAGATTACTGCTTGACCTTCACACTTCTGCTCTCCTTAGTTGCTAATCAACAAATGGTGGAGAAATGAAATCTTTCAAGTCATTTCTCCATTGCAAGTTGAGTGTGTGTATTAAACATGGGTAGCTCAACTTCGCATGTCATTCAGTTAATGCAAAAATCACAAACACAAAAGATGAATCTTTAGGTGTTGTGATCTCATCCATAGATTCAAAGACATCTGTACATATCATACCTAATCTCGCACGAGCTTATTCCACTTATATAGGGGCTAGATAATTTTTTTTGTTTTCATCCATTGCTCCCCATGAGGCCATGAGGCCTTTTAGGCTAATGCCTCAAAGAATTCATCATGCAAAAACACAACATCACAAGTTGTCTCTCCCTAAACCACTGCCTTATTGGAACTTTTACTTGCCATATCTTCTCATTCTCTTATTTCTTGCTTTCATTTATGTAATCATTTAGGCTTTTACCATTGTCACTAATATTCTTCCTTATGACTATAGGTGGTGTTGTGTCTAGTTCATTAGATCTTCTTGGTCCTCTTCTATTGTTATCTTCATTGTATCTACAAAACTTCACAATGTGACTTGGATTATTGCATTTGTTGCAAATGTGTGGTCTTCTTCTGTCTTGACTGGTCTGCAGCCTATAGTACCTTCTTGTGTGTCCAAAGTTATTACATTTTTGACATGTAATCTTGGGAGCAGTTTCTTCTCTAATATAGTCTTTCTTATACCTAGGTTGATCAGGTTTTCTACAATCTACCTTTTGTGTCCATACTCATAGTAATTAAAACAGTAGCTAGTAAAGGGTTTAGAATTATCATTACTTCTACAGTTTCTTTTCATGTGACCAAATTTGTTGCATCTAAATCATCTACCTCTCAAGGGTCTAAATTGTTCTCTAGAATCTTCATTTTTAGGTCTTTCATTTGGAATAGATCTTTCTTCATTCCTAGCTTCTTTTGGTTCTTGAACTTCCAGCTTCATTGGGTCCACTCATGTCTCCTTTAGATTTTTGTTCTATTCTTTGTACATTATTCTTGTCATTTCTCATGTGTATCTCTTCAATGAGTAGTTTGGCTTGAGTGAGTTCACCTTTGATGATCTGATTGTAGTTGTCTAATTCTTGATATTTATTTTTTTATGGCCAAGTTCTATTTTCATATCTTTAATCTAGAGGTTTTCTTGTTTTAGTGACTCTTCGACTTTGTTTATTTCATCCTTCTCATGCTAAATCTCCTTGATCATCAAGAGATTGATTTTTTTTTCCTCCTCCAGTATCTTTACTTTATCTAATGTGTCATTGTTAGAACTTTCTTTGATTTTCTACATAAGGTCTTGTCTCTGATCTTTTACAGTCATAAATTTTTCTTTAAGTTTCCTCATGAAACCTTCTACTCTTCTTAATTTGAATTTTAGTTTGCCATTTTCAGCTTTCATTTTATCTAGATCCTCAAGTGTAGCTTCAAAGTTTACTTGTAAATCTTCTAAATCCATTTTGATCTCCCTTAAGTTGTTAAGCTTTCTCTCAAAGGGCCACATGATCTGATACCAATTGTTAGGATTAGGTAATACTAAGAGGGGGGTGAATCAGTATTACAAAACTTCAATTTCAACTTTAAACAATTATAAATAATCCAAAGTAATGCAAAAATGAAAAGAGAATATAAGCATAACACATTACTCATGAAACCATGATTTCTTCTCGAGGAAATAATGGTTAAAGGGAAAACCCCGGTGGAGATGGTACCCACAAATATGCACTAAGATATAATGTCCCTATTAGGAGATCTAGACCTATTAGGAGCTGATTATTACATAGTACATTTTCTTGTTAGATGATTATTAAAACCCTATTAGGGGCATACAAAACACCTCATTAAAGGTGGTGAGCACACTGCTCTTACCATCAATACTATCCCAAAATAGTTCTCAAAAGGGGAACAACACAAGCACTTATCTTGATTAGATGGTTTTAGTTGTAGCTCAGCCTCTTACTGATATCACATCTAATCTCTACTCTTATATTCACAAACTTATCTTATCATCATATCACCCCATCCTTCTTTCACAAAAACAATCTATATTTATACAAAATTAGCCTTCCAGTTGGCTTCACAATTGTTATACAAAACACAATAGAAACTTGTGCAAATGATACAAATGGATTCGATGCTCTTATATCATGAAAGATTCAGAACTATACTTTATTTACTTGTCTTAGCATGTTACCATATCCATTATGCCCTCCTTAATCTTTGCAACTATTCATGTACCCTGATATACTATTTTACTATCTTCGCATACCTTCTGAACACTGTATCTCACCCACTAGCTATCCAAAACTCATGAAATATTAACTAAAGCATGTACATATCCTAAAATACCTCTAGTTAACTTTGCAAGCCATAATACCTTGTATTTATTCATCGCTATCCAAAACTGTGGCATTGTACCCTATTTTCCTGATTCTAGACTTAGTTATTTTCATGACTGTGAATCCAGTGGCAATCTCCACAACATGCGATCACACTATCATAAGTATTTCCATGAATGAAAACCCTTACATGGTTTCCATTACTCTAAAACATCACATGCCAAAATCTTCACCTTGTTAGGAGTGGCTTTGTTAGAGGGATTTAAACACTCTTTAGAATGTCACCTTTTTCAAGGATTTTAGAATAAGACTATTAAGTCTACTCTATTAAGAGATTTCTCTGTTATAAATGCTAGTAAGAAATAGTAATAAAATTGACCTTATATTTTCAACTATATTTTCTCAATTAGATCCTTTTGCACTCTTCTATCTTCACTTCAAGTCTTCATTATCCACCTGCATCAATACTTCATCAAATCCTTCATGTCCAACTCATAATCTCTTTGTTCCTTCTTAGCAATAGTTGCTAAATGTTCAACTATTCAATTTTCTAGCCAATTGTCCATATAAGATCATCCTTTATACAAACAAATTTTTTCCACTTAATCTCATCTATTATGTTTTCCTTTAATCAATCTTTACTGTTCAATTTAGTATACCTTAAATTTTAATCTCGCTAACATGTTTTATTTTCACCTAGGAGCTTGAACTTTTCTAGAAACTTATTCATCTCTTTTTTCCACTTATATCTTTTCACAGACTTCACCTTGAACTTTCATAACTATAGATCTCTTCTAACTAGCTTTTCTCATCATCATAGCTAAACATTAAATGTTGATTCAATCCTTATTTAATATATTTTCTTTGCTCGGTGTTCTTCATTAAAATTTCTCTTACATTGCTCAATGTCTTGAGTTCCTTCATCTTCACCAAGTGACCTTTCCTTTTACCTTTACATTACCGAGTAAATTATCCTTCTTGTTAGCCAAAATGACTTAACATACTGGATTGTCAAATCTTCTTCAGCATGCTTTACCGACTTAACATAATCATATGTTAGGTAGAAAACAATTATATTAACATAATATAATCATTATCTAACCTATATCATTTCCCCAATTAATCTCTAAAACTTCACATTTCTTCTTCTCCTTAACTCATTCATCTTATATCATTATTGAATGGTCCATAATATAAACCAGAAACCATTTGCTTGACATCAATGACAAGACAGTAATTGATCTAACTTTTATACCATCAATTATAGTAACAATATCCCTCTTTGGCATTGATATAAACACTAACAAAGTCAGTGTTCAATTGATGATGGTATCCATGACTATCATTCATATTTTGTACTCAGGTATGTGTAGGATCATGGTATGCTAATCTAGGCCCTTAAGTGGCAATGAAAATTCATAAAATCAGGTTTAGGCAAGTTGACATAAAAATTTGAATAAGTTATAAATATTATATTAAAAATATGTAACAAGAGAATCTTTATAAAATTAAATTTAGTTTCTACGATACTAGGCCTTTTTTGAAAAACAATTATTCTATATGTTGAAATTTTCAAATTTGAATGTAGTAGTACGAAAATTTTAGGAAACAAATAAGATGTAGATGTATGTCTTCCCACCTTAAACATAATCAAATGATCATTTTTTTACAAGATTCTAGATATAAGTAGTAGACTCATGTCTGGATGTGACACATATTTTTTTGTAATTTCTTTCTAAGTAAATAATTAATTATGATTTTCTTCTACAACTTTTCCAGACTACAAAAAATCTTGTGTCTGACCACGTTAACTTAGTCTAAACTTTATCAAATTGAAATTTTTTTTTATTTTTATTATATTAGGAAAAGCATATAATGTGAAACATGTTTTGGATTTCAAAAATGTGATACAGTTTGAAAGTTATAGCTATTTTTCAATAAGTCTATCAATTAGGACTAGAAAGATAACAAATAGGTGTATGTCAAACCACATTAAACAAAATCAAATGATATTATTTTTTTATAAGATTCTAGATAAAAGTAGTAGACTCATGTATAGATGTGATGTATATTTTTTTTGTATTTTTCTCCATCTAAATAATTAATTGTTATATTTCTACTAGAAATTTTCCTGAATATAAAAACTCTTGTGTCTGACCACCTTAACTTAGTCTAAATTTCATCAAATTGAAATAATTGTTTATTATTATTGTATTAGGTGAAGCATAGAATGTGATGTATATTTCAGATTTCAAAAATGTGATATTGTTTGAAAGATATAGTTATTTTTCAAAGGTCTATCAATCAGGACTTCTTTTTCACATCACCACTTTGTGGCATACCATGATCCTGCACATACCCACTCCCTTTGAGTAGGAAATTTTCATTTCCTAATCATTCATTTGTAGTCTTTCTATTTCTATCAGTAACACTTTCCATTCTATTTCCATCAACCACATTCTCTTAATCATCTCCCTCATGATAGACTAATCTCCCTCTTTCAATAAACATCTCCTTACATCAATTAACTTATTCAACTCTCCTTTTGATCTTATGTTCTTCTCTCTCTAATCTTCTCCCTCTTTGATAAAAATTCCAAAGAAACATAATCTTCTTAGTTTATACCTCAAGTGTATATATTTTCTAATACAATCATAAACATCCTTCACAACTTCATGCTTCAACTAAAGTGTGAACACTAGCATCAACTTGAACAAGATAGATATTCTATTGAGCTCTTGAATTGATGTAGCATGCATCTTTACTTAATAAAAATTTGATAGGGGAAGAACCCCTAACTGATTTTAGAGATACTCAAAAGAATCCTTGAGTAATAGTTTTGTAAATATGTCATCTATCTCCTCTTTAGAATTCGCATACTCTAATGTCACCTGCTTATCTTGTACTTTCTCTCTCAAATAGTGATACTTGATAGATATATGCTTTGTCTTGGAATGGATCATAGGTCTCTTTGATATTGTAATAGCACTGGTATTACCACAATAAATTGTTACAGGATTAGTAATCTCTTCATGCATACCTTCCAGTAGTTGTTTTATCCATACAATTTTATAAAAATTCATATCTATTGCTACATACTCAGCTTCAATAGTAGATTGTGAAATACAACTATGTTTCTTTCTTAACCATGTCACTATTCTTTATCCCAAAAATAAATCTCTACCACTAGTGCTTTTTCTGTCATCAATATTTCCTACCCAGTCAACATAAGTAAATACCTTAAGATCAAAATTTCCTCTTCTTGTGTATAATAGACTAAAATATTTAGTCCCTTTCAAATATCTGAATATCCTCTTAACTGTAGATAAATGCATCTCCTTTGGGTTTGCTAAAAACCTTGCAACAATACCAACAAAATGTGCAATATCAAGTCTACTATGTCAAACATATTGTGTCTTACCAATCATGGATTGGTAAAGTGTCTCGTTCACTTTACAAAATTTACAACCAATAGTCATCTATGTTCTAATTGATTTTGATTCTTCCATATTGAATTTTTTTCAGGATCTCCTTGATATACTTTCATTGAGTGATGTAGATCTCATCCTTTACTTCTTGAATTTGAAGTCCAATAAAGAATTTGATCTCTCCTATCATAGAAATTTCAAATTCCTTTCTCATCTCCTTAGAAAATGACTTAGACATTGTCTCATTACCACCAAATATAATTTCATCAATAAATATCTCAGCAATCAAAATTTCATCAGACTTATCACATTTTAAATACAAATTGATGTTATCACTAGTCATTTCAAATCCAATATTAACTAAGTAAGAGTGAAGTCTTTCATACCATGCTCAAGGGGCCTGATTTAATCCATATAAAGCTTTCTGTTATTTGTAGACCATATTCTTATTTCTCCTATTAACAAATCCATCAAGTTGTTCAATGTAGACTTCTTCTTTAAGAATTACATTCATAAATGCAGATTTAACATATTTTTGATAAACTTTGAATCATGTGTAAGAAACATATGTAAGAAATATCCTTACACATTTTAATCTAGTAACAAGGGTAAAATTTTCACCATAATCAATACCTTCTTCTTGTGCATACCCTTTGCAACATAATATTTTTTTATTTCTAATCACATTTCCTTTCTCATTGAGTTTATTTCTGAAAATACATTTTGTTCCAATCACATTCTTATCCTTAGTCCTTGGTACTAGTGACCATGTGTTATTATTTTCAATTTGATCAATTTCTTCTTTCATAGCATTCATCTAATGTTCTTTCTGTAGTGTATCGTTTACCAATATAGGCTCAAATTTAGAAATCAAATTTGTTTTATCTTTCAACTTACTTATTTTCATGACTCCTACATTCTTATCTCCAATCATTCTTCTCGGTGAGTGGTGTCTTCTCACATACTTTGCTAATACAAGTTCAAAAAATTGTTCAATAGTGTTTTTATTTCTTGGTAGAGTCTCATCTTGTTCATCAGTTTCTTCTTGTTGCTTCTCAATTGTATCAACCAAATGACCATCTTGTACATAAAAAAAATTGTTATAATCCTCAGGTTTCTTTTTTCTATCTTTGTCATTCCTTTAAATTGCAAATTTAACAACTCTTACATTTTAAGTTTCAACTATTTTGTTAGAATCTTTGATCAAACATTTATATGCAAGTTTCTCTTTCATGAGTAACCAAGAAATATTCCTTCATCACCTTTACAGTCAAACTTTCCATTTCTTGAATCTTTCAATATATAACACCTACTTCCAAAAAATTTAAAGTAACTTACATTTAGTGTGTGTCCAAACCAAATTTTATAGAGTCTTGTTCTTACCTTTCTTCCATAGTATTCAGTTAAGAGTATAAACCGCAATACTTATGGCTTCTCTCTATAATGTTTGTGCAACATTTTTGCCAATCACTAAATTTATAGCACAGTCAACAATAGATTTGTTTCTTCTCTCAACTATCCCATTTTTTTGTGGAGTCCTTAGTGTAGACACTTGTCTTTTAATTACATGCTCATTATAGAACACAATAAATTCATGAGAGATAAATTCACCTCCTCTATCAGATCTCAAAAAATTCATCTATTTTCATATTTCCTTCTAAAATATTTCCTTATACCACTTAAACATTTGAAATGCATCAAATTTTTCTTTTAGAAATATAAAAGACATCATTCTTAATAATCATCAACAAAAAAAAAAGTATCGATCTCTATAATAACTTTGACCTTTCATCGAACAACAAAGGTCAATGTGAACCAATTCCAAAATACCATTTGTAGAGTAACATTTTCTTGACAACCTAAACTTATTCATATTACCAATTTGGCATTCATTGCACATAACTTTATCAGGTATGCATAATCTAGGTAGTCTTCTGAATCTACTCTTTTTACTTACTTTGATCAAGTTATTAAAATTTAGATGACACGGTATTTTATGCCATAACCATACATCTTAAGTTTTAACAATTAGGAAACTCTTTGCATCAATATCAAGTTAAAATATTTCAATGGTAACTTACCTTTGTACTTTCCTTTGCCTCTAGTTACCCAGTTAGCCAATAGTGCTTCCAATTCCTCTTGTTCTTTATCTTTAGTCGGGATACTATCATACTCATTTCCATATGAATTTCTATGATTTTCTCTTTCTCTTCTTGATGTTCCAATGTTCACCGATGACTTGAAGGAAGTTTTAATGGTCGGTAGACTATTATCATAATTTCTATGATCAAATGTAGTCATCTTACCAATTAGGGCCTCAAGAGTAACAACATTATTTGGTATAGATCTCAATTCATGAATTGCAGATACTATAATAGCATACTTAGAAGAAAGGGTTCTCATGATTTTATTTATGAACTCTTCATTTGTCAAGGTTTCACCAGCACCCCTAATAGCACTAACAACTTCCTTGATTCTACAGTTATATTGTGTGATGTTCTCTTCATGTTTCATCCCCATTTCATCATACTTTCCTCTCAAACTGTCAATCTTAGCATTTTGTAAATGTTCATATCCTCCATAGATAAGTGTAAGCCCATCCCACATCTCTTTTCAATTAACACAATCTATTATATCATTGAATTCTACATCAGAGAGGGAAGAAGAAATCTCTATCATAACCAAGTTATGTTCCTAGTTTTTTCTCATCTGGTAAAAAATCAAAGGTCCAATAGGCAGTGGAGTGTAGTCATTATCAATCAAATATGGTGCAGAATATCCAATCCTAGATAGATACAATCTCATTCTTTTTTTCCATGTACATAAACTTTCCTTGTTAAACTTAGTTACTTGTCTCCTATACATCTTCGGATCTTTTACTCAGTTCATTTCAACTTATCTGTTCAGAGTACTCAACTCTTCTACCAATTATTGGATTATGGAGAGGGGGAGGGTGAATCAATAATCCCTGATGACAAATACCTTAAAAAAATTTCTCTGATTAACTCAGTAGCATCTCTATAGAAACATAGTTCACTATTTACCGACAATAGTAAATAAACTATAACATTCTATAAATCATTCAGAACATGTAACACCAATATTTAATGTAAAGACTTAGATTTGGGAAAAAACACTATGGGAATTGTCACCCACTAAGAAAATACTCTTCTAAAGTATGCCTCGTTAAGAGCCAATTTGGTTAAAGATTACAATACACGTTGTTAGGTGTGACCCAGTAAGGGATTTACCTCAGTTCTATTAGGATATTCACCCTGTTAGGAGTGGACTTCTTAGAGGGATTTAAACACTCTTTATAATTTCACCTTTTTCAAGGATTTTAAAATAAGCCTTTTAGGTCTACTATGTTAAGAGATTTCTCTATTATAAATGCTAGTAAGAAATAGTAATAAAGTTGACCTGTAGATTTGTAACTATCTTTTCTCAATCAGATCCTTGTCCACTCTTTTTTCTTCACTTCAATTTTTCATTATCCACTAGTATCAACACTTCATCAAATCCTTCCTTTCCCACTCAGAATATCTTTGTTCCTTCTTCTTTGCAATAGTCGGTAACCCTTCAACTATTTAGTTTTCCATCCAATTTTCTATACAAGATCATCCTTTATATAGACAACATTTTGCCTCTTAATATCATCTATTACATTTTCCTTCAATCAATCTTGACAATTCAATTCATTATACCTTGAATTTGAATATCGGTAATACATTTTATATTCACCTAGGAACT
The DNA here is from genome assembly GCA_027943335.1 of Chamaecyparis obtusa. Taxonomy (NCBI): domain Eukaryota; kingdom Viridiplantae; phylum Streptophyta; class Pinopsida; order Cupressales; family Cupressaceae; genus Chamaecyparis; species Chamaecyparis obtusa. The sequence goes on along the minus strand of BSBK01009994.1, from coordinate 254,403 downwards.
TAAACTTTTACAGAAACTTGTTCCATCTCTTTTTGCCTCTTAGATATTTCTGTAGATATTCACCTTGAATTTTTATAATCATATAGATCTCTTGTAACTAAATTTCCACATCATTGTGATCATCCATCTCATCATATCTAATCATTAAATGTTGATTCAATCCTTATTTAATATCTTTTCCTTGCTCGATGTTCTTCATTAGAATTTTGGTTACATTACTTGGTGTCTAAAAATTTTTCTTTACTATTCAGTGTCTTGAGTTCCTTCTTCTTCACTGAGTGACCTTTCCTTTTACCTTTACCTTACCAAGCGACTCTTCCTACTTGTATAAAAAAAAAATTAACTTACCAAATTGTCAAATCTTCATCACCATGCTTTTACTAACTTAACATAATCATATGTTAGGTAGAAAAAAATTATATCATCATAATCTAGTCATTGTCTGATTTGTATCAGTTACCTATTTAATTTCTACAATTTCACAACTTCTCATTTATTCTTCTCCTTAAATCATTCATCTTATATCATTACCAAATGATATGGCAACATAATATAAACCATAAATTAGTTTGTTGACATCAATGACAAGAAAATGATTGATCTAACCTTTTTACTTTAAGTTATGGTAACATGAACTTATTGTCTCAAGTAATGATACTTTATATAAATATTCTTGGTCTTCAAATGCATAACTGGGTTATTTGATATATTGATAGCACTTATATTATCACAATAAGTAGTAACTGGATTGTAATCTCATCTTGCATACCTTCAACTAGTTGTTTGATCCATATAATGTTTACAAAATTCATAACTACTACTACATACTCTGCCTCGATGATAGCTTGTGATGTACACATCTATTTTTTACTCAGCCATGTCACTAATATTTATCCTAAAAATAAATCTCATCCACTTGCACTTTTCCTATCATCAATATTTCCATCCCCACCAACATTTGTGTAAACCTTCAGATCAAAATCTCCTTGTTTCTTATATAGTAGACCAAAGTCTTTAGTACCTTTCATATATCTAAATATTCTTTTGACTATAGACATGTTTGATTCCTTTGGATTGGCATAAAATATTACAACAATACCCACTTCATGTGTAATATTAGGTATGTTATGTACAATGTACTATATCTTACCAATCATTGATCGATAAAGTGTCTCATTTACTTCCTTTGACTCATCTTCTTTTGACAATTTGCAACCACTAGCCATTGATGTTCCAACTAGTCTTTAATCTTCCATACCAAATGTCTTTAGGATATCCATGATGTATTTTGACTATGTGACATAGATCTCATCTTTGAATTGTTAAATTTTTAGTCTAGTAAACAATTTTATTTCTCCTATAATGGACATCTCAAATTCATTTCTCATCTCCTCAACAAAAGATATGCACAATGTGTTATTTCCTCCAAAAATAATATCATCAAAAAATATTTCAACAATCAAAATCCTATCATTACTATCACTTTTTAGATAGACATTGTTTTTGTCACTTGTTCTTTGAAATCCAATCTTGATTAAATATGAATGTAACCTTTCATACCATGCTTGGGGTGCTTGTTTCAAACCATATAGTGCCTTGTGTAGCTTACATACCATGTCCTTGTTATTATTCTCAACCAATCCTTGAGGCTATTCAACATAGACTTCTTCAAGAATAACATTAAGAAATGCAGACTTAAAATCCATTTGATAAACTTTAAATCCTTTATCAGATGCATATGCTAGTATAATTCTAACTCCTAATCTAGCAACAGGTGAAAAAGTCTCACCATAATCAATATCTTCTTCTTGTGCATACCCTTTGTAAACTATTCTAGCTTCTTTTATGATCACATCTCCATGTTCATTCTTTTTTCTTCTTTTTTTTCTGAAAATCCACTTAGTACAAATAACATATTTATGTTTAGGTCTTGGTAACAAAGTCCATGTGTTGTTATTTTAATTTGATATATTTCTTCTTTCATATTGTTAACCCAATCTTCATTATCAAATGCATCTTTTACTAGTTTTGGCGCAAATTTAGAAATTAAACACGTATTATCTCTTAACATCTTTTCTTAACTCTAGCATTCATGTCTTGATAATATTTCTCGGTGAATGGTATCTTCTCACATACTTGGTAGGACAAGCTCGGTAGGCTGTGAAAGTTCTTCATTTTTAGAATTTGGTGATGGCTCTCTCTGTTCAGCTTCATCCTTAGTTTGTACTATAGATAAGTTATTTGGAACTTCAGGTTGAACATATAAAAAAATTTCATAATCCTTGGATTCCTTTTTTGATGTCTTCATCATTTTTCTCTACAAATTCATCAAGCCTTACATTTGCACTTTCTACAATTTTGTTAGTAGACTTGTTTAAGCACTTATAATCCTTTCTCTTTATAGAATATCTTAAGAATATTCCTTCATCACCTTTATGATCAAAATTTCCATCTCTAGCATCCTTTAGAATGTAACATCTACTTCCAAATACTTTGAAATAACATACATTTGGTTTGTGACCATAGCAGATTTCACATGGAGTCATGTTTGTACCTTTCTTCAGTTGTACTTGGTTTAGTGTGTAAGCTACAGTGTTGACTAATTATCTCAAAAATGTTTGAGACACACCCTTCTCAATCATCAATTTCCTTTCACAATCAATAGTGGATCTTTTTCTTCCCTCTTCTATATCATTGTAGTATGGTATCCTCGTAGCAAACATTTGTCCTTTTATTCCATGTTCGTTGCAAAAAAGTGCAAACTCATCAGATGTAAACTCACATCCTCTATGAGGTCTCAGACACTTCAATTGTCTTCCAGACTCCTTTTCAACTCTTTCCTTATACCACTTAAACATTTGAAAAGATTCATATTTATCCTTTAAAAACATGACAGTCATCATTTTTGAATAATCATCAACAAAGAAAATGGAATATCTATCACAATAATAACTTTTTGTTTTGATAGGTCCACATAGGTTAGTGTATACTAACTCCAAAATTCCTTGTGTAGTGTAATAGTTTCTTGTAAAAATTAACTTTTTAATCTTACCAACTTGACATCCTTTGCACATGACATTTTCAGGTTTGTCTAGTCTCGATATACCTCTTACTCTATTATTTTTCCTCACCTTAATTAAGTTGTCAAAATTCACATGAAATAATATCTTATGCCATAACCATACATCCTCAAATTTAAAAAATAAGAAACTCTTTGTAATAGTATCAAGGTAGAATAATTTACCTTTTGATTATTCACCAGTGCCAATTAGACCTCCATTCTAATTAAATAATCTTACCTTTCCATTGTAAAATTCCAATCAGTGACCTATGTTATCCAGTTGTGCCACACTCAACATATTATACTTTAGTCCATCAACCCAATAACAATCATCACATTGTGTATTATCTAGCAAAATTATAGAAAATTTACCTTTCACAGGATATGGAGCATCATTACCAAATCTAACATAACCTCCATCATGATCTTCCATAGTAATGAAATTACGTGTCTCACCAATCATATGATGTGAACATCCACTATCTATTATCCATGTATCATTCTTACTAACATGAGAAATTAGATATTTTTCTTCTTCATACCTTTCTTCATCAGAACCATCCTTGATAGAAACATACATAACCTCTTCACCTTCATCATTATTTGAATCATCGGTTAGTTCTTCTTTAGTAATGTAGCATGACTTCTTACCTTTGTTCTTGAAATCTTAGTATCTCCTAAATCTATTCTCTCTTTTTTTATTATCTTGGTTGTCTTTCTTCTCATTAATAGTGTTGTAAGGATATCTAGATGCAATATGACCAATCTTGTGTCAATTAAAACATTTCAAAGGTAGTTTACCTTGGTATTTGACTTTTCCTCTTGGTTGTCTCTTAGATAGTAAATCTTCAAACTCTTCTTGTTGTCTTTCTTCTTCAAAGAAACTTTCTAGATCACTCTTGCAATTTCTAAACCTTTCACTTGCACTTCTTACATAACCATCACTTGATCTAGACTCTCTATAATTTCCAATGTTCAAAGAAGACTTGAATGAAGAATCAATCTTAGTAGTGGAGGGTAAAATATTATCAAAATCATTTAGGTCAAAATAAATCAACTTACCAATTGTAGCATCCAGTCAAAAAAGCATATGAGGAATGGATCTTAGTTCTTGTATTGAAAAACCTCAGATGGCATATATAGGCAACAATGTACTCAATATTTTTCTTGTTACATCTTCTTCTTCTTCAATACGTACTCTAGCACCTCTAATATTACTCACAACTTCCTTCAATCTTTTAATGTAGTTTGTAAAATCTTCACCTTCTCTCATTCTCATAGAATCAAATTTTCCTTTCAGACTTACATATTTTTCCTTTTGAACATGTTAATCTCAACCATATACCAACTTGAGCTTGTCCTGCATCTATTTTGTTGTATCACATCCTTTAAGATCATTTAAATCCAGGTCAATGAGAGAAGAAGATATCTCAATCATAACTTGTGTATGATATTTCCTTTCTCTTATTTGTTCATCTATCATAGGCCCAAATGGTGGTGGTCAATAGTCATTATCAATAAAGTATAATACATACTCTCCAATTCCATATATGTGTAAACTCATGCTTCTTTCCCATGTAGATAAGTTTCCCCTATTCAACTTTGATGTCTCCCTTTGATACATGTTCAGGTATTTTACTCAACTCTTTTAAACTTATCCCTTTAAAGAATCTTGGCTATGATACTAATTGTTGGATTACTGAGAGGGGGGTGAATCTGTAATCAATGATTCTTTAAACCTTAAAAATTTAAAACTGATTCAACTCAGTAAGATAGACTTCAGTAGTAACTGATAATAGCAGTTAATTAACTTTTTCAATCAGGAACTTTAAGTAATCAATAAATAACATGAAAAATAAACATTCAACACATTTGACACCATTATTTAACATGGAAACCCAGTTTCAAAAAAACTAGTATGGGAATTATCACCCACCAATCAAAATATTCTTCTGAAGTATGCTCGGTTAAGAGCCAATCTTGTTAAAGATTACAATGCACATTATTTAAATGTGAACCTTGTTAGGGGATTTGCCTCAGATCTGTTAGGATCTTCACCTTGTTTAGGAGTGGTTGGGTTAAAAGACTTTGAACACTCTTCTAGAATGTCACCTCTCTCAAGTATTTATAATAAGATTGTTAAGTCCACTTGGTTAGGAGAATTTATTGCTAAATTTTTTAATAAGAAACATATAAAATTTGATCTACAAGTATGCAACTACCTCATGCTTAGTCATGTCCCATGTGCACTCTTTCTCTTCACTTTATTCCTTCACTATTCACTAGCCTCAACACTTCATCAATCTCTACTATAGGTCACACATATTTCTACCTTTTTCTTCATTGCTGCATCATTCAGCAACACATAAACACTTCAACTAGATAGACTATTTTTCATTCAATTTCATCCTTTATATAGACTCTATTTTTCTTCTTAATCTACTTGATTAGGTTTTCCTACGTTTATTCTAAAACATCAGATCATCCTACTAAACTGATTCAATGAAGTTGGTGCTCAGTAAAACTTGTTATCATCACCTCAAAACTTAAACTTTTCTTGGAACTTGTACCTTAACTTTTTGTCACTTAAATATTTACCATAGATCATAACCTTTAATTTTCCTTATTGTAGATCTCTTTAAATAACTCTTCTTCATCCTTGGAATCTTCTAGATCACTATGGCACTTCATTAAATGTTATTCTGATCCTTTTATTTAATTTCTCTTCTATGCTTGGTACCCTTCCTTTTGCTTCAATCAAAATTCTATTTTCTTTTATCGGTAACTAACTCCTTTCACTCGGTGCCTTGGCTTCATTTATCTTTACCAAAAATTACTTTCATTTTACCGAATGGCTTCTTCCTGCTCAGTAACTAAACTTTTTTCTTTTCCTTGTCAGTTTTCTAACCTTTCTCACTTTTCTAATCTTCTTTACCGACTTGATATCATTAAATGTAAAGTAGAAAACAACTAAACCATTATTGGGTATGTGTAGGATCATGGTATACCAAAGTAGGCCCTTAAGTGATGATGAAAATTTAGAAAATCAGGTTTAGGCAAGTTGACATAAAAATTTGAACAAGTTATAAATATTATATCAAAAATATGTAAGAATATAACCTGTAGAAAATTGAATTTATTTTCAAAGATGCTAGGCCTTTTTAAAAAACAATTATTCTATATGTTGAAAATTTCAAATTTCATTGTAGTAGTACAAAAAGTTCAGGAAAAAAGTAAGAAGTAGGTGTATGTCTAACCACCTTAAACACAATCAAATGCTATTTTTTTTTTACAAGATTATAGATATAAGTAGTAGACACATGTCTGGATGTGACACATATTTTTTTGTACTTTTTTTCCCAAGTCAATAATTAATTATGATTTTTCTTATACAACTTTTCCAGAATACAAAAAATCTTGTGTCTGACCACGTTAACTTAGTTTAAACTTTATCAAATTGAAAACATTTTTTTAATTTTATTATAGTAGGAAAAGCATAGAATGTGACACATGTATTTCAAAAATGCTAGACAGTTTGAAAGTTATAGCTATTTTTGAATAAGTCTACCAATCAGGACTAGAAAGATAACAAGTAGGTGTATGCCTGACCACATTAAACAAAATCAAATAATAATATTTTTTATTAGATTCTAGGTAAAAGTATTAGACTCATGTCCGGATGTGATGTATATCTTTTTGTATTTTTTTCCAAGTAAATAATTAATTATGATTTTTGTGCTAAATTTTTTTCTGAATATAAAAACTCTCATGTCTTACCACCTTAACTTAGTCTAAACTTCATCAAATTGAAAAGGTTTTTTATTATAATTGTATTAGGTGAAGCATAGAATGTGATGTATATTTCAGATTTAAAAAATGTTGTTATTTTTTAAATTTATAGTTATTTTTCAAAGATTATATTAATCAAGAATTTCTTTTTATGTTGCCACTTTTTGGCATACCACAATCCTGCACATACCCTATTACCTCATAAAATTTATGATCTCTATTAGCTTTCCAATTAAGTTCGTTAATTTCACCAACTCCTTCACAAATTTTCACTTTGTGCTTTTCTTTAAATCACTCAACTTATATCATGCTCCTAATGATATGGAAACTTAATATAAACCATAAATCAATTACTTGACATCAATGACAAAATAACAACTGATATAATCCTGATACAATGTTGTATACCTCTAATCTCAATCTTCATCATCATCATCATCATCACCATCAGTTTGCGCTAATACTTTTCCCTAAGCGGTTAGGCTTTCTAAATCAGGGAACAAGACTCTAATACCAATTGTAGGTATATGATTTATTACTGATAGGGGGGTGAATCAGTAATCACCAAGTCTCTATTTTCTTCATAATTCCAAAACTTCTTTAACACATTGTTGCCCCATTTTTTTTCACCATATTTTTAGACAAAAATGAATGTATTGTGTGGTAGTAATGGTCTTAAAATTATTGAGTAAGTCATGAGTCTAAGTCTAGTTTTCCCCTTAGGCTAGGAGGCCTTTATCGGGTTTTCCCAAATTAACTTCTCCTTTTGTAAGCTGAGGGATTTTTATCAAATTCATCTTATTTTGGGTAGGTTAAGCTTCCAAACCTGACAAAGGTCATAGTTTGATTTTCTCTAACGTTGACTTTATGTGAATTTGAAATGTTTAGCCTTGATACCTCAGATTTGCCTCTTGGTGGAAAATCAGTTATGAGCTTCTCCTCGAATGAAAAATTGGTTTTCAGCTTCTCCTTGGTGGAAAATTGGTTTTCAGATTCTCCTCGGTAGAAAATTGGTTTTCGACTTCTCCTCGGTGGAAAATTGGTTTTCAGCTTCTCCTCGGTGGAAAATTGGATTTCAGCTTCTCCTCGGTGGAAATTTGGTTTTCAGATTCTCCTCGGTGAAAAATTGGTTTTCAGCTTCTCCTTGGCAAAAAATGGAAAATAGCTTCTCCATTACTCAAGCAGGTGGGTTTTGACTTGCGGGGTGCATTTTTCACCAAATCATTATACACAAGATCTTTTAAACAAAATTCAATCTGACACATGTCTTAAGGAAAAATTAGATAAGGGGAAGAAAACAAAGGCATAAGTATATTTCGCCCTTATACCAAATTTCAATGGATTTTTTAATCGATAAATGTTCACTTATAATTTATCATTTTCGTTAGAGAAGTTGAACAGTTTCAGTTACCTATCTTCTAACAGTCAAACTCTGGAGTCTATATGTACTATTTTTAAAAATCAACGAAGGGGTTGGCTAAATTTTGGCATAAAAGGAACTTCATTTTTGCTGAGTCAAAAGTGTTATGTTTGAATGCTAATGTTTTAACTGTTCCATTGCATTTATCTTTCAATTAACCAAAATATTTCTTTATTTTTTGGATTTTTAGTTCACGATCAAACCTGAAGTGTTGTATTAAGATTTGGTATAATCAATCAAGGGAAAATTTGAGTGTTATTCAAAATCATGAGAGATGTTCTTGTGAGATGTTTAGAAATAGATTAAATTATTAATCTTTTAGTTTTTCTTATGTATCATCATTATTTTCTATTGCATTACCAATTTTAGGAGCTTGTATGATTTATAAGGTCTTGAGATTGGCTAGATTTAGAGTTAAATCAATTTGCCTGAGCTAGTTCATGTCTAAGCCTAGCTTGGATTACCTCTTTTGTTCTCAGGTTAAGAACACACCCTGATTAGATTAGGAAAGGACAAAATTCATTGAAGATCAAACACTTAAGGGATCTATACTTGCAAATTCACAGGGAAATTAGTTATTCAGATACATTTCCCAACTATTGTATTCATTTATTTCTTTAATATTTGGGCATTTAAAGAGTTAAAGTGAAAAAGAACAATTTGTTTACCAAAATATTTTTGGTGACTCTGTTGGGGAGTCAAAAAGTTGCAAGACTAGAAGCAATATCATGAGCAAAGATGGTGCTTCCCCATGAGAACATGATTCTTGTGCTTTAGCCAAATCTTGGATTCCAAGATGATCAAGAGGATATCATTTCCTCATTGAATAATTTCACCTACAGATATAGAAGAAATGTTGGGCATTATAGAAATGCTAGCCAAGTGCTTGAAAAAGAAGAAGCAAGAGTAGAAGCACTCGAAAGAGCCATCCAAAGGAAAAATTTAAGAAGGGCACAATGTCGAGTAGAGTGTGAAGATAAATTTTTATATTTAAATTGAAGCCCTGGAGCCTAAAATATTTCTTAGGAGTGTTAAAAAATAAGGTGGTATAGACCCAATCTTTGAAAGACTTGCAGAAATTGATTTTTCTCTACTTGAAGTACCTCGCCGAAAGAATAGAGACACTAAGAGAAAAAGAAGACCTCCTTCACCTCCCAAACAATCATCCCCCTTGTCTACTACCTATCAAGTGCTAACATTGCATGGAGTGGTTTCTCCCCCCATTGTAAACTTAACACCTTATCTACCTCAGATAGTTATGGCAGTTCCTTGGGCTGCCGCAGTTGGTCCACTACAGCTAGTAGCATATAACCCACTTCCCATAGGGTCGAGGAAGAACTTTCCCAAATTCTCTGGAGATGGGAAAGTATCTATAGATGAGCACATTGTTACTTTCTTCACATCTATTAATATCTTAGTAGTACGTGAAGAGAATGTTGCAATCAGATTATTTGTTGACACTCTTGTTGAGGGTGAAACAAATTAGTTTCATCACTTGCAAAATTCTTCTATTACAGATTGGGATTCTATGAGAATGACTTTTGAAAGAATATTTAAAATTTTTGAAGATGAACATACTTTGTTGACACAGCTAACTTCTATCAAAAAGAGCCTTCTATAAGCATGAGAGATTTTGTGGCTAAATTTAACAAGCTAGTTAATCATGTCCCAATAGCTAACCAACCCACTGTAGGTAATTTAAAGATATTTTTCATAAGTGCTATGCCACCTAGTATCAGCTATGACTTAAGAAGGGTAAACCCTATTGATTTAGATGCTATACAGAGAACTGCTATAGAGTTAGAAGACCACATGATCTCATTAGGAAAGTGGAAATGAGAAATACAAAATAGGGCTAGTACTAGAAATACCACATCATCAAATGAGATGATTTCAAAATTATCTAATGAGTTTATCACCTTTAAGAGATAGCTTCCTAGACTTAACAATCCTTACCAACAAAATTTTCAAGACCAACCCAGAAGAAATAATGACATGAGAAATACTGATGGAAAAACATTGCAATTGCCTACTATGAAATAGAGGCTAGCCATAGAACTTTCTCCCAAAAGGGGAAACATGTGCGTGTTTCACCTAATGATAGATCATGATGGATAAATTTTCCCTAACATAGCTTGTGCCTGGAAGATGCATAAAAATGGATGAATGGAATGCTGGAGTATCTGGAGTTGAACTAGATTTGTGCTCACATGGTGACTCTGGAAATTTATTTTTGGAGTACAAATCAGATTTAGAGAAAAATGCTGCATGTTTTTCTACCATAGATGGAACCTCTTACGTAGTATGGACCTGGAGTCAAAAAGATAAAGCCCCTACTTCCACATCTCCACCCAAAAATGATGAGGTGTCTGCTTCTTTCTCTAAAGATGCCAACCAAGGAGTGAAAGTTATACGACCGAGTAAGGAACAAAATTCTTTTGACATTATTCAATTCTATAAAGATTCCAGAATTCATATTTCTTCTATAGACTACCTTAAGTCTAACCCTATGGAATTAAAAAAGTGAGTGGACTATTGTAGAGGGAGTCATAATTTAAATCAAAATGTCTTGACTTTAACAGAAAGTGAACCAATCTTGATAGGTCTATTTGAGCAAGGAGAGACATCCATTTTGACCACCTTCCCAGGTCAAAAGCCTAACCCTTTCTATGTTTCATTATTTATTAATGGTTGCAAGTTAAGCAATTTTATAATAGACTCTAGTGCCTCATACAATGTGATTTCATCAGCTGTAGCAAAGGCTTTAGGTCTCACCCTCACTAGGGCCCATGGTAAATGCTACTCCATGGATGCTAAACAAGTCCCCTTGGTTGGGAAAATTAAATATGCTCAACTAGCTTTAGCAGCACACCTTGAGAAGAAAATGTTATTAACCATCTTGGTTGTTGATATACCTTCTAGTTATGGCTTGTTGTTAAGAAGGAGCTTTTGTAAGGATCTAGGAGGTGAGATAAAGTTGGATTGGTCTCAGGATTTGATCTCGATAGGTAACCAAAAGATAAAGTTGATTCCCAAAGAGAAAGAAAAGTTCACATTACTAAAATCTGATCATCCCAAAACCCAAATTCTATACCAAGAATCAGGATTTGGAAACTACATGCTATTTATGGATAATCATGATGAAGAACTCAAACCTGAAGAGAAGGAAAATTGACCCTCTGATGAAGGAACGACATCATAGATTTGGACTCTTGAGTTTGATAGTAGTTGTGCATCATCACAGATTTTGATTACCTATCTTGTAGTGGTCAAACTCTAGTATCTATATGTACTATTTTTTAAAATCAATGAAGGGTTCAGCTGAATTTTGGCATAAAAGGAACTTCATTTTTTATGAGTCAAAAGTTTTTATGTTTGAATGTCAATGTTTTGACTTTTCCATCACATTTAGCTTTCTATTAAATGGAACGTTTCTTTATTTTTTGGATTTTCAGTTCATGATCAAACCTGAAGTGTTGTATTAAGATTTGGTACAATCAATTGAGGGAAAATCTGAGTGTTATTCAAAATCATGAGAGATGTTATTGTGAGATGTTTAGAAATATATTAAATCATTGATCTTTCAATTTTTCTTATGTATCATCATTATTTTCTATTGCATTACCATTTTTAGGAGCTTGTATGATTTATAAGGTCTTGAGATTGGCTAGATTTTGAGTTAAATCAATTTTCCTAAGCTAGTTCTTGTCTAAGCCTAGCTTGGATTACCTCTTTTATTCTCGGGTTAAGAAAACACCCCCATTAGATTAGGAAAGAAAAAAATTCATTTAAGATCAATCACTTAAGGGAGATGTACCTACCAATTCAAAGGGAAACCCGTTATTCATCTATATTTCCCAACTATTGTATTCAATTGTTTCTTTAATATTTGGTCATTTAAAGAGTTAAAGTGAAAAAGAACAATCTATCTACCAACACACATTTACCAAATAAGTTATAGTTTAATCTATAACATCATTATTGGTTAACTAAATATTAAATATCCATACAACATATAAAATCATCCACACAACAATAACTCTACTATTTATCTCGCAAAAACTTGACTAGGGTGAAAACCATAGTGTGAGAACAATACCACAAATAATTTGCACTTTTCTAAAATACAGTAGGTTAAGAGCCTACCCTGGTAAATGCTCACCCAATAATGATTACAAAAGGACTTTTAAATGCCATCCGATTAAGGGATTTCCTTGAGACCTTTTAAAGTCTTTACCCTATTAGGAGTAACCTAGTTAGAGGATTTTGAACATTCTTTTAAGAATGTCACCTGGTTAAAGGATTTTCCAATATACCTATGATGGCCTCCTGATAAAGGATTTTACAAGAACAATTGTTAGAGAGTAATAGATAAAAAATGATCTATACTTTTCACTATTCTTTCTAATTTAGATCCAATGAGGTTCCTTAAAAAAATAACATACCATTTGAATTCTCTATTCTTCTCTATATCTTTCTCTGTGATCCCAACAATACTTCTCCGTTCTGTTAATATCCTATCTTTCACCACAATCATCTTTATTCTCCATCACAATACAAGAAGCCTTCTTTCTTCTTCATGAAATATGAACTCCTCAATCATAAACCTAAACCTAAATCCAATGATTTGTATCTTTCATATCAAATCTAACCATCCATATTTCTTTTCTCCATATCCTTGTCGGCTTGTTAATGGATAATTTTTTTTACTCTTGTAGAAAATTCCCTAATATATTTTATCTTGATCTTTGTGTCATCACCTTTCTCCATAGATTATCCCTAAGTCATCCCACTTTCTTATCTCATCATCTATTCCTCTCTTTCCTTTAAGTCTTTAGTATCTCTAATGAGACTTCCTTTGTACTGATAAGACTTTATTTAATGTATTGATAAGACAATAATGTACCAGTAAGTACCTTTACTTATATTTGATTAATATCTTTATGAATTGAATTATTGATCTTATTCCTTAGAATATTATTATAAATAATCAAATCATTCATCATTCCACCATTGTTAGTATTAACTATTACCCGATAAGGTTCCTGTCAGAATATCATTTCTCTTACGTAATCTTTCATTATAAGAAAAAATTTGTTTTGATAGATATGGTAACAAGTTAAAATATCATTCCAAATAGTTTTAAATAATTGAAAAACATATAACTAATTATCATGTATACTAATCATGATCGATAATCTTCATCTTGTTACGCCAACAACCAACAACTTGATCACATACTTTGAGACAATTACATATACATAGTATGGTATACTGCATTGTTTAGATATAATATTTGTTACATGTAAAAATTATTTTAATTCCATATATTTCATTTTAAGGTTAATTCCTATGTAGGAGCTTGACCTAGGCAAGCCCTTTCCCACAACTTATTTCCCCTTCTTCTTGTTTTTGGGGATTAGTTAGCAAAGTTTCAGATCAATATTTTCAGAGTTACAAAACTAGTGACAAATCCTCTATAGCTTTTACCAATTTTTGGCTCTCTAGGACATGGCTAAATTTCTTGGAAAAGGATGACTTGAGTTGGAAAAGTCTTTGGAATATGAAATTTTCATAGTTGAAAGATACAAGCACCAGAGTTATAGATCCAGGATCATTTTTGTTCTAGATAGCTGCACGATAATAAAATCTAGATATGAAGTTCACTTGTTCCCTCCTAGTTTCAAGGTAATTTCATTTCTCTAATTTCATTTACCTTTCTTAGTCACTTATAAAATTTATATATCATCATCATCCCTATTATAAGGAATCCCAAAAATCCCATATTGTGTAGATCACAAATTTGCACCCTTCCTTTCTTGATTGTGCTAATCGGATTCACTTTGTTGGGAATTTTTTATTCCAATGTATGTGGAACTTTGTGGTCTATCCTTGATCACCATTTTATAACTTACATTTTGTTCAACCCATCCCTTTCATGCCTTATGCTTTTTATTTTGGCTAGTTAGACCTTGCATGTGTTTTTTTTTTTTTTTAAATTCTAAAAAGAACAAAAACATTGGGATTTGGTGTTTAGATCTGATTTGTATGCATTTCATTTTTATATTTTGTATATTTAGTTTTTTTGTTTCATTGATAAGGAGAAAAAGACATAAAAATTGTATATTGTTCATAGATTCATTCCTACATTTATATGTTGAAAATAATAAAAATCCGCAAAAAATCTATTTTATACATTTTTAGATCCTTTTATGCTTTGTTCAATAATATTAGCTTGTTTCTTTACAAAATATCTAATTTCCTTATCAAACATTTTAATACCTTTGATAAGCCATTAAGTAGTGAGGATTTTGATATGTTAGATGAAGTCCTTGATGACTTTATATCTACTAAATCTTCCTCTATGCCTCCTAAAATCTCCTTTTGTCAAAAGTTAATTAATCTCATATAAGGATTTAAGGTTCACAATAATATCTTTTATGACCAAATCAATGACTCCTCTCCCAATTATTTTCTCCCTAATGAGGACATATTGATGCAAGGACATACATTTAAGCCTTGTCTTAACTATATCCCTTGTTGGGATGAGCCATTGGAGATTCATGTTAATTATTCTCTTGATATGTACCTACCCCATGAGACTACGTTTGTACAAGAAGATGATTTTGTGATGAAAAAGGGTTATATTATTGATAATTCCCTTAATGACACTTCTCTTCCTATCCATTTAAATCATCTTCCTTCTAGAGATGAAGCACTAATGAGTCCTGATTTTTCATCTCCTAATACTACCTTAGAATTACAAAATGGTATATTTAATGCTCTCTAATTTTTAAATAAATATATTTTAATAATAAAGAAACTAATCGATTCAATACCATTCAAGATACCCCTAAAAAGAAACCAGTGACCATTGTAAAAGATGCTATCCAACTCTATTATCATGCAATACCATACATATATAACAATCCTCAAGATGATGATATCCTTGATGACTTTATTTCTACAAACCCAACCTTAGAACATAATCATTGTAATCAAATTGATTCTATTCAACCTCAATTTCCTTGTTCACTTATTTATCCAATACAAATAGGTAGACAATGCACTGTTGAAGATGATGATTGGGGAACCTTATATTTCACACTAACATTCCATAGCAATAATAAGACCCATCATTTGAGAATCAAACAACTCCATTTTATGATTGTATGGTTATGGATTGGTCCGCCTTAGATTTGAATACCATTCCACTTAAAAGAGACTCCTATCTTGCTAATACATCAAACCTTCCTCAAGATTATTATTTTTGGAGAGAAACTTTAGGTTTCCAACCTTCTCATTTTCCTAATAAATCTATACATTCTTCTCCTAATTTATCCTCAAAACAAGAGACTATTTTGTTTGAGATTCTGAAGGCCAAGTTATTTACTCTTCCTTCAAAAAATAAGCACAAAAATAGAAAACACAAAATAGACAATTCTTCCATTTATATGTTTCATCAAATTCATACCCAAAAGACTAATGCCTATTATAATATTAATTATAAAATTAAAGAATTAATTGATTGTGGTATGATTCAAAGGAAATGTAACAATTAATTCAAAAATTATGACAATCATCATGAATAAAATCTATAATCATGTATGTTTATCCTCACTATGTGACATTGATAAGCCTATAACTTGTAGGTTCGTTGTCATTTATGGTGATGCAGTTTTAGTTAGAATCATAATTTGTGAGAAACATAATAGTCCTTTCTCCATGTCTTCTCACATGGGGTGAAAAGGTCCTATTTCACTCTCTTATTTATCTCAAAGGATTTATTTTGTCTCTTTGATGACTCATCTATGTTATAAGATGACAACATTTCTTGCATGCATTTGTTGTTTTACATAAGGATATTCTAGTTTTCAATATATTGGCATCCAAAGTTGCAACCTTATGCTTGCATGAAATCAAATGTATATTATAAATAAATTCCACTTAGGAAGTATTGTTAGAAACTAAAGTCCACCAAGATAAATGAGAGGAGTGGGATGAATCAGTTATCAGATAATTATAACTTTTATCAACTTCAACAGCATTAAACCATGTAAGCAATATAATTACCAACCATAGAAAGATATTCATACACAATAACACAATGACACTAGATATGTTGACTAGGGAACCTCTTGATCAAAGAGTAAACCCTAGTGGGAATGATGCCCACAAAAGATGCACTAATATGAATATTCCTTGTGAAAGGATGGACTCTATTAGGAGTCTTATGAAATACATTCAATACATATGAATCCATGTTAGGAGATTTTGAATCCCTATTAAAAGATTCTAACCCCGTTAAGAGTTATGGAAGACAGAAGGACCCACTGCCCAAACAACGTCAGGGTAAGATCATTGAACACACTATCCAAATAATCTTTATATTACTCAATAGAATAATATGTTACCTCTTCTCTAACTATGCCAAACCGCACTCACTGTTACACCAGATCTCAATTTCAGATCTTTGTACCTTGCATGTCTTCCTCCTCAAATTCACTTTCACATTTAGCTCTTTTCTTCACTTCATGCATACATCATCACATCCAACCATATTACAATAAGGAAATAGATTCCTTCCTTTATACCACACTCAAATAAATACAAATGATTCGGCATACAATTACAAAGTAAAAGTTTCCACACGCTACATCAAAATTACACAAAACTGTCAGCTTCCAACTACAATAATTCTTCACTCATGTGGCCTTGAAATTTGCACTATCATCCACATCACTATCAATATGTCTTCAACTTCCCTTTAATTGAGCAAAACTAGATTCCATCCCGATTAGGAGATATCATCTGATTTCCACAAATCGCTACTCAAGAACATTACCTAAATACTGCTTCCACCAAAATGATCATAACTTCCATGAATAAATGAATTACTATCTGTGCTCTTAACCATAGAAATATAACATATCAAAGAATATATCCTCAACATCACATAGCTCCAACTATAATATCCCATGTGCGCTAATCCAAACTCTGTCTGCTTCTCTAGAAGTCTCTAGTAAAACACTGTGTTGACATCAGTGACAATCATAGTCATGAATGCAACAAAAAATGCTATAGAATGGATGCCAAACATTCAACATTCATTCCTAACAATCTCACCCATTGGCATTGATGGCAACATAGATGAAAAAACATCCAATGTTCCAAAAATCCAATACTGCAACACTACTGCTCCAAATCCTCTTCATCAATCAAATCTTGCTTCATTATCCTATTCAGTTCTCTCCAATAGATGTTTCAAATGGTTTTTCATGTATACTTCTCCCCCATTGACATCAATGATATAAATTTCATCATTATGTGAACAACAACTCCAATGTCAATAGACACTATTCAAAAAATACATTCACTAGAGTCCTCATGACTCAGCTCAAATACACATACTCCCCCATAGAGGAAGTACCAACATCCAATCCAGAAGAAAGAAAAGGCTCATATAAAACTAGATAGATGCAACCAACTACATCACTTCTCAAAAGTAGGCTGGGGCATAACCCCAAGCATACCTCTCAGATACTCAAATGTATCCTTAGGCAAAGGCTTTGTGAATATATCTGCTATCTACTCCTTTGTACTTATGTACTCAAGTCTGACTTCTTTCTCAACAACTTTCTCACTTACAACATGATACTTGATCTCTATATGCTTTGTCTTGGAATGTAATTCATGATTCTTAGACATACTAACTGTGCTAGTGTTGTCACAATGTATGACAATAGGCTCAACAAACTTTATTCCAATATCCTTCAGCATTTGCTTCATCCAAATTATCTGGTTATAATTGTTTGATACCACTACATATAATACTTCTACTATGCTCTGTGAGATACAATTATGCTTCTTTCTTAGCCAAGAAACCAATCTTCCTCCAAGGAAAAATGCTCCACCACTGGTGCTTTTCTTATCATCAACACTGCCTCCCCTATCAACATCTGTATATGTACATAGGGTAAAGTCATCAGGTTTTTCATACCATAATCTATAGTCCATTGTGCCTCTTAAATATCTTAGTATCCTCTTTACTACTGCATAATGTGATTCTCTAGGTTCAGCTTGAAATATTGCTACAATTCTGACTAAATGTGCTATATTAGGTCTTGTATGAGTCAAATACTACAATCCTCCAATCATAGATCTCTATTTCTTTTGTTCTACTACAGGAGTCTCATCTGTACTAGATAACTTATGTCCAGTCACCATAGGTGTTCCAACTAGTTTACAATTCTCCATTCCAAATCTTTTCAACAAGTCATTCAGGTACCTTGTCTGACTTACAAAGGTACCATCATTGTTTTGTGTTATCTGAAATCCCAAAAAGTATTTCATTTTACCAATCATACTCATTTCAAATTCAATCTTCATTTCATCAAAAAAATTTTCACTAGCTTCATCTTCTCCTCCAAAAATAATGTCATAAAAAAAAAAAATATAACCAACAAACCATTTTCAATTTCTTTTGTGTACATATTGCTATCAGCTGTTCCTTTTGTAAATCCCAATTTTAACAAATACTTGTCCAATATTGCATACCAAGTTCTAGGTTTGTGTTTAAGTCCATATAAAGCTTTCTTCAATTTACATACCATGTCTCCTTCTTGAGTCAAAGGAAAACCTTCAGGCTTCTCAATGTAGACTTCTTCCAATTCTCCATTCAAAAATGTTGACTTCACATCCATCTGATATACTTTGAATTTCTTGTAAGCTGCATAAGCCAAAAACATTCTCACTGCTTCAATTCTTGCAACAGGTGCAAAGGTTTCTTCATAGTCAATTCCTTCTTGCTGTGAGTATCCCTTACATACCAATCTTGCTTTTTTTCTTACTACTTCTCCTTGTTCATTCATCTTGTTTCTGAATACCCATTTAGTTTCAATAACATTCTTGTCTTTAGGTCTAGGGACCAATTCCCGTGTCTTGTTCTTTTCAATCTAATCTAGTTCTTCTTTCATAACATTAGTCCAACTTTCATCTTCACAAGCTTCACTAGTAGTTTTAGGTTCAATTTGAGAAATCAAACATAACTATTCTTGTACCTTATTCCGAGTTAGAACTCCTCTTTTGATGCTTCCAATAATTTGTCCAATAGGATGATTTCTTAATAAACTCTTGCTAGGTGTCATTGTCTCAGATCTCACTTTAGGTGTAGGCTCTTCAATGACTTCACTATGGCTTTCATTCAACAAATCATTGTTAGTCTCATAAAATAATTTAGTAGATCTAGTATTAGGTTTAGGATGAGCTTCTTCATCTGATTCATAATCAAGCATTCTTTCTTGAATTTTGAACTTTTAATCAACTTTAACATTTTCACTCTCAACAATAGTCTTAGTTCCTTTATTGTAGCATCTATAGGCTTTGCTTTTCAAATAATATCCAAGAAATATACCTTCATTGTTAGGATTAACAAGGTAGAAATAAAAATTATGTGCAAAAATAATCAATATCAGAAAACAATAAACCACACAAAAGAGAACACAATACACAAAGATTTAACATGGTTCACCCAATCCCTAGGCTATGTCCACCAATAATGAGTCCAATATTATTATTATCTAGTGATTACAACTTGATTACAATCTATAATCCCTTATAGCTCAATTCCGACGCAAGTGCTAAAATCCCTAACCCTAAGCCATATTATATACAATATTTTTACCGCTTTAGGGTTAGAATGAGTTACAAAATGTCAGCCCAAAATAACTAAAAAATATGCCGGCCTCAAAAAAAATTGGAATCCTGGATAGTATTTTCTAAAAATACTATCCAAACCGTGAGGTCGGGAGGAAAAGTGTACAGTACTTTCCTGGATAGTATTTTCCCAATCAATCACCTCAAGCTAACAATCTCCCACTTGGTGACTGATCAGTATCCACACTAAAAAACCTCCGACTTGGAGACTGATCATGTAGCAATACCACTACCATATGAGGCTCCTACTAGATCGAACCACCCTAGACTCAACTGTTTCTTTATTCTATTCAGTCTAGAAGACCAACTAAAGTTGAACATGAGTTTAACTTCTCCCTTGTTACTACCTTTGTAAACATATCTGTTGGATTATCATCTGTATGAATCTTTTCTAGCTTTAACTTTGCATCATCCAAAACTGACCAAATGAAATGGTACCACAACTATATGTGTTTTGTCTTTGAGTGCAAAGCATAATTCTTCACAAGATGAATGGCACTTTGGCTATCTGTATGTAGAAAATTATCCTTCTATGGATGTCCCAATTCTTCCATGAAGAATTGAAGCCATATCATCTCCTTGGCTGCCTCTGTACCATCAACATACTCTACCTCTATAGTGGATAAAGCAACCACATTTTATAGTCGAGAAATCCAACTCATTGCTATCCCACCAATAGTAAATACATAACTTATAGTACTCCTCCTTCTATCTATATCTCCTACCAAATCTAAGTCAATATAGCCTTGTATAGCAGTAGTAGAACCCCCAAAGTGTAAACACTTACGAGATGTACCTCTCAAATATCTAAGAATCTATTTGACTGCATTCCAATGCTCAATACCAAGGTTACTCATATATCGGCTAACGACTCCCACTACATGTGCAATATCTGGCCTAGTACATACCATAGCATACATTAATCTCCCTACAGCTGAAGCATAAGGTACCTTAGACATTTTAGTCTCTTCTTCTGGTGTCTTGGGACACATATCCTTAGTCAATTTCAAATGACTGGGAAAAGGTGTGCTGACAACTTTAGCATTCTCCATAGAGAAACATTGCAACACCTCAATATAATCAACTTGTGATAGAGACAATTTCCTATTTTTCCTATCTCTACAAATTTTCATACCAAGGATTTGTTTTGCTGCCCCCAAATCCTTCATAGCAAATGAATGTGCTAACTATTGTTTCAACCCCTTAATGTGATCCATTTTAGACCCAACTACAAGCATATCATCAACATATAAACATAAAATAATGTAGTTATCATCATCCAACCTCTTAAAATAAACACAATGGTTAGAATGACACCGACTGTATCCATGCTCATTCATAAAAGTGTCAAATTTAATATACCATTGCCGAGGTGCTTGCTTCAAGCCATATAAACTTTTTTGCAATTTGCACACTAAACTCTCCTTACCCTTGACCTCAAATCCCTATGGCTGTACCATATACATTTCTTCATTCAAATCACCATGAAGAAAGTTTGTTTTAACATCAAGATGCTCTAAATGAAAATCTTCAATAGCCACAACACTTAATAGTATGAATAAAAGTCATTTTAACAACTAGAGAAAAAATCTCTTCAAAATCAATACCATGTTTCTGTGCAAATCCTTTTACAACTAATTTGGATTTAAATCTTTTCTTACCTCCATCCTCTTCTTTTATCCTGTAAACCCCTTTATTCTATAAAGCCCTTTTACCTACGGGTAACTTACATAAATCCCATGTTTGATTTTTCAGCAAAGAGTCCATTTCATTTATCATTGTAGACTCCCACTAAAGCTTTGTATCCACCTGCATAGCTTCATTATAACATTCAGGTTCACCAGCATCTATTAACAAAATAGAATACAAAGATGGAGAAAATATTTCTAGTGGTCTACTTAGCCTTGTTGACTATCTAACATTCACTGGGGTGTGTGGTATTTTTTGTTTCTGTTGTTGTGGAGCATAAGAAATTTTTGGAATGTTATCATTTGGAATATCATCCAACACTACATAATCATTTTCTTTCTTCTCATGTTGCTGCAACAGATCTTTGTACAATACTTTCTCATTGAATATGACATCCCTGCTTCTTACAATTTTATGATTTTCAAAATCCCAAAGCCTATAACCAAATTCATCAATGCCATATCCAACAAATACACATTTCTTTGACTTAGCTTCCAGCTTGGTTCTATTTTCAGAATCTATAAGTGCAAAAGCTTCACAACCAAAGGTTTTGAGAAAAGAATAACTCACCTTCTTACCACTCCATGCTTCCTCTAGAATACCACAGTCCAAAGGAGTAGAGGGGCCTCTATTGATTAAATAAACAATAGTGTTCATAGCCTCTACCCACATATTTTTGGGCAGCCTAGCATGCAACCTCATACTCCTTGCATGCTCCATTATTGTCTTGTTCATGCATTTAGCCACTCCATTTTCCTGTGGAGTCCTTGGAACTATTTTTTGTCTATGAATACTAGTAGAGGCACAATAATCTTCAAATTCTTTGCTGCAATACTCACCGCCATTATTAGATCTGAGACATTTTAATCTTTTTCCAGTCTCATTTTCAACCAAGCTTTTCCATTTCTTAAAAGTTTCAAATACATCAGATTTTTGTGTAATGAAATATATCCATACTTTCCTAGTTTCATCATCAATGAATGTAACATAATACTGAGAGCCACCAAGGGAAGATACCTGAGCTGGACCCCATACATCTATATGCACAAGCTCTAATTTTTCATCTTTCTTTTCCTTCCCACTCTTTACAAAACTAACTCTCTTTTGCTTTCCATACACACAACTTTCACAAAAATCCATATTAACACATTTCAGACCAGGTAAAAATTTCTTTGAATGAAGTAATTTCATACCTTTCTCTCATGTGCCCAAGTCTATTGTGCCATAGTGCTATGTCAAAATCTACAACAATGGTTTGATGTTCTTCCTGCTCAACTACAACCATTGTTCCTGAACATTCATTATCTTCTAAAAAAATTAAAGTAGAAGGAACAGTATGACCTGTACAAAGATATAAGGTGCCTACTTTCACACCTTTTGCTACTACTAAGGAACCTTTTGAAACCTTCCAATTTTTATCATTAAAAGTAACTGTGCAACCCTCATCAGTGAGTTGCCTTGCTGAAATTAAATTTCTACTCAGCCTTGGATCATGTCTTACCTCTTGTAGTAGCCAATGATTCCCATTGTGAAAATTAATCTTCATTTTCCCTTTTCTAACAATTTGATAGCATTCATTATCTCCCAAATAAACTAGCCCAAAATCCCCTTGGACATAATCAACAAAATAACCTCTATGGGGTGTAGCATGAAATGAAGCCCCTGAATCTAACACCCATGAATCATCAACATTTTCTAAAGACAAGAGCAAAGCATCCTCTTCGGATTTGTTACTTACAACATTTGCCTCCTTTTTTCCATCATGTTTGTCTCCTTGATCTTTCTTCCAAGACCAACAATTTTTCTTCTTATGACCTAGTTTTCCACAGTACCAGCAATTATTTAGCCCTTTGGATTCAGACCTCTTTCCCTTTGATTTTCCTCTTGACTTCCCATGATTTCCAGAGTTGTTTCCTCTATCTCTTGTTCTTCCTCTGCTTTCTGCATTCAATACACTACCCAATGTGGATGCCCTTGAGCTTTTCCTACAAATTTCCTCACTCAATATAACACTAATAACATCATCAAACTTTAGGGTATTAGAACTAGAAATAGAATTACTAATAGCCATTACCAAGCCATTCCAACTTTCTAGCAAAGAACACAAAATCAAGAGAGCCCTAACCTCTTCATCAAAAGTAATTTTAACTGAGGCTAATTGGCTTGTAACTGTATTAAACTCATTCAAATTATCAACGACTAATCCACCTTCTACTATTTTCATATTAAATAAACACTTCATAATAAATACCTTGTTTGAAGCTGAAGGCTTTTCATACAACTTCACTAGGGTATCCATCAGATCTTTAGCTTTCATTGCTCCAGTGATATTGAATGCCACCAATTGTGCCAGGCATAAATGAATACTCCCCTGTGCCTTCCTATCCAAAATATCCCAATCTTCCTTAGACATTGTTGCCTCTTTCTTGGCTATTCCCTCTAAGGGCCACCATAGATCTTTCTGATAGAGATAGTCCTCCATTTGCATCTTTCATAACTGAAAGTTTTTCCCATTAAACTTATTAACCTTTAGCCTGCCCTCATCTGCCATTTCTCCCACTTAACTGAGAGACTCACCCACTAACTTGTGAGACCTACTTTATAGAATAGATGAAAGAAAAAAATGAAATAACCTCACTCTGATACCACTTGTTAGGATTAACAAGGCAGAAATAAAAATTATGTGCAAATATAACCAATATCAGAAAAAAATAAACCACACAGAAGAGAACACAATACACAAATATTTAATGTGGTTCACCCAATCCTTGGGCTACATCCACTAACAGAGAGTCCAATATTAATATTATCTAGTGATTACAACTTGATTACAATCTGTCATCCCTTACAGCTCAATTCTGTCGCAAGTGCTAAAATCATACATTATGAAATCCCTAACCCTAAGCCATATTATACAATATTTTTACCACTTTAGGGTTAGAATGAGTTACAAAATGTCGGCCCAAAATAACCAAAAAATATGTCAGCCTCAAAAAAAATTGGACTCCTGGATAGTATTTTCTAAAAATACTATCCAAACGGCGAGGTCGAGAGGAAATGTGTATAGTACTTTCCTAGATAGTATTTTCCTGATCAGTCACCACAAGCTAACATTCATCACTTCTAGGATCAAACTTTCCAATATCACCATCTCTCTTTATATAACATTTTCTTTCAAAAATTCTAAAATACTTAACTGAGGGTGCATGTCCAAACCATAATTCATAAGGTGTCTTGTCTATGTCTGCTCTAATTTGTACTTTGTTCATTGTATACACTATTGTGTTCACTACTACTCTCCAGAATATCTTCACCAAATCATTCTCAAATAACATAGGTCTTGCTACTTCAGTCACTGATCTATTTCTTCTTTCTGCAATATCATTTTGTTCCAGAGTTCTAGGGGCTGAAAACTATCTCTTAATGCAATTTTCTTCACAAAAGGTGTTAAACTCTCTAGAAGTAAATTCTCCACCTCTATCAGATCTCAAACATTTAATCTTCATTCTCAACTTTATTCTTAACAATCTTAAACTTATCAAGTGCTTTAGATTTTTCTTTAAGAAATGCAATCCACATCATTCTTGTAAAATCATCAACAAGAATCATAAAATACCTTTCTCCATAGAATCCTCTAGTCCTAGTAGGACCACTCAAATCTTTATGAACAATCTCCATCTTTTCTCCAGATGTAAACTTCTTACTAGGAAAATAACTTCTCTTCTATTTAGCCATCACACATTCTTTGCATATCATGTTAGTGGGCTTCATAATTTTATGCAAATCTCTTACTGCAAGTGTAGTACTTATTGTCATAATGTTGTCAAAGTTTATATGAAAAAACCTTCTATGCCATAACCAACTGTCATCAATTCATCTCAGTAGGATTCAACTGAAATAGATTACCTCTAGTTCTAGATCTAGTTCCAATCATATTTCCATCTTTATCCTTTATCATGCAAGTTTTCTCAGTAAACCAAACTTGATATCCCTTATCAACTAACTATCCAACACTCAAAAGATTATGTTTCAATCCATCCACAAAATAAACATCATCAGTATTAGTCTTTCCATCAAGAGTAATAGATCCTATACCTTTAATCAAACAAGGTGCATTGTTTCCAACTCTAATAACTCCTCCATCATAATTGTTAAACTTTATGAAATTTTTCATGTCTCCAGTTATATGATGTGAACAACCACTATCTCTAATCCAATCAAGTTTCTTTTCAACTTGAGAAACTAAGGCTTTTTCTTCCTTAACATTAGTTTTAGGATTTTCTTCTTTAATTGCTACAAATCCTATGTCATCATTATTCTCAGTATCACTTTCACTTAAAGTTATTTCTATACTAGCTTTAAGATCTTCATCATTAGCATAATAACATTCCTTAGATCTTCTAGGTTTGAAATTGTTTCTATACTTTTTAACTCTCTTAGGACATTTAGATGCAAAATGACCATATTCTTGACAAGTCCAACATTTAAATATTTTCTTACCATCTAGTTCTCTCTTCACAAGCAAGGCAATGCCTTCTTTAATCTTCTTGTCTTCTTCATTTCTAGATCTATTGTTGCTTGCATAATCTCTTCTCACATTGATGCTTCTTGACAAAGTAGGGTGAACACTAAGAGCACTGAATGATGTCTCCATTCTAGGTAAGTCTCCTGATAACCTTAGGTTCATCTATGTTGCTTCCAATCTTCCAAGAAGAGTCTCTCTTATAAAGTTTTTAGTACAAAGTATAACTTGTTCAATCATTTATGTTGTCTGCTTAAATACATGAGTCAATGTCATAAGAATTTTCCATATCACTTCATTCTCTATCTTTGTTCCTCCACAAGATTTTATACCTATAACAATTTCTGACATTCTACCAATATAGCTTCTAACAGATTCATCTTACAACATTCTTATATCTTCAAATGCACATATCCAATTATGTAATCTAGCTCTTTTTGCATGTTCATCACCTTCAAAAGTAGAGTGTAAAGCTTTCCAAATTTCATGAGATTTTTTCAAACATTTTACCTGATTGTACTCATTCTCTAGAAGGGCTATCAAAAGTGCTTCTCTTGCAAGTATGTTACACATGAATAGATCTCTCTCCTTAGTAGTACATGTTTTAAGATTGTCCTCTTTAATGATAGTCATATCATTCTTTGTAATCAATCAATAACCTAGTCCTAAACATAGTAGGTGTGTCTTCATCTTTTCTTTCCAGTTGTCAAAATTTACTCCATCAAACTTAGGGCTTTCTTTCCTGAAATTCACCATGGATCTCCTTAAGTTGTTAAACTTCTTTTTCAAGGACCTACCACTCTAATACCAATTGTTAGAAAGTAAAGTCCACCAAGATAACTAAGAGGGGGGGGGTGAATCAGTTATCAGATAATTATAACTTTTATCAACTTCAACAACATTAAACCATGTAAGCAATATAATTACCAACCATAGAAAGATATTCATACACAATAACACAATGACACAAGATATGTTGACTAGGGAACCTCTTGATCAAAGAGTAAACCCCAGTGGGAATGATTCTCAAAAAAGATGCATTAATATAAATATTCCTTGTGAAAGGATGGACTCTATTAGGAGTCTTATGAAATACAATCAGTACATATGAATCCCTGTTAGGAGATTTTGAATCCCTGTTAAAAGATTCTAACCCCGTTAAGAGTTATGGAAGATAGAAGGACCCACTGCCCAAATAGCTTTAGGTTAAGATCACTGAACAGACTATCCAAATAATCTTTTTATTACTCAACAAAATAATATGTTACCTCTTCTCTAACTATGCCAAACTGCACTCACTGTTACACCAGATCTCAATTTCAGATCTCTATACCTCACATGTCTTCCTTCTCAAATTCGCTTTCACATTTAGCTCTTTTCCTCACTTCATGCATACATCATCACATCCAACCATATTAAAATAAGGAAACACATTCCTTCCTTTATACCATACTCAAATAATTACAAATGATTCGGCATACAATTACAAAATAAAAGTTTCCATGGGCTACATCAAAATTCCACAAAATTGTCGGCTTCCAACTACAATAATTCTTCACTCGTGTGACCTCAAAGTTTGTGTTGTCATCCATGTCACTATCAATGTGTCTTCAACTTCCCTCTAACTATGCAAAATGAGATTCCATCCTAATTAAGAGATATCATCTGATTTCCACAAACCGCTACTCAGGAACACTACCTGAATACTGCTTCCACCAAAATGATCATAAATTCCATGAATAAATGAATTACTGTCCACACTCTTAACCATAGACATATAACATATCAAATAATATATCCTCAACATCTCATAGCTCCAACAAAAATATCCCATGTGCGCTAATCCAAACTCTGTCTGCTTCTCTGCAAGTCTCTGGTAAATCACTGTATTGACATCAATGACAATCATAGTCATGAATGCAACAAAAACTACTACAGAATGGCTGCCAAATATTTAGCATTCATTCCTCACAAGTATAATGTGTCCCTCCTCTTTTTCTATTCTTTCCCAACACATCCAATATCCCTTATGGATTTGCATCTTTATAGTATAATGTTTGTTCTTACATGTATTTTTTCTTTACACAAGGATCTTCACTTTTTTAGCAAATTTACATCCTGAGTTGAAACCTTATGTTTTCTTCAAAGTACATTTCTATTATTAAATATCTAAAACTTAGAGCATATATTGGGGTATTCTTTCCATCTCTCCTTCAAAGGATCCATTATCTCTTTTTTGTTCATCTCTTTTATACCATGATGTCCTCCCATGCATGGACTTGTTGATTAGGATATTTCTCTCTCATGAGACTAGCATCCTGCTTACAATCTCTTCCTTACTTGGAAAGTGTATATCTTGTTTAATTGGGCTGACCATTATGTAGCCATAATAAGGCATGATTATTTCCCTTTTATCTCTATGGATTTATATTATTTTATGATGGTACATTATTTTCAGCATGAGATACTTTTATTTTAGTCAAGATCCTAACATATTTTATCAAAAATAATTTTCATTCTACGAAAGGCATTTTTATCATTATATAATTATTCATATTCATTTTCTTGATGACTTTCTTACTTTATACCTATCATGTCTTTTCTAGCATGTAGATGTCTATTTTAAATTAGGAGTTTTATATGATTTACAACTTATATTTCTTATGATTTTATATATATCATTTATTTGGGAATGAACCTAACTATTTTCTTGGCTTCCTCCATTTACTCAGGAAAAATGAGGGTGAGGGAGAGAAGCTAAAAAAAATGGTCAAACAATGTAACATGCTATTCTAGTAAGAATTGGTTCTAAAGGATAGGAGGAAGGTAGCAAGCAAGGTCGGATGGACTAAGTCGAGGTCCAAGTATCCTATGGGATGGTAGAAACTAGGTGAAGTATGGGCCCATGGCTCTCCTAAAGTCATTTGAATCATCCATGACTTCTCTACTGAATCAGTGAACAATCCTAAAGTTTGGGCACTAGGCCCTTGGCCACCGCCAATGGGAAATAAATGGGAAACCCATAAATACTATCTATAACATATCTTGGTTAACCGGTTGGGTGGTCATGTTACGTATAGACTCACCCCCCTCTTTATTATTGTGGGAGGGCCTATCAAATTATATGGTAGACCATGCAAATAGATGAGGGATGGATCAATTGGTGCCTAAAGAAGCCTTTCTCACTTCCTAAAAGATTGTTAATGCAGGGAAAGGTGCCCATCATATCTGAGGGACCCATACTGATCTAAGGAAAGCCCTACTATTTTAAGGCCTACAAGATTGGCCTAAGTTTCCTATCCCTTCTTTAGGCACTCAGCGAGCGGGATAGCTAATACAAATAAATAAGAGTTTTATTGCCTAGTATCCTTTATGACAACAACCTATAAACTAGTAGCCATTGGTAGATAGGTAAGTTTCCCCAGTAAATGTGTTAGTCTAATAGAGACAATTAGAGTTTTTCAAATGATCCTTTCCAAAGAATTAGATGATCTACTTGAACATTCATGGTTGTATTATATATTTTGTCTTTCCTTCAAACTTTGGGAGAAAGGTTGATGGTGCATTCATTTTCTCTTTTTTTCTAAAGATATACTTTCCTTAGTACAATGGTATTTGTTTATCATGTGACATTATTTTCTTAGACATAATTATTCATTTTGATTCTATTGGTAGTGGGCTAGCATCCCTCATAGCATTTGTGACATGGCTTAACCACCTTCTTTGTCTTCTATAGGTCTAGTGATTGTATCGGGCATTAATAGGTTAATCTTTTGGTGCAATGCCAACCACTACTTGTACAAGTGGTATTAGAGCTTGGTCATAGGTTTGAATCCATTTAGGCCAAGGAAAGTGACACTGGGTGGGAGATTGTTGGTAGTGGGCCAGCGTCCCTTTCAAGGTTTGTGACATGGCTTAACCGCTTGTTGTGTCTTCTATCAGTCTAGTGATTGTATCAGGCATTAACAGGTTGATCTTTTGGTGCAACGACATGCTACTTGTAACAAATTCAAGATTCTATTTTATACAAGACGTGTGCATCCTTTATCAGAACCTCTTCTTTATTTGCAAAACTATGTTTATTATAAAAAAACATCCCTTACTACTTTTTTTAATGTGTATCATCCTTCATCAAGAATCTCTATTTAATTTTGAAATAGAGGGCTATATGGGTGCATTGTTTTCAACTCCCCCTCTTTTCCTTTAAGATACTATCTTTGTTCAAGGACTCCTCTTGAAGTAAGATGTCTTGTAGACAAGATTTCTTCCTTTCAAGGGTCCCTTCCCACAAGAAAAATATTGTTTCATGATTATCTTTATACTTAGCTTATAAGAGTCAAAATTCTTAGCTAAGTTCATGGCATACATTATTGTTTTAATAAAATCTTCTAGTTATTGTAAATAGGTTTCCTTGGTTATCTTCCTTTTGATGTCTTTGACGATTTCATCATAATGAGAGGGCATACATAAAACCTCCCTTTTACATTATGCATGACATTTCAAAAGTTGTGACAAAGACAAAACTAACATTTCCAAAACTATAACACATTCAAATTAACATTTCCAAAGATTAATTTTAAAAGTCAAGAATAGCCGCAATCTTCTCAAAGGTGTATTTCAATAGCATGATACACAAACCAGCTAAAATTTTCAATCACGTCTTTTGTAGTACTTTATTTGTGTAGCCCAAAGTAAGACATGCAATCATATTGTGCATGGTTATTAGACTTTGTATGATTAATAGTAGGAAACACAATCTTAGTGGGCTAGGTAATCACACCCCTTTCTCTCTCTCCACTCTTAGGGTTGGTCTAGTAGGTTAGACCATGGTTTTCATTTTCATTAGTGATGCTTTTGTTCTTCCTATGTGACCACTTGTTCTCTTGCAATAGATTTATAGACATGATATTAGTGAATGAGACATTTTTGGCTAAGGTCTACTTCACTAGTTGATTAGGAGTTCTATTTTAGTAATAACCCCTTTTAGTGCTTTTGTGTCTTCTTTTTCTTTTCTTTTTCCTTTTATTTTTTTCTTTGTGTTCATGCCCTTGTGCATGGATGTGGAATTAATATCTCTAGTTTGGGGGCTTGTGTCCTTAAACTTCATGATGTATTATCTCTTTGTGATTCACCTATCATCATCTCTCATCATTCATTCTTGTTGGTGTAATTAAATCATCCTAATTACACTTTACTTAATCTTACTTAGGATAAAACATTTCATAGTAGTTTGTGATTGAGACACCTAGGATTTTTTACCTCAATTAATCACATCATGTAGGAGAAATTACAATTTTGGTGTGAGATCCACCTTTAGTGCTCTTATCACATTATCATCCTAATCCACTGCACATACTTCATTTCATAATGGAGGATGATCCACATTTGGTGGATATGTGATTAAACCTAGCATAGGTGATAGCTTATTAGCTCCTTATCATTCTCTCTTATCACCTTTTCTATATAAGTTGGCCTATTATGTAAGGGTAAAAGCACAATAAGTTGTCACCCTTTTACAAAGGAAAAGGATAACAAAATCAAAGTTGTTCAACTTCAATCGTATAAAAATAGCACTGACGTTTTGAATTTGAAGATGATGTGAACTAATTAAATGTGATAAAATAGATGAAGTTTATGATTAATATTTTTAATAATTTTTTTGAATAAGAATTGATATTTTTAAAAAATTTTAAAGACAATTTTTCAGTTGTTGAAAAATGTTGAAAATTAGGGGTCTAGTTCCCACCAAAAAATTATATATAAATAAACATTTTTTCCCCTAATTTCAAAATATGTCATAGATGACATATATAGCTAGTGCATGAATAAATAAAAAATGGGTTGTGACGTATATTTTCTTTTTCATAACAATTCAAATTCCAACTCACTGAAATCAACATTTTTCATCTTGCAACATATTTTTCATAACAAATCTATCCCAATAAAAAAAATATATATATATTTTTGAAGAGGACTCTCTCCTCTAGTGCACCATATATTTTTCAAATTTATTTAATATGATTTACTATTTTTTTCTTTCTCCAAATCAACATTTTCGTGACTATTAAATTGCCTACTTGCAATATTTTTTAATTACAATAAACTATGTCTAAATAAAACACTATAAAATCTATATGAGGATATTCCTGACTATGATCTCTACAAAAGGGTATTTTTTATTTTTTTTAAAATATAATTAAAAATATTAGGATTTATTGAAACATAAATTTTCTGAAATAATTTTATTTTTATGGTAATTGGACCCAAAGTGGTATAAAACATGCATTTAATAGATATGTCCAATTGGAAAAGTTAAAGAACTTATCTAACTTAGCTAGAATGAATCTGTATCATCTTAAAATGGAAGCACTACCATGTTAAGAACATTTTAAAGCCCTCTAAGTAAGTGGTTTGGGGTCATGTTGAATGCCTTGAATGGGTACTTGATTTGGATCTGGCTTTTTCCCCTATTCTGCCCCATTCCCCACCTCTTCCTGGCATAATTCTTCCATCCTGAATTAAGAACCTTGGATTCTTGACCTCAGGGTCAAGGTCGACCTCTTAGGTCAAGGTCAACCTCAACCCTAACCTAGGTTAGGGATGACCTCAACCCTCACCTAGGTCAAGGTCGAGCTCATCCTTGACACTAGGGTCCAGGATCTGTTGGAAATATTCAGGAATTAACCAAGTTACTGAGAGGGGAGGGGTGAATCAGTAACTCCAAATTTTCTTACAATTACAGATGTATTAACATATAGTTCACTTTTTCCTTATGCATATAGAAAGCATGAAACTTAAAAGCATTCACAACAATGACACATAGATTTGGTTACCCAGAAACCTTCCAAAAAGAAAGTAAAACTGGGGTGGGGATGAAACCCACAAAGCTTTAGTACTGCAGAATAAAGTTGGCCGGTTAAGGCTTACAATTTGATCACTTCTAATGATCTGCCCTGCTAGGAGCAATAAGGATTGCTAAATCCACCCTGTTAAAGGATTTACAAACATACAATGAAGTATGCACTCGGTAAAGAGATTTTACAAAAGATTGTTAAGTCTACCTAGTTAAAGGATTTTAGTACTGATTCACCTGTTAGGATGAAACAGTAGATCTCTTGCTTTGCAACTAGATTGCTGATTGAGATTCGAGATGTACTGATCACCTTCTGTGATGAATTTGTCTTTGTTGTTCCCTATACTGCTGTAGCCCTTTGTAATTCTCTTATCTCTGCCTTTCTTTCTTTTTCACATTCATACTTATTTTCTTACATCTTGACATTTTTACAACATTGTTTATATACAAGTCTAAACAATTAATTACAATTACAAAGTCGGCTTGACAAATAAACATAAGTGCCACTAAGTCGGCCCAAGTATGGTTACACGGTTCCTGCAAACTAACTCGGTGACTTTCTAATACTCGGCGTCCACTGCATTACTTGGCATCGTCATGCACTCGGTAGAAGTGAAGGCACGGTTCATACTAACCACTCAGTAGGTTTTGAACTCGGTAAATACTGGTGACTCGGTAGACATAATGTTACTCGGTTTACACTGTCCTGCTCGGTTTGCACTATCTTGTTCGGTTTGCACTGTCTTTCTCGGTTTGCACTGTCTTGCTCGGTTTGCACTGTCTTGCTCGGTTTGCACTGTTCTACTCGGTTTGCACTGTTCTACTCAATTTACACTATTCTTCTCAGTTTGCACTGTTCTGCTCGGTTTGCACTGTTCTACTCGGTTTGCACTGTTCTGCTCAGTTTGCACTCAGAATGCAAATAAGTGTTGTCACTAGTGGTAATTCTGCTTAATGCCAACAATCTCCCCCTTTGGCATTAGTGACAAAAAAACTTATTGCCCAAAAATTATATACATGAATCATGCTGAGATTTATTTTTGATTTTTTTTTTTCAAAATTTGTCTTTGTCATAGGGCTTAATACATTATCTCCCCCTTTCAATGTGCTAACTTTTTCTTCTATACAAATCTCCCCCTTTTTGATGATAATGCCAAAGGTGTATATACAAGTGATTTACAGAGAGAATCCAAAATTTGATAGAAAATCAGAGTGTACCTTCATTATTAGTGCCAGGGTTCTATCCCAATTTTCTTGCAGAATCTTGCATGTTTGGATTGCAATTTGGACTTCTGTAGAGAGTTCAATCATGTGATCTGCTATAGAGAACTGATTGTCATGAATCAATGTTTTGGAATGTTCAATGTGCTTATACATTGTATTCATCATGGGAAGGATCATGTTCTGGATGTCTAGCAGTGTGGACCAGATCCTTGTGTCTTCTTTCAGTAGATCTAACTGCATATTTGATAGGTATGAGATTTTCATGTGATGAGTAGAGCTTGAACTTGGTTCAAGTTGTAGCTTCTATATGCTAATCTTCATATCCTCATCCATTTTATTCATTTTATCCTTGACATTCTTTGTGAACTCGGCAATATTGCACAGTCTGGCCAAAAGAGAGGTGACATTTGAATAGGTAGATTCAATGTTTGACAAATCTGAAGACAATTCCACTTGATTAATAGCTATGTACTGAGAAATGTGCTCAAGCACTTTATTGTTGAATCTCTTCTTGGCTCTTTCAACTAACTTTTCCATCCCAGATGAATCCTCATTGTATTTATTTACTGCTTCAGCTAATTGTAGCAAAACATGTTGAGAGGAGTCTACTTTAATACCTAATGCATCAGACAAAATGTCTTTAGCATCCTTAATGATTTGATATTCCTTGTCTCTCTCCTCTTTAAGCTTCTTTTGCTTTGCTTTCCTTTGGAGGATTTCACCTATATTTTGCATTTGGTCCCCTGATAGATTTGCAAAATCTAATGTTGGAATCTCTATTTCTTCATCTAGGTCTATATCCTCTACTATATTCTTACCCAAAAATTTTATACTCGGTTGAGCCTTAGGCTTATCTGTACTTAATGCCTTAGTAGTAGTGACAATAGACATAGTAGGACTGGCTATAGAGACTGGCATACTGTCTACTGGAGAACTTAAAGTATTTATACTTGTAGAATCAAAAATTGGAATACTTACTACTAGAAAACTTGATGAAGTGGGAGATTGCAACTCAGTAGAAGAAATGGTGGTTTCTTCTGTTGTTGCTATAGGTGATTGGACAAAAGTTGAAGTTGTCACAACCATGCTTGAAGGTGTCTCCGGGCTAGATGTAGAAACTTTTACTCGAGAGGTAGGAAGTGATGCAATGACTTCTGCTGCTATCCTCACAGTATCATCTACCTTAGTGGCTTCTTCTTGTTCATCACTGTCATCTTCAATATCTTTTACTATTACTGTTTCAATACTTGGTTGGTGAAGATGGTATAATTTCTTCCATGTGGCATTTGCAGCCTTCACAACCGATTCAATATTGTTGATCAGAATCAAACAAGTATTGAACTTTAGTGTCATCTTATTTTCATTTTCCTTTAATGCCTTCTTTATTTCATCATTTTTCAAGCTCAGCATTAACTGTCTCAGGGTTTGATCAAATATGTCTATTATAGTTTGCTTTGCATTGCTCCATCTCATTTTTATTGGATCTAATAAGACTGCTGGAACCTATGGGGCTAATTCATCAGGAGAGTATTTCCACTATCCCATCTTTTCAATAACAGCATCTTCTATTTCCTTCTGTTCTATTTCTGATCTAGTTTCATATTTAAAAGATTTTATGTTACTTACTCCAGATCCTGATCCGTCTCTAAAAAGTTTGATCCTCTCTTGAAAGTTTAGAGGAGGCCTTTTGAATACTATATCTTTGTCTGCCTTGTCTGCCTTGTTTGCCTTACCTCTTGCACTTCTCCTTGTAAATACAGTAGTGGGAGGCTTAGGTGCCTTAGTGATGAATACCTTTCCTTTCTTCTTTGCAAGTTCTGGTTCCTCTGTTTTCTCATCCTTTTCCTCTTCTTCTTCATCATTTTCTCCTTTGTCCTCGGTTAGCATTTGCATTTTGGCTATCCTCTTCTTTCCTTTGTTTACCGCCTGTGGAAGCTTTATGCTTAATTCAATTCTCACCTTTGCTTCATCATATGTTCCAAAATATGGAGCTTTGGGATTAACAGGCTGATTAAGGAGGGCTTCAATGATATTCTTGGTTTCATCAATATTTACCTCATAAGGAAGAGGTTTTACATATACAATCCTCAGTTTAGTTGCTTGAATATATACATTGTCACAGTCTACCATGAAACAAATGTCATCCTTATAATCTTCCACCAACTTCTATGGAATCTGGAATCTGTCATTCATTTTCTCTTTGAAAGACTCAAAATAACTATCCATGATGCTTTCAAAAATTTCACCCATTTCTGAGATGTATTCATTTATCTCATAAAGGACTGGCACATCTTTTCTCCATACAACTTTTCCTTTGGAAGGGAAGAATTTCTGAACATAGAAGAATAAACAGACCAGTAGAGATCCAAACTTACATGGATTGTTTTTGGAAGTTTGAATGCTTTCCATGTTCTTGTTAAACTGTTTTAACAATAAATCTGCAAGGTCAAATGATAAGTTATTCTTGACCACTTTGTATGCTAGGTCAATAGCTTCACAGGAGACACTATTCTATCGACTTGAACTGTATATTTTATGGGCAATTATGTGTGTACCAAACTTCAGTTCAGCATCGGTAATGCTGCTAACTTTTATGCCTCTACCGTCCCACTCGGCTAGGGTTTTCTTCTCCAGTTCTGACCGACCTAGGGTTTTGGTGGTTTTTGCTTTGTTCAACATGGGAAGACCGGTGATTTGATGAATCATCTTCTTGGTGATCTCTATGGGTTGCTCAAGCCAAATCTTGCCATCATGTATACGGCTGAGAATGTATCTAACCCATTTCTCCCAAAAGTTTCGAGGTAAATGTGCAATGTGAACTAATCCCTTATCTTCCAGATGTTTGTGCTCGGATTTTAGAATACCATCCACACACAGTTCTTCATGCACAATATCTAGCTCTAGGTTTCCCATTTCATGAATTGCATAGTTGAAATGATTACGAATATCGTTAATAAGTAGTACCTTAGGAGGAATCTGAGATTGAGCTCCGTTCGGGTCTAGGGCTGCTGCAATTACGGGCACGATCTTGAAATCTGGTGATCTCCATTTCCCTTGGACTAACATTTATGATCCTTTCTTCGCTGAAGTTCTGGATGATGCCATGGTAGCTCACAGAAAATTCTTTTCACAAAAAAGTATTTGAATCGCTGGATTGCTCTTGAAATTTTCTGCTCTCAAAGTGCTAAAGTTCACGGTGAGGAATGAGTTTGATTTCTTGCCTTTTGTTTACAACTCTATCATTAATGCTCAGTACAAATTAGGGTATGAATTCTAATAGACTGTCACCTACTAAGAATTAATTGCTCGGTAAAGACTTCGCAACTCGGTGAACTCCAGAATTCATATTGCTCCGACCTCGCTCGGTAAAGACTTGTACTGACCTTGCTCAGTGAAAACTAATACCGACCTTGTTCAGGTAAAGACTGATACCGACCTTCCTATGATCTTACTACATCTTGTATGTTGATTTAGATCTTTCTTTTAATTCAGTTCTGGAACTACTTGAAGTTTGTCTATGAGAATACAGTTCCAGTGCTTTCTTGGAAATTTAGTTTGAGTCAATAGAGCCACCCATTCCATTACTTGGACTGGTTTGCTCGGTAGATTTAGGAATCCACTTTTGTCTCACCTGTTTCCTGACTTTAGTTGCTTCATTCTTCTTTCCATCTTCAACTTCATTAGCATTCATGCAATTTCTGGCTATGTGACCGAGTTTAGTTTATTTGAAGCATCTTACGGTAGTATATCTTTTCCTTAGATGATGTTTTATGCAGTTCATGCCAATGTGTCCATATTCTCCACAGTAATGACATCTACACCAGGTGTTGTAGTCCCATCCAAACATTGCTTTCATAATTTGTTCTGCTAGATTGAATGTTTTGGATCTACACTCGGATGCTTTGTGACCTTGTTTGTTGCATTTGTGACAATTACCTCTGAATCTTGGTTTTTCCCTGCATTCATTTGCTTTGTGACCATGTTGATTGCAGTTGTAGCATTTTCCATTGAATTCTACTTTTTCATTGCTCCAAAATTTATTTGAAGTATGTCCTATTTTACCACAATGATTACAAGTAGGTTTCTAATTTCTTTGAGTACCTTGCTTAAAAGATTCACCTTCTCCTTTGTATCCAAGTCCTGCTTTTCCTTTCTGCCTATGAAGATTTCGCTCATACAGCTGATTCAAGTCTTCTTGGCTTTTCAGCATTCCTTCATTGATTTGTTTTTTGGCATTTAGGTCATCCACCAATCTTAGATTGATTTCCTTTTCAGATCTTAGTTCTTCTCTTGTGCTTTCTATTTCTGATCTTAGATTCAGAATTTCCTCATTTGTATGGGAGATCTGATCAATTAGGTTTTCTAGCTGAAGGGTTTTATTTTGGACTTCATTGTTCCTTCCATCTAATTCATCTTTCAACTTGTTTCTTTGTTCTAAGATCTCACAAAATCTGGTTGAGTGTAGCTCTTGTTCTCTTTTTAATTTTCTCACTTCTTCCTGCAAAGACCCATTCTTTTCTAGGAGTTCTTTGACAACATTGTTTGCTTCATCTAAGCTATTTGAGGGAAGAAGATCTTCAATCTTTTCTTCAATGTAATTTTGATCATTCATCTGATTTGCAAGTTCCTTCCTTCTTCTTAGGGATTGGGAAAGATGTTCTTTTGCTTCTTTAAGTTTAGCTATGGCCATTTCCAGATCTAGCTTTTCATTTTCAATCACCTTGTTCAGTTTGAATACCTCCATTTTCCTGGATCTTTGCTCAAGCTAGTTAAGCTTTATCTTGAGAACCAACAATGCTCTGATACCAATTGTTGGAAATATTCAGGGATTAACCAAGTTACTGAGAGGGGAGGGGTGAATCAGTAACTTCAAATTTTCTTACAATTACAGATGTATTAGCATATAGTTTACTTTTTCCTTATGTATATAGAAAGTATGAAACTTAAAAGCATTCACAATAATGACACATAGATTTGGTTACCCAGAAACCTTCCAAAAAGAAAGTAAAACTGGGGTGGGGATGAAACCCACAAAGCTTTAGTACTGTAGAATAAAGTTGGCCGATTAAGGCTTACAATTTGATCATTTCTGATGATCTGCCCTGCTAGGAGCAATAAGGATTGCTAAATCCACCCTGTTAAAGGATTTACAAACATACAATGAAGTATGCACTCGGTAAAGAGATTTTACAAAAGACTGTTAAGTCTACTTGGTTAAAGGATTTTAGTACCGATTCACCTGTTAGGATGAAACAGTAGATCTCTTGCTTTGCAACTGGATTGCTGATTGAGATTCGCTGATGTACTGATCACCTTCTGTGATGAATTTGTCTTTGCTGTTCCCTATACTGTTGTAGCCCTTTGTAATTCACTTATCTCTACCTTTCTTTCTTTTTCACATTCATACTTATTTTCTTACATCTTGACATTTTTACAACATTGTTTATATACAAGTCTAAACAATTAATTACAATTACAAAGTCAGCTTGACAAATAAACATAAGTGCCACTAAGTCGGCCCAAGTATGGTTACACGGTTCCTGCAAACTAACTCGGTGACTTTCTGATACTTGGCGTCCACTGCATTACTCGGCATCATCATGCACTTGGTAGAAGTGAAGGCACAGTTCATACTAACCACTCGGTAGGTTTTGAACTCGGTAAATACTGGTGACTCGGTAGACATAATGTTACTCAGTTTACACTATCCTGCTCGGTTTGCACTATCTTGTTCGGTTTGCACTGTCTTGCTTGGTTTGCACTGTCTTGCTCGGTTTGCACTATTCTGCTCGGTTTGCACTGTTCTGCTCAGTTTACACTATTCTGCTCAGTTTGCACTGTTCTACTCAGTTTGCACTGTTCTGCTTAGTTTGCACTGTTCTGCTCGGTTTGCACTCAGAATGCAAATAAGTGTTGTCACTAGTGGCAATTCTACTTAATGCCAATAGGATCCTCAGGGTTACCTTTCAATTTCAAGGTTTCATCAAAATCTTGTCTTTTCCCTCTTTGGGGCAACTATTTTTTAGATTAAGTGTCAAATTCTCAAATTAATATTTGAGGTGGACCTTTCTCGATATTTGTATAGGATTCCTAATTTATTATTGGAGATTAGCCTTTCTCAAGTTTTGTGCCTCATGCTCAAATTAAATTTGGGGTTGGCCTTACCTCAAATTTTGTGACAAGGCTCTTAAATAATTTTTTTTATTTCTATATTAAGGGTGTTCCCCTTCTAGAGTTTTGTGCCATGGGCCCTTAATTATTGTTTTCTAGGTGGCCTCTCTAGAATTTTGTTCCCTAGATCACTATAAAAGGGACCCTTCCTCTCTCATTTCATCCATGCACTTTCATGATCAAGCTCTCAAGTGAAAACAAGTAAGAAGATCAAGCATTCAATTCATCAAGGAGATCCCTTAGAAGCCATTGAAGGATTCAAGCTCTATGGAGCCCTCTTGTTGAAGATCCATCCATTCAAGTCTCTTCCTATTCCAAGATCCATTCAAGGTTGGTGTTGAAGATCTAAAGACAATTGATTTGATACATCCTACATTCAATTCTACATTCATTTAGAGCATCCATGCTTGTGGATTCAAGGATTTGAATCCTCCACAAGGGTTTTCAACATAAGCAAGGTGAATTGTTTCATTTACTTTGTTTATCTCTACAATTTCAATTCAATTTCAAGGCTAATTCCTAAATTGGGGTTTGACTAAGGAAAACCCCTCCCCCCGAACAAACAAAAACCTCTTTTTCTTTTAGGTATAGGTGTGGGTTGATGAATTAAAGTGCAGATCTAGATACCCTTTTCACCAAACTTCCCAAATCCATGAACAAAGTCAAAGTCAACCTTCAAAATCTTAAGGTAGTCTTTGACCTTTTATCAGGGTCAAGGATGACCTCCCTCAGAATTGAAAAATATTTCTGGGTTTTGTAGATCTCATAGTTTTGATTCACAAGCATGAAAATCAACATTTTTTGAGACTGTTTGATAGGGTTTTCAATTGATTCTTTTTTGGAGGTAAGTACCTTTATTTGTTAATCTCAATATTAATCATCTATGTTTACTTTTCATATCGATATAATTTCATGTATGTGTAAAATATTGGCTTTGGGGTCTCTTTTATGTGCAAACCATTTTTCTAGGACCCGATCCATATTTTTCATTATACATTTTGTTGAGTCTGTTTTACAAAAACTCTTTCTTTTGTGGAATTAGATGCCCTATTGAGTTTATTTTCCTTTTTCATGCTTATTAATTTCTTTTGAATGCATTTGGATTTATCTAGATCTATTTTCTATGCATTTCTTTACTTGTTATCATGTTGTACAAGTTGTTTCAAATGTTTTCCAAAACTTTTGGGATTACACAACATCCTCCTCTTACTTTACCATTGCATGGTGTCACATCTAGAAAGACTTCATTTATTACATGTGATCTCCATCATATTTCTCTTTATGGAGAGGAGTTGAGGATTGATGTTAATTCTTCTCCTAGTAAGCTTACTTTCAACTACAAATTACCTTATTTCCCCTCTAGGGATCAAAATTTAGTGATTTATGGTGATCCTACAATGTCCTTTATTGGTAGGGATGATAATCTTCCTATTTGGGATGAACCTTTGGATTTGGATGTTGATTACTCTCTTCCTCATGAAACCATTATGGATGATCCCTTAGACAAAGACATTCATTTATCCCTCCTTATGAAGATGCTTTGATACAAGAGGGTGACATATTCATACATGATGATAATTCTTTCTCTAAAACATATGTAGACATTTTAGTGAAAGAAGATGACAATATAGATGCTTTACCTCCATTTTGGATTCCTTTTAGTGATGAGGCATTAGTGGAGAATGATATGAATTCCATTAATTCTCTCCCTTTTAGTGATGATATTATGGAGAATCAAGATCCTACCTCATCTCCCCCTAGGACGTCTTCTTTGCTTCCTTCTTATGAATCTATTTCTAGTGTTGAGACAACTAATGCGATTTTTCCAAAACCCTTATTGACTATCAAAGGTTGTCCTCACATTATTATCAAATGTAAACCTATGGAGTCTTTTAATGATCGAGATTCAATAGCTCACACATATCATACAAGGAATAACCCTCAACCTAATCTTGTGGTTTCTACTTCTTTATGACCTTATCAACCTATTCTTCCTCCTCCACCATGTCTTCCTAGCAAGGAGTATGATTTGATAAACCAATTGCAAAATACTCCTACCAAGATTTCTTTGTGGGAGTTTCTTCAAACTTCACCTACCTACTATGAAGCCTTGCAAAAAGCTCTAGCAACTCTTCCTACTCTACCTCCTAATCAAGAGAGCATTAACAACTTCTTACAATACATGCATGCTACCCTGGGTCCTCCTTACATTATATTTCCTCAAAAAGATTTACCTTCTAAAGAAGCTCAAAATCAATATGATGCTCTTATGGTTGTTATTTCTATCAATAAGAGTATCATTCGTAGGACCTTGATTAATAACAGATATGGGCTTAATGTTTGTATCATGGACATGCTCAAATAAATTAATGTCGATCTTTCAACTATTCAACTTGACAATGTTCCTATATGTGGCTTTGATAACATTGCTAAAAACACTTTAGGCATCACTAACTTACCTATCAAAGTAGGACCGGTCATCTTGAATACACCTATTCATGTTATGCCTAGACCTCTCAATTTTAATCTTCTTTTGGGTAGACCTTGGTTGCATGAGGTGCGTGTTGTTCCTTCCATCCTTCACTGTAAAGTCAAGTTTATACATAACAACAAGATGTATACACTTCATGCGGATGATGCACCTAATCCTTGTTTTAATATTCAAACCCACACTACTCCTACTCTTAATAGTAATACTTTTTCCTCTAATGCTCTTCTTGAAGACAATTGGGGAACCTTGGATTTTAATCCTACCTTTATTGGAGAGTATAAGGTTAACGATCTTGATTTTATGAAGAAACAAAGAGAATTTGAACAATGAGCTTTTACCTCTACTTCTAACACCCTTAGTAATAACTTTGTCACTCCTTCTACCCATAATAAACTTGTCAAGCC
Organism: Chamaecyparis obtusa; assembly: GCA_027943335.1. Classification (NCBI taxonomy): domain Eukaryota; kingdom Viridiplantae; phylum Streptophyta; class Pinopsida; order Cupressales; family Cupressaceae; genus Chamaecyparis; species Chamaecyparis obtusa. Next base: position 211,064 of record BSBK01009994.1, on the reverse strand, counting down.
TACTAATGATGACATAGTGACTACTGAATTTCCATTGATTCCTTCTAATATGGCTTCTTGTTATGGTCCTAGTTGTCATTTCCTAGTTGAACAAGGATTTAATGGTCAGGGATGTGGTAAGCATAAACAAGGAATTCAAATGCCCTTATAGAGTGGGGGGCATGAGAATTCTTATGGATTGGGATTTAATCCTCAACAAAAAATCAATATTAACATCTCAAATAACACTTCAAAACATGATGAAACTATGAAGGAATTTGACCAAGAAGTTCTTTTGGTTAAAATCCTTCGTGCTAAGATGATTACTAGACCTAAACGCAAAAAGAAACGTAGTCCACACTTGAAGACTCTTCATTTTTATTTATATCATAGATTTCATGACCACTCTACTAATGAATGTCAGGCTTTACATTATAAGATTAGGCAGCTCATTTATAGTAAGGTTATTTATATATCATGTGGCAATCAGTTGTATTTGAATCCTATTTTCTCTAAATAACATTTATGTTCCTATTATGGGCTGCACATTATGTAAACAATGTTAGCCTAATCCTTGGGGGATCATTGTGTTGTATAGTGTTGTGAGTGATATAATAGGTCCCCTTCCATCCTTATTCTTATGCTTTGGGGGCAAGGATGTCATCTCCTTCTTTTCTATCTTTCCGGGATTCACCTCTTTCTTTGGTTAAGTAGTATCTATCTATTATGTTATATCCAATCATACATGAAATTTTTGGTTTGCATTGAGGATCTTTGTTCTTGATCACAACCTATTTGGTTGTTGGACTTTAGGTTTCCATGGTAGATATATCTCTCACCTTGGAAACTGAACAATGTGCTATACATCACAAGGGTTACTTTTTCAGTTCTTGTATGATATCTCTTTGCATTCATCCCTTCCATGGCCTCATAGGGGCTATGACCTTCTTGGCTTGGACTGGGTGTTGTCTATGTATATTGTCTTGATGTTGAAGAAGGCTTTATCTTTGTTCTTTTTGTTCCTTAACATGTCAAAATAGTATGTTTTTTCCATCTTAAGGAGGGGGGCATATATATGGCCTACCTTGATCTATATTATGTATTTTTGTTCTAACCTTTTGTTTTGCAGCATGCTAAATCTCTGAAGGTAACGCACATAAATTTCTAAATCCTCAAGGGATGAGCATTTCCAATTTCAAATATGCTAAATCCTCTGAAGGTAATGCACATAAGTTGCTAAATCCTGAAGGGACATGCATTTTAAATTTAAAATATGCTAAATCTTCTAAGGAAAAATGCATTTTATATTCCATGGTGATACAAGAAGGTGGATCCATGGGTACTTTAGAAAAGTCATCAGAAGACACATTACATATATGCACAAAGCCACTAGAAGGCACACAACATTATGGGGTGACTATCAATTGTTTTCTTCATAGGCCATCCTATCCTTTTGTCATTCACAGTGAGATATACACATCTTACTGGGTGAGCTAGCCACTCCTCTCTCTCCTTTACTCTCTTTTCTCTAGTGATGTCTCTCTTATTGCAATATTGGAGTGGAAAAATACTCAAGTCCCTGGGAGCTTGAGGATTCCTTTGTCCCTTTGATTTCAATAAGATTATCTTTTTCTTTGTGATCTCCTTTACCAAGAGTTTTCATTGAGTCCATACTCTTGCTAAAGTGGGGGCTTAATGTATTGTCATAAAATGGAAGCACGTCCATGTTAAGAATGTTCAACCCTCTGAGTAAGTTTTTTGGGGTCATGTTGAATGCCTTGAATGGGCACTCGGCTTGGATCTAGCTTTTTCCCCTATTCTCCCCCATTCCCCACTTCTTCCTTGCATAATTCTACCATCCTAAATTGAGAACCTGGGATTCTTGACCTCAGGATCAAGGTCAACCTCTTAGGTCAAGGTCAACCTCAACATGGACCTAGGTCAGGGAAGACCTCCACCTTAACCTAGGTGAAGGTCAACCTCGTCCTTGACCCTAGAGTCTAGGATCCTCAGGGTTAGCTTTCAGTTTTGGGGTTTCATCAAAATCTTGTCTTTTCCTTGTTCAGGGCCACTATTTCTCGGATTAAGTGTCGAATGTTAGGAATAGTCCCAAGAGATAACTGAGAGGGGGGTGAATCATTTATCTACAAGTTTCAATTATTTATCCAATTAAGTAGACTTAAACATAAAGCATAAACACAATGAAAGAACACTTGAACACAACACAATATTTTGGTTATGGGGAAACCCAAATAGGTAAAAACCCTGGTGGGAATTGACACCCACTAATATTCTAGACTAGTGTATTGTGATCCTTGTTAGAAGATCCTTAACCCTGTTAGGAGTTTCTTTACAATATAATTAGTATAGTAGACCTAGTCAAGGGTCAGACCCTGTTAGGATTCTTTTACAATAGTCCCTGTTAGGGGATAGGATGCACTGTCCGAGAGCTCACTGCTCAAAGGGGTGAAGGCTACAACCTTTTAAAATTATATATACACTATATCTAGATCTTGGTGAACTACGCTTAGACCTACTATTTGGATCAGTTCCAATGTATAGCACAAACACTTTACTTGGTTACATAGACCTTCTTCTAATGGCTCAAAACTTCACACACTCTACTCTTCTCTTCTTAATCAACTTTGAACCACACTCAAGCAATCACAAATGACTGCTTATAAATATCTTTCATCTAAATGATATTATCAAGTAAACTTGTTAGAACCACCTTGAAATTATATTAGAGAAACCATAACAAACTCCAATAATAATTCAGTCGGCTCTACTAAGAACGCAACACATTCTGGGACCTGTACAATAAGATAATTGTAGACGCACACTACACACTATTAGCTCTACAAAAACAACTGGATCTTTCTTCTCAAGCTGAATTACTTAATGCAATCTTAACCAAACATCACTAAATCTTCTCTAAGCTTAAATCCAAGGGCGCATACCCAAATGATAGGCGCAACTCCAGAATCAATATAATCTTTGTTGACTCTTCTGAACAAACACATGAAACTACTACTAGTGAATAGGGAATGCATAACTTCACTTCTACTAAACATCAGACTCTGTGTCCATGAATGTAACATCACTAATATGTCTTCATCATATATCCAAGTGTGTAAGGCTCCATGATAACTATATGGACAACCATACATAGAACACTACCTATTACTCTGTTAGGAACACTGCTAACACTGGCTGCTATATAACTGTCTGTACTAATAGTTAACACCTACACCCATGATATCATGCTAATATCATGTCCATGCTACATATACTAAAAGCTTACTCCATAAGTCTTCCATGTATTCTACTTTCCATATGTTGTCATCAATGACAAACATACAATCAGTAGTGGCCTATTGGAAAATCTCCAACAATTGCCCCATTTGGCATTGATGGAAACATATGGAATGAAAAACTCCACCAATCCAAATGAACATTTCTTTTATAACATTCTCCATTTCCTCTTCAAAACTCCCCCAAAGATGAGTCATCCATCTGCTGCAATATTTTTCAACATTCTCCATTTCCTCAACTGAACTACTGTCATAATTGAATACTACTCCCCCTTAGTATATTACTCCCCTTTTTACTTTTGTTTTTCATGACTATATATTACTCCCCCTTTGACACCAATGGAAAAGGGAGCCAATCGGTTTAAGCATAGGTACTACTCAACAAGTAGACTAGTCAACCATCCATCAGTCCCTGAGGACTGATACTTTTCCTTCTTCTACATAGAATCAAGGAAGGGAATTGTTAGGAATGAATGCTAAAGCCTTTGGCAGTCATTCTATAGCAGTGATTGTTGCATTCATGACTATGATTGTCATTGATGTCAAAACAGTGATATTCTGGAGTTTAACAGAAAAGAAGGCATAGTTTTGTTTTGCACACATGTTATATTGCATATTGAGTTATGCATAGTTGATGGTATGTTCTTTATTGTGTTATTAGCCTATGGTTAAGAGCACAAAAAGAAATTCATTTATTCATGAAAGTTATAAGCATTTTGGTGGAAGCAGTATTCTAGCAATATTCCTGTGTAGCAATTTTTGGTAATCAGAGGATATCTCCTAACCAGGATGAAATCTAATTCTGCGTAGTTAAAGGGAATTTTGAGACTCATTTTTTGTGATGTGGTTCACAACACAAACTTTGAGGTCACACGATTGGAAATTTATTGTATCTGGAAGATGACCATTTTAATAAATTTTGATGTAGCATGTTGAAATTATTATTTTGTATTTACATGCCACCTCATTTGTAATTATTTCAGTGTGGTGTAAAGGAAAGAATTTTTTCCTTATTATGTTCAGATTGTAATATTTTTGATATGAAGTTGTGAAAGTTGTGATGCGAATGTATGTATGAAGTGAAGAAAAGAGCTAATTCAGTGATGAAGGAAGACTTGCGAAGTACAAAGATCTAGATTTGTGATCTTGTGTAGCAGAGAGTGTAGTTTTGGCATAGTGTGAAGGAGGTAACATATTTTATATTATTCTATTGAATAATCCTAAGATCTGTTCGACAGTGAGTTTAGAGATCTTTCCTTGAAGTTGTTTGGGCAGTGGGTCCTTCTGTCTTCCATAACTCCTAACAGGGTTAGAATCTTGTAATAGGGATTCAAAATCTCCTAACAGAGATTCATATGTACTAAATGTATTTCATAAGACTCCTAACATGATCCATCCTCTAACAAGGAACTTTCATATTAGTGCATCATTTTGTGGGCATCATTCCCACTGGGGTTTACTCTTTGATCAAGAGGTTCCCTAGTTAACATATCTTGTGTTATTGTGTCATTGTGTATGAATATCTTTCTATGGTTGGTTACTACATTAATTATATGATTTAAAGCTATTGAAGTTGATATTGAAGTTAATGTTGATAAATGGTTTAATTATCATATAACTGATTCACCCCCCGCCCTCTCAGTTATCTTGGTGGTCTTTACTTTCTAACAATTGGTATCAGAGTAATAGGTCCTTGAAAGGGAAGTTTAACAACTTAAGGAGATCTATGGAAAATTTTAGGAAAGAAAGCCCTAAGTTTGATGGGGTAAATTTTGACAGCTAGAAAGAAAAGATGAAGACACATCTCTTGTGTTTAGGACTAGGTTATTGGTTGATTACAAAGAATGAAAGGACTATAATTGAAGAAGAAAATCTTGAAACAAGTTCTAAAGATGAGGTAGATCTATTTATGTGTAACATACTTGCAAGAGAAGCACTTTTATCAGCACTTCCCGAGAATGAATACAGTCAGGTAAAAGGTTTAACTAAATCTCATGATATTTGGAAAGCTTTACATTCTACTTTTGAAGGTGATGAACATGCAAAGAAAGCTAGGTTACATAATTGGATTTGTGCATTTGAAGACATAAGAATGATGGAAGATGAATCTATTAGAAGCTATATTGGTAGGATGTCAAAAATTGTTGTAGGAATAAAGTCTTGTGGAGGTGAAAAGATAGAGAATGAAGTAATATGGAAGATTTTGAGAACATTGACACTGGTATTTAGGCAGACTACACAAATGATTGAACAAGTGATACCTTGTACACCAAACTTTTCAAGAGAGACTCTTCTTGGAACATTGGAAGCAACAGAAATGAATTTGAGATTATCAGGAGAACTACCTAGAGTGGAGACAACATTCAGTGCTCTTAGGCTCAGACCTACTCTATCTAGAAGTACAAGTGTGAATGGAGATTATGCCAATAGTAGTAGATCCAAATCCGATGAAGATAAAAAGATTGAAGAAGGTATTGCCTTGCTTGTGAAAAAAGAACCAGATTGTAAGAAAATATTTAAATTTTGGACATGTCAAGAATATGGTCATTTTGCATCAAAGTGTCCTAAGAGAGTTAAGAAGTATAGAAACAATTTTAAGCCTAGTAGATCTAAAGAATGTTATTATGCAAATGATGAAGAAATTGAAGTAGGAATTGAAAGACATTTGAGTGATAGTGATAATGATAACTTTGATGACATAGGATTTGTAGCAATTTAGGAAGAAAATTTTGAATCTGATATTAAAGAAGAAAAAGCCTTAGTTTCCCAAGTTGAAAAGAAAGTTGATTGGATTATAGATAGTGGTTGTTCACATCATATGACTAGTGATAAAGGAAAATTCATAAAGTTTAACAATTATGATGGAGGAGTTGTTAGAGTTGGTAACAATGCACCTTGTTTGATTAAAGGTATAGGATCTATTACTCTTGATGGAAAGACTAATACTGATGATGTTTATTTTGTTGATGGAATGAAACATAATCTTTTGAGTGTTGGATAGTTAGTGCATAATGGATATCAAGTTTGGTTTACCGATAAAACTTGTGTGATTAAGGATAAAGATGGAAATCTAATTGGAACTGGATCTAGAGCTAGAGGTAATGTATTTCAGTTGAACCCTACTGAGATGACATGCTTGATGACTAAGATTGATGACAGTTGGTTATGGCATAGAAGGTTTTGTCATATAAACTTTGATAATATTGTGAAAGTAAGTTCTACACTTGCAATAAGAGATTTACCTAAGATCATGAAGCCTACTAACATGATTTGCAAAGAATGTGTGATGGCTAAGTAGAAAAGGAGTTCATTTCCTAGCAAGAAGTTCACATCTATAGAAAAGTTGGAGATTGTTCATACAGACTTGAGCAGTCCTACTAGGACTAGAGGATTCTATGGAGAAAGGTATTTTATGATTCTTTTTAATGTTTTACAAGAATGATGTGGATTGCATTTTTAAAAGGAAAATCTAAAGCATTTGATAAGTTTAAGGTCATGAAGAATAAAGTTGAGAATGAATCAGGAATGAGGATTAAATGTTTGAGATCTGATAGAGGTGGGGAATTTACATCTAAAGAGTTTAACACTTTTTGTGAAGTAAATTGTATTAAGAGATAGTTATCAGCCCCTAGAACACCTGAACAAAATGGTATTGCATAAAGAAGGAACAGATCAGTGACTGAAGTAGCTAGAGCTATGTTATTTGAAGGTGATTTGGCAAAGACAATTTGGATGAAGTAGATGTTGATGGACATTGGAATCAAGTTTGATGAGCCTATTGTCATATATTGTGATAATACAAGTACAGTTAGTATGTCTAAGAATCCGGTTTTACATTCTAAAACAAAGCATATAGAGATCAAGTATCATGTTGTAAGAGAGAAAGTTGCAGATAAATAAGTCAGACTGGAGTACATAAGCACAAAGGAGCAGATAGTAGATATATTTACTAAGCCTTTGCCTAAGGATACATTTGAGTATCTAAGAGGTATGCTTGGGGTTATGCCCCAACCTACTTTTGATTAATGATGTAGTTGGTTACATCCATCTAGTGGTTTATGGCCCTATCTATTTTCTAGATTGGATGTTGATACTTCCTCTATGGGGGAGTATGTGTATCTGAGCTGAGTCATTGAGGACTCTTGTGAATGTATTTTCTGAATAGTGTCTTTTGACATTCAGCTATTGTTTGATGTAGTGATAGAATTTCTATCATTGATGTCAATGGGGGAGATAATCATGAAAAACATTGAGGAACTACATTTGTTGGAGATATTGAATAGGATAATGAAGCAAGATTTGATTGATGATGAGAAGCAGTGCAGTTGAGTAGTAGTGATTGGATTTTTGGCAGTGATTGGATTTTTAGAACATTGGATATTTTTCATCTATGTTTCCATCAATGCCAATGGGGGAGATTTTTAGGAATGAATGATGAAGCCTTTGGCAGTCATTCTGTAGTAGTGGTTGTTGCATTAATGACTATGATTGTCATTGATGTCAACACAGTGATATTTTGGAGTTTAGCAAAAAAGTACACATAGTTTTGTTTTTCACACATGTTATATTGCATATTGAGTTATGTGTATTTGATGGTATATTATTTTTTGTGTTATTAGCCTATGGTTAAGAGTGCAAAAAGAAATTCATTTATTCATGAAAGTTATAAGCATTTTGGTGGAAGTAGTATTCTGGCAGTATTCCTGTGTAGCGGTTTTTGGTAATTAGAAGATATCTCCTAACTGGGATGAAATCTGATTTTGTGTAGCTAAAGGGAAGTTTGAGACTCATTTTTGGTGACATGGTTCCTAGCACAAACTTTGAGGTCACACGATTGGAAATTTATTGTATCTGGAAGCTGACAGTTTTATGTAATTTTGATGTAGCCTATTGAAATTATTATTTTGTATTTACATGCCAACTCATTTGTAATTATTTGAGTGTGGTATAAAGGAAGGAATGTTTTCCTTGTTATGTTTTGATTGTAATAGTTGTGATATGAAGTTGTGAAATTTTTTATGCGAATGTATGCATGAAGTGAAGAAAAGAGCTAATTCAGTGATGAAGGAAGACTTGTGAAGTACAGAGATCTGGATTTGTGATCTTGTGTAGCAGAGAGTGTGGTTTTGGCACAGTGTGAAGGAGGTAACATATTTCATATTATTATGTTGAATAATCCTAAGATCTATTGGATAGTGAGTTCAGAGATCTTGCCTTGAAGCTGTTTGGGCAGTGGGTCCTTCTGTCTTCCATAACTCCTAACAGGGCTAGAATCTTTTAACAAGGATTCAAAATCTCCTAACAGAGATTCATATGTACTGAATGTATTTCATAAGACTCCTAACAAGGTCTATCCTCTAACAAGGAAATTTCATATTAGTGCATCATTTTGTGGGCATCATTCACACTAGGGTTTACTCTTTGATTAAGAGGTTCCCTAGTTAACATATATTGTGTTATTGTGTCATTATGTATGATTATCTTTCTATGGTTGGTTACTACATTAATTATATGGTTTAAATCTATTGAATTTGATATTGAAGTTAATGTTGATAAATGGTTTAATTATCAGATAACTGATTCACCCCCCCCCCCCTCTCAATTATCTTGGTGGTCTTTACTTTCTAACAGGAATTACTCCCAACTTCTCCCTGAGATACTCAAAAGTATCCTTTGGCAAGGGCTTTGTGAATATGTCTGCCAACTAATCTTTAGTAATCACATAGTCCATCTTGACTTCTTTCTCTACCACTTTCTCTCTTAGAAATTGATACTTGATCTCAATGCGATTTGTCTTTGCATGCATCATAGGGTTCTTCAACATATTGATAGTGCTAGTGTTATCACAGTGAATAACAATAGGATAATCACTCTGAATACCAAAATCCTTTATCATTTTTTTGAACCAAATAATTGTAGAACAATTCAAAGCTACTGCAACATATTCTGCTTCTACTATTGACTGAGAAATACAATTATGTTTCTTGCTTGTCCAAGTGACAAGTCTATCACCAAGAAACACTTCTCCACCTGATGTACTCTTTCTATCATCAACACAACCTGCCCAATCTACATCATTGTATACTTGAAGCTCAACATTTTTTGAATTTGGATACCATAGATCATAGTCTATAGTGCCTTGCAAGTATCTAAATATCCTTTTTATTTTCACGAGGTGACTTTGTTTAGGCTCTACTGCAAATCTTCTAACTATGCCAACTGCATTGAAAATATCATGTCTAGTCTAAGTAAGATATATGATTTACCAATCATAGACTTGAATGATGTTGTATCCACTATTGGTGAGTCATCTTCTTTTTTAAGCTTGCATTTGATGATCATAGGTGTTCCTACTAGCTTGCAATCATCCATCTTAAATTTTTTCAATATCTATTTCACATACTTGGACTAATTAATAAAAATTTCTTTTTCGATCTGCAGGACATTTAGTCCCAAAAAGTATTTGATAGGACCAATCATACTCATCTCAAACTCATTCTACATTTCTTTGGTAAATTCTTCACTTATTTTGTCATTACCTCCAAAGATAATTTCATCAACAAATATAACTACAAGTAGTAGACCTTAAAATGTCTCTCTAATGAATAGATTACAATCTGATGCTCCTTTCTTGAATCCAATCTTTGTTAGATATCCATCTAGTCTCTCATACCATTCTCTAGGGGCTTGCTTAAGTCCATAGAGGGCCTTCTTCAATCTGCATACCATATTAGGTCTATCTGATAAGGTGAATCCTTTTGGCTGCTCAATGTATAGTTCTTTCAAATCTCCATTCAGGAATGCTGACTTGACATCCATCTGATAAACTTTGAAGTTTTTGACTGTAGCATAAGTTAGAAATAACTTAATAGCTTCTAATATTCTCATAAGTACAAATGTGTCTGAATAATCAATGCCTTCTCTTTGTGCATATCCTTTACATACTAACCTTGCTTTATTTCTTACTACTGTACCATCTTCATTCATCTTGTTCCTGAATATCTAGTTTGTTCCGATCACATTCTTATCACTAGGTCTTGGGACCAGTTCCCAAGTTTCATTCTTAATAATCTGATCAAGTTCTTCTTTCATAGCATCATGCCAATTTGACTCATTACAAGCATCTTCAACACTTAAAGGTTCAATTTGAGATAGTAAACATACCGCTTCACTACTGGCTGAGTTCTTTGCTTGTGATCTTGTTAAGACTTTGTTGCTCTGATCACCAATGAAGTCATTCTTGGAATGGTTTCTAGATGTAAACTTTGGAACCTTAGGTGATGCCGATGCATCAGCCTTAGGAGTATCTTCTTCACTTGTCTTAGGGTCATTGAATAACACATCAATACTGTCAAACATTTCTTCAATAACTGTCTCACTAGTGGAGGGTCTAGGTTCTTCTTCAATCATGGGTGAGTAATCATGATATCTTTCTTGAAACATGAACTTTTCATCAATCTTAACATGAGGACTTTCAATGATCTTTTTCAATATTAAATTGAAACATCTATAAGCTTTACTTTTAGTAGAGTAACCAAGGAAAATACCTTCATCACTTCTTGCATCAAACTTGCCTACTACTTCATCCCTCTTGATGTAGCACTTTCTTCCAAAGATTCTAAAGTATTTTACTATGGGAACATTACCAAACCATAGCTCATATGGTTTTTTGTCAGTGCCAAGTGTTAATTAAATTCTATTGATGGTGTAGACTGTTGTATTGACCACATCTCTCCAATAGGTGTGTGCAACATTTCCTTCAATCATGATGGTGTGTGTTGCATCAAGGATGATCCTATTCCTTCTCTCTACAATTACATTCTGCTGAGGGGTTCTAGGTGCACTTAACTATCTCTTTATGCCATGTTCTTCACAATACTCATAGAATCTATTAGAGGTGAATTCTCCTCCTCTATCCAATCTCAAACATTTTAGCTTTAGTCCAAATTCATTCTCAACCTTAGCTTTGAATATTTTGAACTTCTCAAATGCATTTGATTTATCTTTCAAGAATGCAACCCACATCATCCTAGTATAATCATCAACAAACAAAATGAAATACCTTTCACCATAGTATGATCTTGTTTGAGTTGGACCACATAGGTCTGTATGAATCAAATCCAACTTGTTCTCTGTTGAATTGTGCTTGCTCCTAAATGAATTTCTCACATGCTTTCCCATCACACATTCCCTGCATATAGTATCAACTAGCTTTAATATGCTAGGTAGGTCTCTTACTACCTTTACATTTCTTATCTTTACTATGTTATCAAAATTGATATGACATAGTCTTTTATACCACAACCAACTGTCATCAACTTTAACAACAAAACAACTTGCTTCTGAATTGAGTTGGAAAACATTACCTTTAGTCTTTGAGCTTGATGCAATCATAACACCATCCTTGTTGTTAATGATGCATTTTTCATCTTTCAACTCCAACTGATAACCTTTTCCAAGTAACTATCCAACACTAAGAAGTTTATGTTTCAAACCATCTACATAGAGAACATCATCAGTACTATTCTTTCAATCTAGGGTGATGGCTCCTCTACCAACTATGGGTTTAGGAGTGTTATCTCCAAATCTAACCATGCTACCATTGTATTTGTCTAGATGAACAAACCTTCCTTTATCACTTGTCATGTGATGTGAACATCCGCTATCTATAATCAAGTCTGTCCTTATATCAGCTTGTGAAATCAATGCTAGCTCTTGATTCTTTTCCTTATCTTCATGATCTGTCTTATTGTTCATTTTATCTATGATGGAAATGAATCCTATTTCTTCTTCAATTGAATCATCATCAAAAAATCCATCTCCAGCATAATAACATTCCTTAGAGAATTTAGGCTTGTAGTCATTTTTGAACTTTCTAGCTCTTAAGGGACATTTAGATGCAAAGTGACCAATCTTATTACATGAAAAGCATTTAAATGGCAATTGACCTTCATACTTTCCTTTTCCTTTCTTTTCTCTCTTGGAAATCATAGTAATGAAATCATCTAATGTTTTCTCTTCAGCATCATCATCAAAATTACCAGAAGTGTTTGCAGATTTCTTACCATGAACTTTTGCTTTGAAGGTTGTCTCACTTTTAGGTTATGTCTTCAATCTTGAAATCTCAAAAGCTGAGATTTTGCTGATCAAGGTCTCTCTCTTGAAATTTTATGTAATTTTCATGGTCTCATCAAGAATGTTGATCTTGTTTTCATATTTAGGAGTGAGAGTAGTCATCAATTTGTCCATGATGTCTTCTTCTAAGATCTCTCCACCATTGTTCTTGATTCCAGCAACTACTTCATTGATCCTTTGATTGTAAGCTCTGATGTTTTCTTCAGGAAAAATCTCTAATGCATTGTATCTTTTCTTCCATGTCTTTCTGTGCACATGCTTTATTTGTTTGTCTCCTTGAAATATGTCTTCTAGGTACTTCCATATTTTGTGGGTTGTATCTGTAATACCCCAAAAATGGGCTATAGGTTCATTAACCTCCTACATCTTCAATTCAAATGAAATCAACATTAAAGTCCTAACCTAAGGCACATCTACACATTATCAAATCCTAATTGATTTTATCCTAAATTATGCATCAGGGAATATTCTTAGCAATATTCCTATTTATCCTAATTATCTTTAATTTAATGATTATTTGGTGATAAATCTTATTTATCCTAAAGTTTAATTAATTGAATATTCTAAATATTTAATTAATTAGATTTAATACTGCCACTTAATTACTTAATTAAATTAAATTAAATTATTCCTAAATTGTATTATTTAATTTTGACAATAAAATAAAAAATCTCATGACTAATTGATTAAATTCTTATTTAATTGTTTAATGTCAATTGTCACTTTTTAATAATATAGTTTTTTAATAAAGTTTGATTTAATAATTGATTAACCCATAAGTCAATTGTTTTAAATTCAAAAAATCAGTTAGGTTGAGAATAAATCACTTTATTTTTAAATTAATTTATAATTAAATCATGCACAATCAGAAAAGCAGGCAACTAGAAATTAACAATCAATTTTAAATTGAAACTCAAACATCTTATGATGAGTTGAAATTTGATCTAAACTCTATTTTGAGTAAAACTCTGCTTTTGCATTATTTTTGTGAGTTAATTATTTTTAATTTCCTGATAACTCAAAAATCAACCTGATTTTATCAAGAGTGATTTATGGCTTTTCTCATGCATGTCCAAAGCCCTAGATTTCTATAAAATCAAGGCTTCAGCTCTTCTAAAATAATCCACAAAATTGCATCCTCATGCTGGCGAATTGGTGATCGAAGAATCTATCTTTGTGAATCAGAGCTATTGTGAGATTTTCATTATTTTTGAGCATTCATATCATTTAGCATATCAATTCTTAGATTAAATGCATATCATATCAGTTTTTCATATAGAATAGATTCATACCAGTTTCCTTCATCTTATTACATAGGAAATACCAAAATATAGATTAATTTGCATTCATAATCTTTCATATTTTGCATTCAAATCCTTCATTTAGGTGTTGCATTGTCACTAGTCTCGATCTAATCTGAGAGTATCATACTCACACCTACTAGAAGGCAGTAAATCACCTAGTTAGTTTAGTTTCCATTTCATTGCATGATTTTGGTTTTCAGCTAACCTCTAATGTTTTACTGAAGTGGTGTGTCTACAGCTAGGTACAAAATTCACATACAGTATCTACCTTCTTTATTTTTGAAAACTCACTGTTAGATAGGGCTCTGATAAGAGCTTCCATGGCTATTGCATTCTAATGAAATAATTCCCTTTTCTTATCAGTAGCATCATCCTTTGCAAGGTTTTCTAAAGTAGGGATATTGACTACTTTAATAGTTACATAAAAACTTCAAAAGTAATGCACTGTAAATGAGTCACCATCTTGTTCTTCCAATCAACATAATTCTCTCCATCAAACTTAGGAATTTATTTTCTAAAGTATGCCATCTGATCAACCTCAAGCTATTAAAATTTCTCTCCGAGGCACTTGGCTCTGATACCAATTGTTAAGAATAGTCCCAAGAGATAACTAAGAGGGGGGGGTGAATCAGTTATCTCCAAGTTTCAATTCTTTATCAAATTAAGTATACTTAAACATAAAGCATAAACACAATGAAAGAACACTTGAACACAACACAATATTTTGGTTACGGAGAAACCCAAATATGTAAAAGTCCCGGTGGAAATTGAAACCCTCTAATATTTTGCACTAGTGTATTGTGATCCTTGTTAGAAGATCCTTAACTCTGTTAGGAGTTTCTTTACAATATATTTAGTATAGTAGATGTGGTCAAGGGTCAAACCTTGTTAGGAGTCTTTTATAATAGTCCTTGTTAGGGGAGAGGATGCACTTTCCAAGAGCTCATTGCTCAAAGGGCTGAAGGCTACAACCTTCTAAATGATAGATATACACTATATCTTGATCTTGGTGAACTGCGCTTAGACCTATTGTCTAGATTAGTTCCAATGTATAGTAAAAACACTTTACTTGATCACATAGACCTTCTTCTAATGGCTCAACACTTCACACACTCTTCTCTTCTCTGCTTAATCAACTTTGAACCACACTCAAGCAATCACAAATGACTGCCTATAAATATCTTTCCTCTAAATGATATAATCAAGTCATCCTATTAGAACCACCTTGAAATTATATTAGAGAAACCATAACAAACTCAAATAAAAATTTAATCGGCTCTACTAAGCACGTGACAATTTCTAGGCCCTATCCAATAAGATAATTGTAGATGCACGCTACACACTATCAGCTCTACCAAAACAACTAGATCTTTCTTCTCAAGCTGAATGAATTAATGTGCTATTAACCAAACATCACTAACTATTCTCTAAGCTTAAATCCAAGGGTGAATAACCAAATGATAGGCACAACTTGAGAATCAATATAACCTCTATTGGCTCTTCTGAACAAACACAAGAAACTGCTACTAGTAAATAGTGACTACATAACTTCACTTCTACTAAACATCAGACTCTGTGTCGATGAATGTAACATCACTAATATGTCTTCATCATATATCCAAGTGTGCAAGGCTCCATGATAAATGTATGGACAACCATACATAGAACACTTCCTGTTACTCTGTCAGGAACACTGCTGAAACCAACTACTATATAACTATCTGTACTAACAGTTAACACCTGCACCCATGGTATCATGCTGATATCTTGTCCATGCCACATATACTAAAATCTTACTACATAAGTCTTCCACATATGCTACTTTCCATATGTTGTCATCAATGACAAACATACAATCAGTACTGGCCTGCTAGCAAATCTCCAACAGTCAATACAGTCAGTACTATCTTGACTATTCCTTCTTTGGGGCCACTATTTCTCAAATTAAGTGTCAAATTATCAAATTAATATTTGAGGTGAACCTTTCTTGATATTTTTATATGATTCCTAATTTATTATTGGAGATTAGCCTTTCTTGAGTTTTGTGCCTCATGCTCAAATTAACTTTGGGGTTGGCCTTACCTCAAATTTTGTGACAAGGCTCTTAAATAATTATTTTTATTTCTATATTAAGGGTGGTCCCCTTCTAGAGTTTTGTGTCAAGACTTTAATTTAATTTCCTCTCCATGTGCACCTCTCTAGAAGTTTGTGCCCTAGATCACTATAAAAGGGAGCCTTCCTCTCTCATTTCATCCATCCACTTTCATGATCAAGCTCTCAAGTGAAAACAAGTAAGAAGATCAAGAATTCAAGCCTTCAACCATTCAAGCATTCAATTCATCAAGGAGATCCATCAAAAGTCATTGAAGGATTCAAGCTCTATGGAGCCCTCTTGTTGAAGATCCATCCATTCAAGTCTCTTCCTATTCCAGGATCCATTCAAGATTGGTATTGAAGATCTAAAGAAAATTGATTTGAGACATCCGACATCCATTTCTACATTCATTTGGAGCATCCATACTTGTGGATTTAAGGATTCGAATCCTCCACAAGGGTTTTCAACATAAGCAAGGTGAATTGTTTCATTTACTTTGTTTATCTCTACGATTTCAATTCAATTTCAAGGTTAATTCCTAAAATGGGGTTTGAATAAGGCAAACCCCTCCCCCCCCCAAAAAAAAAAACCTATTTTTTTTATAGGTACAGGTGCGGGATGATGAATTAAAGTGTAGATCTAGATACCTTTTTTGCCAAACTTTTGAGATCGGTGAACAAAGTCCAAGTCGACCTTAAAAATCTTGAGATAGTCTTTGACCTTTTATCAGGGTCAAGGATAACCTCCCTCAGAATTGAAAAATATTTTTGGGTTTTGTAGATCTCGTAGTTTCGATTCAAACACGCAAAAATCAATGGTTTTTGAGACTATTTGATTGCGTTTTCAACTGATTCATTTTTGGAGGTAAGTACCTTTATTTCTTAATCTCAATATTAATCATCTACATTTACTTTTCGTATCAATATAATTTCATGTATGTGTAAAATATTGGCTTTGAGGTCTCTTTTATGTACAAATCATTGTTCTAGGACCCGATCCATATTTTTCATTATACATTTTGTTGAACCCATTTTACAAAAACTCCTTTTGTGGAATTAGATGCCCTATTGTGTTTATTTTCCTTTTTCATGCTTATAAATTTCTTTTGAATGCATTTAGATTTATCTAGATCTATTTTCTATGCATTTCTTTATTTGTTATCATGTTGTATGAGTTGTTTCAAATGTTTTCCAAAACTTTTGGGATTACACAACATCCTCCTCTTACTTTACCATTGCGTGGTGTCACACCTAGAAAGAATTCATTTAGTACATGTGATCTCTGTCATATTTATCTTTATGGAGAGGATTTGAGGATTGATGTTAAGTCTTATCCTAGTAAGCTTACTTTCAACTACAAATTACCTTCTTTCTCCTCTAGGGATCAAAATTTAGTGATTTATGGTAATCCTACAATGTCTGTTATTGGTAGGGATGATAATCATCCTATTTGGGATGAGCCTTTGGATTTTGATGATGATTAATCTCTTCCTCATGAAACCATATTGGATGATCCTTTGGACAAATACAATGATTTATCCCCTCCTCATGAAGACGCTTTGATACAAGAGGGTGACATATTCATACATGATGATAACTCTTTTTCTAAAAGACATTTAGACATTTTAGTGAAATAAGATGACATTATAGATGATTTACCTCCATTTGGGATTCCTTCTAGTGAAGAGGCACTAGTGGAGAATGATATGAATTCCCTTAATGCTCTCCCTTTTAGTGATGATCTTATGTAGAATCAAGATCCTACCTCATCTCCTCCTAGGATGTCTTCTCTGCTTCCTTCTTATGAATCTATTTGTAGTGTTTAGACAACTAATGTGGTTTTTTTGAAACCCTTGTTGACTATCAAAGGTTGTCCTCACATTACTATCAAAGGTAAACCTATGGAGTCTTTGAATGATTGAGATCTGATAGTTCACACATATCGTACAAGGAATAACCCTCAACCTAATCTGGTGGTTTCTACTTCTTTACCACCTTCTCAACCTATTCTTCCTCCTCCACCCCATCTTCTTAGAAAGGAGTATGATTTCATAAACCAAATGAAAAATACTCCTACCAAGATTTCTTTATGGGAGCTTCTTCAAACTTCACCTACCTGCTATGAAGCCTTGCAAAAAGCTCTAGCAACTCTTCCTACTCTACCTCCTAATTAAGAGAACATCAATAACTTCTTACAATACATGCATGCTACCCTAGGTCCTCCATACATTATATTTACTCAAAAGGATTTACCTTCTAAATATGTTCAGAATCAATATGATGCTCCTATGGTTGTTATTTCTATCAATAAGAGTATCATTGCTAGGACCTTGATTGATAATGGATCTGGGCTTAATATTTGTATGATGGACATGCTCAAAGCAATTAATGTCAATCTTTTAACTATTCAACTTGACAATGTTCCTACACATGGCTTTCATAACATTGCTAGGAACACTTTAGACATCATTACCTTACCTATCAAAGTAGGACCGGTCATCCTGAATACACCTATTCATGTTATGCCTAGACCTTTCAATTAGAATCTTCTTTTGGGTAGACCTTGGTTACATGAGATGCATGCTATTCCTTCCACCCTTCACTATAAAGTCAAGTTTATACATAACAACAAGATGTATATGGTTCATGTGGATGATGTGTCTAATCCTTGTTTGAATATTCAAATCCACACCACTCCTACTCTTAATAGTAATCCTTCTTCCTCTAATGCTCTTCCAGAAGATGATTGGGGAACCTTGGATTTTAATCCTACCTTTATTGGAGTGTATAAGGTTAATGATCTTGATTTTATGAAGCAACAAATATAATTTTAACAACAAGTTTTTACTTCTACTTCTAACACCCTTAGTAATAAATTTGTCCCTACTTCTACCCATAATAAATTTGTCAAGCCTAGTAATGATGACATAGTGACTACTAAAGTTCCATTGACTGCTTCTAATATGGCTTCTTGTTATGGTCCTGGTTCTCATTTCCTAGTTAAACAAGGATTTAATGGCTTGGGATGTGGTAAGCATAAATAGGGAAGTCAAATGCCCTTACAGAGTGGGGGCATGAGCATTCTTATGGATTGGGATTTAATCCTCAACAAAAAATCAATATTAAAAATATCTCAAATAACACTTCAAAACATGATGAAACTATGAAGGAATTCGACCAAGAAGTTCTTTTTCTTAAACTCCTTCATGCTAATATGATTACTAGACCTAAACGCAAAAAGAAACATAGTCCACACTTGAAGACTCTTCCTTTTTTTTTATATCATATATTTCATGATCACTCTACTAATGAATTTCAAGCTTTACATTATAAGATTAGGTAGCTAATTGATAGTAAGGTTATTTATATATCATGTGGCAATGAGTTTTATTTGAATCCTGTTTTCTCTAAATAACATTTATGTTTTTATTATGGGGCTCCACATAATGTAAACAATGTTAGCCTAATCCTTGGGGGCTCGTTGTCTTGTATAGTGTTGTGAGAGATATAATAGGTCCCCTTCCATCCTTGTTCTTATGCTTGGGGGCAAGGATGTCATCTCCTTCTTTTCTATCTTTATGGGATTCACCTCTTTCTTTGGTTAAGTAGTATCTATCTATTATGTGATATCCAATCATACATAAAAAAATTTGTTTGCATTGAGGATCTTTTTTCTTAATCACAACCTATTTGGTTGTTTGACATTGTGTTTCCATGGTTGATATATCTCTCACCTTGGAAACTGAATAGTGTGCTATCCCTCACAAGGGTTACTTTTTCAGTTCCTACATGATATCTCTTTGCATTCATCCCTTCCATGGCCTCATAGGAGCTGTGACCTTCTTGGCTTGGATTGGGTTTTGTCTATGGATATTGTCTTGATGTTGAAGAAGGATTTATCCTTATTATTTTCTTTCCTTAACATGTTAGAATAGTATATTTTTTCCATCTTAAGGAGGGGGGCATATATAGGGTCTCCCTCAATCTATATTATGTATTTTTGTTCTAACCTTTTGTTTTGTAGCATGCTAAATCTTTGAAGGTAATGCACATAAGTTGCTAAATCTTGAAGGGACACACATTTCCAATTTCAAATATGCTAAATCCTCTAAAGGTAATGCACATAAGTTGCTAAATCCTGAAGGGACATGCATTTTAAATTTCAAATATGCTAAATCTTCTAAATGTAATGCACATAAGTTGCTAAATCTTGAGAAGACACGCATTTTATATTCCATGGTGATACAAGAAGGTGGATCCATGGGTACTTTATTAAAGTTGTCAGAAGACACATTACATACATGCTCAAAGCCACTAGAAGGTGCATGACATTATGGGGTGACTATCAAGTGTTTTCTTAGTAGTTCATCCTTTCCTTTTGTGGTTCACAGTGAGATATACACATCTTACTGGGTGAGCTAGCAACTCCTCTCTCTCCTTTTCTCTCTTTTCTCTAGTGATGTCTCTTTTATTTCAATCTTGGAGTGGACAAAGACTTGATTCCCTTGGGGCTAGAGGATTCCTTTGTCCCTTTGATTTCAATAAGATGATCTTTTTCATTATGATCTCCTTTACCAAGAGTTTGCATCAAGTCCATACTCTTGCTAAAGTGGTGATGCAGGACCATCTTAGGTCCTTGGCAATCCTGTGTGACCAAACACATTTTGGAGTTTGTCTATGTTGCTCGGTTTCTTCTTTGACCAAGTTGGTTAGTTTCCTTTGGTTACTAAGTGTGGTTAGTTATCTCCTGGGTAGTCAATTATCTCCTGGGTGGTCAGTTGTTTCACTAGCATTCGGTGATGCTTGTCTGTTGCTCGGTCATCCTTGCTTATCAAGTAGTTTCTTTTGAGTTTTTGTTGAGCTGAATTATGCATTTATTATGGGTCATAAATTTAATACTAGAATCCATCATTGGGAAGTGTGTGGTCCCATATCTAATCATTCCTTTCATTGATTATGGATTTGAAGGCCGACTCAGTTCAGTAGACTCTTGTATAAATGTAGATGTTTGGTTGTAGTTTAAAGGCAATTTTAGATAGAAGTAAGAAGATAATAGATTGGAGATTATTGGTAGATCCTCTCATGTTTGAAGACTTCTATAATTCATTGTAATATTTGGCCCTAACTAGGAAGGCCTTATAGTCCAGCATGTATGACTCTATTTTATAAAAATTAATGAAAGATCTTGCATTCTCTCTCTCACTGTGTTGTTGTTTTCTTCCACATGTTGTTGAGTAGGCTTGGGTCATTAGGGTGTCCCATTGTTTGGCCCCTCTTAACCCCTTCCTTGCATCAAGTGGTATCAGAGTGAGGTGAGATCTTGATCTAGGTCTGTAGATCTAGGTTTGCAGGTTTTTCTTGAAGCCCTAGTTGAATTGGTGTGGGGTAGCAGATTGTGATTTGACCTACAATTGTAGAGGGTTGTCAAGATGGTTTGTGGGAGGTGAGATGTAGATCCAGGATTGGAAGATATGCTAAGAAATATTTTTGCTAGATTAGAAGCCATTGAAATAGCCCAAAGAAGAGGCATACAGCTTGAAGATGTTAGTGATGATGAAATCAAGGAAGAATAGGTGAATGCAGAACCTACACCTGTTATGGATCAAGGTGAAGAAATATTTTTAAAGGTTTTGACAAGTTTGAAGTCTACACCACATTTCAATCCTCCCGAGTATGGGTGAAAATTGGATTTTGATGAATTGGTAGACTAGATCATCGAGATGGAAAAGTATTTTGAGTATGAAAATATTCCTGAAGACAAGAAGGTGAAGATTGCAAGAACAAAGTTGAAAAGCCATGCATCCTTATGGTGGGAACATCTTCAATTGGACAGGAAGAGGAAAGGCAAAGACAAAATCAAGGTATAGAATAAAATGGTGAATAAATTGAAAGGAAATTTCTTACCTTGTGATTATTAGATTAACCTAGTTTGGTGAATGAAAATTCTAAGATAGAAAGATAGCTCAGTAAAGGAATATGCTAAGGAATTCTATAGATTAGATATCAGATCTAGAGATGATGAAGATGATGTGGAAAGAATTGCTAGATACCTGAATGGTTTGAGAGTTTCCATTCAAGAGAAAATTAGTTTGGTCAAGTTGGAGAACATTGAAGAGGCTTATCAATTTGCATTGAAATCCAAGAAGAAATTGAACAAAATACATGAGGAAAGACAAAGAGGTTGAGGTGGTAGATTCCCTAGAGGAAGAGGTAGATCTAATGGTGAAAATGGTAGATCTAAACTAGAAAAGACAAATTTGGACATAGGTAAGACCAAGTGGAAAGGTGAAAGTTCATCTAGAGATAGAGGCAGTAACTATCAAGGTGGTTATAGTAGAGGAAGTTTCCAAGGAACTTTTTAAAATTGTGGAGAAGGACATATATCTTTTTAATGTACATAGGCTAGTAAGAACGATGGTAGAAGTAGAAATGCTTTGGTGCAAGAAGAATCACCAAATGAACTTGAGAAAGAAAATAACTTGACGGTAAGGAGAGTACTTTGGAATGAAGGCAAAAATGAAGATTTGGTAAGGAAAATTCTATTGAAGACTAGATGTAGAGTTTCTGATAAAGTTTGGAAGGTAATCATTGAAAGTGGTAGCTCAGAGAATCTGGCATCTGAGGAAATGGTCACAAAATTATAGTTGAAAAAGTTGGAACATCCGAAGCCCTATCAGATTTCATGGATCAAAGATGAACATGCACTCCTAGTAAGTGAACAATGTTATTTGAATTTGAAGATTGGAAAGTACTATGATGAGGTGTTATGTGATATCATGCCTATGGATTGTTATCATATTTTGCTGGGTACACCTTAGCAATATGATAGACATGCTATATGTTAGCAAACAGATTTGTCCCTTTTGAAAATATTCATAAAATGGCTCACAAATGCCCAAATAACAAGAAAAAATCTAGAACTAATAATTGAGTCACTTGGAATGGCTATGTGCAAGTGCTCTCTTAGTTTTGATGTTTAGGCTCAGCTCCCTTTTTCTAATTTGCAATGAATAAAACAACTAGGTATGTCTTTAACCAGAAGACATAAAGGTATACTTACATTCACTCATTAATATAGATGAATGTGATTATCATATTTATAACTTAGGAAAGAAACAAATTAATGGACAACAAACCAGTCATTCAATCTTCCCAAAAATAGAGAAATGGAGAGAAGAATTAATACTTTGTATTGCATATATGAATGCATAAAACCAATAGATTTCATAACATGCACAGACTTGATATAATGAGATAGGACTGCATCTAAAAACATAAATGAAGAAACCAATAGATTAACGTCATTCAAAAAATTACATTTTCAGACCAACAGATCTGAAGACACACTTCTCTTTATTTTCAAATGCATAGAAAAACAACCAATAGATCACTTTATCCCCTGTCATTAAACAAGCTGCAAAAATAAATATATCTCCTCTCTCCCTATTACAATACTACTAAAAAAATGATCTCCCTTCCTCTAGCCAACTGACTACTGAAAAGAAGCTAAAGAACCCTATCTTTGTCTTTTTGTTACATATTTAAACTTAGCCATCTCCATAGCCTTTCGGTTGCATAACTGATTCTTGGAAACTAACTCTTTTCCACTAGGAAGCAACTGTCAAGTGTCCTTAGTTATCTTTTATGTTGTTTATTTCATTAAAGAACATACTCCACATTTATCATTAATATTTATCTGTGACATGGTCTTAACAACTCTTTCATTATGTTCTTTGAAGAAATTCTTCTGCAAAATGGATACTTGTTGGACTTCCATATAGTGTTGGAAACTACAATTGAAGCAATTGTTGTATTGTCATTGATGTCAAACCTTAACTAGTAAGACTGTTGCTACTTAGGAAAGTGCTATATCTATTGTGAGAAGGGAAAGAAAGGATGGTAACAATAGCACCTAGGGAAAGGTTGACTTATCTTGATACTGCAAAGTGTACTTGACTATGTTGTACAATGATGGGACAATGTATTGTTTATCTTAGGAAGATTGAGGACTAAAATAGTAGGCTTAACCAAGAAAAAATGAAGAAATCATGTTTAAGCTGAGTTATGTTAGTGTTGACTGAGTTAGTATATGCCGAGCAAAAATCTAGTTTCGACCGAGTATTAGTTAATTGCCGATGAAGACAGTATATGCCGAGGAAATAGTTTTAGTATTGACCAAACATTTTACATGAAGACCGAGTGGATGATCACAGTATTGACTGAGCATTAGCATTTTTATATTTGAAGAGAATTCAGATTTGGAGCTGACATTATTGAATTCTTGGATTATGTAAAATGTGTTGACTTTATTTATTGATTATATGGAAGCATTTAATGCTTTGTAAAATGTTTTATTGTAAATCTTTATGAGATTTGAGATGATTCTAGAAGAAGAGATGAAGAACATGAAGCAGGTAGATTTAATGAATTATGTTAGTGTTGGTTAAGTTAGTATATTCCAAGCAAAAATCTAGTTTCGACCGAGTATCAGTTAATTACCGACGAAGATAGTATATGCCGAGGAAATAGTTTTAGTAGTGACCAAGCATTTTACATGAAGACCAAGTGGATGATCACAGTATTGACTAAGCATCAACATTTTTATATTTGAAGAGAATTTAGATTTGGAGCCAACATTGTTGAATTCTTGGATTATGTAAAACATGTTGACTTTATTTATTGATTCTATGGAAGCATTTAATGCTTTGTAAAATGTTTTATTGTAAATCTTTATAAGATTTGAGATGATTCTAGAAGAAGAGATGAAGAACATGAAGTGGGTAGATTTAATGAATCTGACCTAACCCTAAGATCTACGAAGGAGATTAAGCAGAAAAAGATAAGTTAACCTAACAGAGAAAAGTATTAAGGGAACCTAAATGGTACGTATGAGAATGCATGAGTCAAGGAGATGCTAGAAGAACAGTAAGTTTTATTGACTGTATAAGCGAAAAGGCTGAAGGAGGAGTGTGGTGATTGCTTGAAGAAAAGTTCTGAGCAGATCAGAGATGGAAATAGAAAAGTTTCAAAGTCAGTAAATCGACATTTGTGTACGAAATTGGATCTGATATTTGCAAAGTGAGTTCTATGTTTTTAGATCAATACTACTGCTACTTTCTAACCATTGTAATAGTCAAAATCCTTTTAACAGAGGTTGACCTAATATTCATATGTTAAATCCTTTGAATAAGGTTGCATTCTAATGGAGTGTATGTAAGTCTTGTAACTAGGCTCACTTTTAACTGGGTGATTGAAATCCTTTAACCGGGTCACACTTGACAGTGTGTATTGTAACCTTTGATAGGGTTAGCTTTTAACCGAGCTCACTTCAGAAGAGTGAAAATAATAGTACCATGTTACAAAGTGGTTTTTCCCATATTGGGTTTCCACTATAAATCCTGGTGTCAATACTTGTGTGAATGTTTTGGTTTGAACATTTCTATGTTTTACAAGTTAGTTACAACAAGGTAGTGGACTACAGTGTTATATGTTTCTATTATTGAATCAGTGATGACTGAGTTTGTTTTGGTTGCTTAATTTTATTTAAGGAAAAGGTTTTGAAGTTATTTTATACAGTAGGACCTGAGAATAACTAATTCACCCCCCCTCTCTATTGTTTGAAATCATATTAACAATTGGTATCAGAGCTGTGTTGCTTATTGGTGTCTACAAAAAAAATAAGTTTAAAGGGACTTGAAGCAAATGATCAAGATGTATATGAAGGAGGTACTGAAGCTGAACAAAGATAACTTCCCTACATGGGAAAGCTTGATGAAGTTGCATCTGGCTAGTATTGGTGATTCTACAAAATACTACATTAAGAATGACTATGTCACACCTATTGCACCTTTGACTGCTGAGGAAATGAGAGCTAAGCAAGAACATAATCAGGCAAAGTTGGAAATTACATCTTCCCTAAGCTATCTAGAATTTGAGGATATTAAGGACTATACAACTACTAAAGATATGTGGGTGATGAAGGGTGCTCCCCTTAATACCACAAACACATAACAGATATAGAGAAACAACAACAATATGCAAGAACAGAAAATTGGCTTCTTATTATCTCCACAAATGTGGAATTACAAACTTTCAGAATTACAATATGCAAAGCCACATGGGCATTCCCTTACAATATTCTGTAGGACAAAGCCTCGAACTATTACCCAGATCTACTACCCAGAACTATTCTGAACTGCCTAAGACAATAATACAGCCTTCCTTATATAGGCAATTTTCCACCGCCTAGGAAGGTTCCAGAATTTTTAGCCAATAAGGCCGACCAAACTTAGAATTATTTTATTTTACATTTTATTACATCATAGTCAGCTCAAGATAACCTTTGAAACCTGAACAGAAATTTTGAAGAAAATTATTTTTCACCATTTCAGGTGGCCCAACTTCCGAAGACCATAAGTCATCACCAGTTGACCCGATCGGCTATTATAACCCCATTTCAGAAATGCCACAAAGCGCTCTACAGGCCTAACCCATGCAAGTGCCTGTCACTCAAAATTTTGACCTCATCTAGGGCCTCTAAAGCCTTCAAAACTGAGTTCAAAGTTTCTGTACCCTGCTGCCAATACCGAAAATCTTCTATATCTTCCAATATACACTTGATCTGGCAATGAAACTTTACTGGCAGGCTTATATGACCAAAATGAACCTCCAAAAAAGAAATCAGATCATTCTGAGCACATACAAAAATTACCAAAAATAGTAACTTTCCATAAATAGCAGCTCTGCACAAAATAGCTCTTATTGAATATAAAAATAGAAATATTTTTGGGTGATGCAAGATTTCTCTTACACCCAGGATGCTCCTGCATCAGACACCCAGGGTAATTTGAGAAGTGACCCTATCATGACTCAGGTGTGCAGAGAAAAGCCAAGACGGCTAACCTCCTCCTTTGTCAGCCATGATGAATCTTCAACAGGTCATCCTTTCCACTTGACCAGATATTCTTCATATGTCCTATTCCTTGTGCTTCTGCGAACACGACTGTCTAGTATATCTTCGATCTCCTTAGTGTCTAAACTAGTTGCTGGAATACTCCACTATGCTACTGTGATCTCATCTTCAACACCTCCTTCATGATACTCTGTCAGATCTGAAATGTTAAAAACTGGTGAAATATTTAGCTCAGTAGGCAATTCTACCTCATATGCATTTCCTGAATCATGTTTCTTCAGTATCCTACATGGTCCAAACTTCTTCATTTTCAGCTTGTTATATGTACCAACTGGAAACCGCTCCTTCCGCAAATGAACCATGACTTCATCACCAACTTGAAATTTCTTATACCTCCTTTTCTCATTTGCCTTAGCCTTATACTGTGCGTTCATCTTGGTAATATGCTTCCTCACCTCCCCATGGATGTTCTTCAAGTGTTCTGCAAAATCCTCAGCTTCAGCACTACTTATTTCTCCTTTATCTATCTTCCTCAATTCAGATGTATTTCTTGGACTACTTCCATATACAATCTAGAATGGTGATTTACCAGTGCTCCTGTTGATAGAATTATTGTATGCAAATTCTACCTGTGGTAAAATCAAATCCCATCTTGTTGGCTTATCTCCAACCAAACATCTCAGCAAATTTCCCAAACTTCTATTCACCACCTCTGTCTGTCCATCAGTCTGTGGATGATGTGATGAACTAAACTTCAAATCTATCTTCAACTTCTTCCACAATGTACGCCAGAAATATCCAACAAACTTAGTGTCCCGATCTGAAACTATGGTCCTTGGCAAACCATGAAGTCTCACTACTTCTCTGAAAAACAATTCTGCTACATGAACAACATCATTAGTCTTCTTGCAGGGAATGAAATGTGCCATCTTTGAAAATCGATCAACTACTACAAAAATTGAATCATGTCCCCACTGTGTCCTCGGTAAACAAAGAACACAGTCCATACTGATATCCTCCCAAGGCTTCTCTGGTATAGGTAATGGCTGATACAACTCTATATTCTGCTTCACTCCTTTCCCCATCTAACATACTCTGCAACTCTATACAAACTTCTTCACATCTTGCTGCAATTGTGGCCAATAATAATTTTCACCAACCAAAGCAAGGGTTTTATCACGACCAAAATGTCCAGCCAATCCTCCACTATGCTTCTCCTTGATGAGATTCTCCCTCATAGAACTTCGTGGAATGCACAACTGACTCCCTCTGAATAGCATATCATCTTGGATGATAAAATCCAGCCATTTCATCCTGTCTAGAGTAACATGTTCTGTACAAGCCTTCCAAGCTTCACCAAAATCAAGATCCTCTGGATACAAATTCTTGAGTTTCTTGAACCCAACCACTTCAATCTGCATTTCTGTCAGCAATAGTTGCCTTCTGCTAAGAGCATCTGCAACCCTATTAGACTTTCCACTCCTGTGTTTTAAAACAAATGTATAACTTTGCAAAAACTCAACCCATTTCAAATGCCTTTGATTCAATTTTTCTTGACTATTCAAATATTGCAAAGCTTGATGATCAATATACAAAACAAACTCCTTAGGAAGCAGATAGTGCCTCCACTTTTTCAATGCCTGAACTATAGCATAAAATTCCTGATCATAAATAGAATATTTTCTCTTGGCATCATTTAATTTCTCACTGAAATAAGCAACAGGTTTACCTTCTTGGCTCATAATAGCTCCTATTGGAGTACCACTAGCATCACAATCTACTTGAAACACCTTATTAAAATTTGGAAGTGCTAAAACTGGTTGTTCTGTAACTTTTTGTTTCAACAATTGAAAACTCTTTTCTGCCCCATTGGTCCACTTAAACTCTTTTCTATCCCCTCTCATTATTTCAATCAAGGGTCTACAAATACTGCTAAAATTTCTGATAAAATTTCTATAAAAGCTAGTTAGACCAAGAAAAGATCTTACCTCAGTAGCACTCCTCGGAGTAGTCCATTCAAGGATAGCCTGTACCTTCTCTGGGTCCATTTTTAGACCTTCTGCTGAAACTACAAATCCCAAATACACCAACTCTTTCTTCACAAAACTGCACTTCTTCAAATTAATCAACAATTTCTCTTCTCTCAACTTCTCAAATACCATACGAATATGCATCATATGCTCATCCAATGTCTTACTAAAGATCAAAATATCATCTAGGTAAACAATGACAAACTTACCCAGAAATTCTTTCAGAACGTCGTTCATGAGCCGCATGAAAGTGCTTGGTGCATTGGTTAGCCCAAAAGGCATGACTAACCACTCATATAGTCCTTCCTTTGTCTTGAAGGCAGTCTTCCATTCATCTCCTTCTCTGATCCGAATCTGATGATATCCACTTTTCAGATCTATCTTTGAGAAATACACAGCTCCACTCAAACAGTCCATAATATCGTCTATTCGTGGCAATGGAAACCTGTACTTGATTGTGATCTTGTTTATTGCCCTAGAATCTGTACACATCCTCCATTCTCCATTCTTCTTTGTTGCTAATACTGCTGGTACAGCACAAGGACTCAGACTCTCACAGATCAATCCTTTCTATAATAGTTCATGTACTTGTTTGTTCAACTCCTCACTTTCTGCAGGTGTCATTCTGTGTGCTGCCTTATTCAGAAAACTCGCTCCTGGGATCAAGTCCATCTGATGATTGATCTTCCTGACTGGTGGTAATCCATTAGGCACATTATCAGATACAATATCCTGAAACTCATTCAACAAATCTGCAACTTCTATAGGAACATCTTCTACTTCCTCTTTACCAGCTTTTGGAATTAAAGAAAAACATACATGCTCATGCCTCATACCATCTAGGAAATTTCTTCCATCAACAAAAGTTATCCTTGCATTACCACATACCTTTTCTTTAGTCTCCTTCAATGGTTTTAGCTTATGTTGCACTCCATCCTTTGTCAGGGAATAGGTATTCGCATGACCATCATGTACAGCACATCTGTCAAACTGCCATGGTCTACCCAACAACATATGACATGCATCCATAGATATGATATCACACAATACCTCATCTTGGTATCCGCCAATCTTGAACTTCACCAGGCATTGTTCATTGACCATGACCTTGTGGTCATCCTGTACCCAGGCAATCCGATATGGATGTGGGTGTTTCTATCTCTTGAGCTTCAACTTTATCACCATCTCTTTTGACACCAAATTGTCAGTGCTTCCACTATCAATAATCACATCACAACATTTACCTTCGCACTTGCACCTAGTGCGAAATAGGCTCCTTCTTTGCTCAGGCCATTCTCACCACTCAACAAGACTCTTCTATTAATCAACATTTCTCCTCTTTCAGCATCTTCAGAATTTGATGATCTGGCATCTTCATCTACATGTGCAACTCTGGCCTGGCCTTCATTTCTCCTGTCTATTCTTCCTTGGCACTGAGGACATTCAAATGCCCTATGACCTTCTTCTCCATAGTGAAAACATGTTCCACGGAAGCCACCTCTTCCAGATCCTTGTCCTCTTCCTCTTCGATCTCTATTATTCTGATCCTGGAAATGATTGGAATTATTTTCTCACTGATTCTGACTGCTACTGGCCTCATCCTTCTTTTTCAGATCTTCATTCCAGCCACCATATGACCGTCCACCAGATCGTCCACCATGACCTCTTCCATTTTGTTTGCTCTCAAACTTCTTGTTTAGCTTTTCCTCTACTTTTAGGGAAAACTGGTATGCCTCTTCAATACTGTTCATTCGAACCAGATTCAGCTCCTCTTGAATGCTTGACCTTAAGCCATTAAGGTATCAGGCAACTTTCTCCCTGTTAGCTTCTGCATGGCCTGTTCTGATGAGAAGTCGGTAGAACTCATTTGTATACTCCTTAACAGATCTTCTTGCTTGCTTCAAACTCTGCATTTTCTTCAGTAGGTCAAGCTCATAATCAATAGGAATGAACTGTCACTTCAATTTATCTACCATCCGATCCCATCTTGTGATTTTATCTTTCCCTCTTCTATTTCGCTCTAATTGAATTTCTTACCACCAGATCTTCGCATGACCTTTCAATCTGGTCTTCACAAATTTCACCCTATCAGGATCCTCAACCTCTTCGTACTCAAAATATTCCTCACATTCATTGATCCAGTCGATCAATTCCTCTAGGTTAAGATTTTCAGAAAATATAGGAACCTCAATCTTAGGTCTTTTCCCAATCTTGGAAATTGCCTGAAAAAGTCTTTCTTCCTCCTGGTTCACAATTTCAGCTTCTCCTTCTTGATATTCTTCTTCGGCTTCATCCTCCCTTTCATCTCTGACATTAAGATTCATTCCTCTGTGAATCTCTTCTTGCAATGCTTACACTTGTATCTACAGCTCTCTAACCTCAGGTGTTACAACACCAGCTCTTCCGCCACGTTCCCTTCGTGGAGGTATTTTCGCGATGCGCGCTGA
The DNA here is from genome assembly GCA_027943335.1 of Chamaecyparis obtusa. NCBI lineage: Eukaryota > Viridiplantae > Streptophyta > Pinopsida > Cupressales > Cupressaceae > Chamaecyparis > Chamaecyparis obtusa. The sequence continues at coordinate 179,849 of BSBK01009994.1, read as the reverse complement.
AACCCTAGCCACGGTCCTGGTGCAAACTACCTCATAGTCAGTGATCTATTTACACACTCAAGAAAACATACTCTGATACCACCTGATGAAGGGTGCTCCCCTTAATACCACAAACACATAACAGATATAGAGAAACAACAACAATATGCAAGAACAGAAAATTGGCTTCTTATTATCTCCATAAATGTGGAATTACAAACTTTTAGAATTACAATATGCAAAGCCACATGGGCATTCCCTTACAATATTCTATAGGACAAAGCCTCGAACTATTACCCAGATCTACTACCCAGAACTATTCTGAACTGCCTAAGACAATAATACAGCCTTCTTTATATAGGCAATTTTCCACCGCCTAGGAAGGTTCCAGAATTTTTAGCCAATAAGGCCGACCAAACTTAGAATTATTTTATTTTACATTTTATTACATCATAGTCAGCTCAAGATAACCTTTGAAACCCGAACAGAAATTTTGAAGAAAATTATTTTTCGCCATTTCAGGTGGCCCAACTTCCGAAGACCATAAGTCATCACCAGTTGACCCGATCGGCTATTATAACCTCATTTCAGAAATGCCATGAAGCACTCTACAGGCTTGACTCGTGCAAGTGCCCGTCACTCAAATTTTCAACCTCATCCGGGGCCTCTAAAGCCTTCAAAACTGAGTTCAAAGTTTCTGTACCCTGTTGCCAATACCGAAAATCTTCTATATCTTCCAATATACACTTGATCTGGCAATGAAACTTTACTGGCAGACTTATATGACCAAAATAAACCTCCAAGAAAGAAATCAGATCATTCTGAGCACATATAAAAATTACCAAAAATAGTAACTTTCCATAAATAGCAGCTCTGGACAAAATAGCCCTTATTGAATACAAAAATAGAAATATTTTTGGGTGATGCAAGATTGCTCTTACACCCAGGATGCTCCTGCATCAGTGGGACACTCTTGCAAAGATCTATGGTGGTGATATATATGTACTGAAAGCTAAAGCCAAGAGTCTCAGAGGTAATTTTGATGAAATGAGAATGAATGAAGATGAAAACATTGCACAATATTGTGGTAGAATAAAAGAAGGTATGAATGCTATTAGAGGAGAAAATGGAACTATTGATGATGAGACCATAATTGGAAAAGTGCTAAGAACCCTATGTCCTATATATGCTATTAAGATCTCAGCTACTAATGTGCTTACCTTGGAAGATTTGATTTGAAAACTAACTACTTTTGAACTGTCTAACTATGATAATTTCACTATTGGTAGTATTGGAAATGTTGAATCTTCTTCTAAGTCACAGTTAGTTCTGAATAAGCTAAAGAAAGAAAAAGAAAGATGCACCAGTGACACAACTAATCAAGATCTTGAAGATCTAGAAGCTCTTATGGCTAGAAGATTGAGAAGAGGAAAAGGAAAATATAAAGGTAAACTCCCTATTATATGTTTTGCATGTAATAAAGTTGGTCATATAGCTGCTAGATGTCCTGATAGGAAGGATAAAGATGAAGAAAGAAACAATAGAGACAAAGATAGAAGAGATGACAAAGGCTACTGAAGGTACAAAGACTACAAAGGAACAGGTAAGAAATCCTATTACATTGCTAAAGAAGAGACTGACACTGATAGTGATGATTTTGAAATTGAGGTAGTCTATGTTGCAATGAAAGATGAATCTAATGAGCATGAGAAAATTGCATTGATTTCCTATGTGAACAAGAATGACAAATGGATTATAGACAGTGGTTGTTCACATCACATGACTGGTGACAAAAGTAAGTTTGAGACCCTACATCATTATAAAGGTAAAAGTGTAACATTTGGTAATGATGCACCATGTCCTGTTAGAGGAAAAGGATTGATTAAACTGACTGATAAAATCTCTTGTGAAAATGCTTATTGGGTTGAAGATTTGAATTATAATTTGCTAAGTGTTGCTTAGCTCAACAGAACTAGCTACCAAGTAGAATTTCATCACAAGAAAGCTAAGATATTTGATGCTACTGGTGAACTGATTGGAAGTGGTGAGCATGTTGGTTGTCCTTTTGGTTTCAACTTGTAGGTTTACACTATGATTGACAACTTAATGTCACTGACTCTATCACCACTCCAAAGTCTGCAAGTAAAAGGGCCAATTAACAAGGATCAAGGAGATCCTCCTACACTTTGAGCCTAGGTACTCAGGTGGGTGTACCCTTTATTCACTTCTTGAAAGGAATCACTAACTAATAGATAATTATACCCCTTACTAATTGATTAAAGATTTTATCATTTATATGTGTGTGTGATTGATGATGATGGACTGCTTCCAAAGAATAGATCAGTGCCTTAACCCAGGTCAAAGAGTCACTTAATAACATATATCAACTAAAACCTTAACTCAAACACACTTGAACTCAGAATAAGTGCTTTTCCTATTACCCCTCTCACTCCCAAACATGATCATCAAATTCCAATCTAACAATGAACTCACTGAAATCACCCTAAAGGCTTTAATCCTAACTTTGTTAGGAACTCCAAGCTGATCTCACAATACTCTTTGTTTACCATATGCTAATCCACTTTGTGACCTCAACATATATGAATCCACAATCAAAACAAGAAGACAATCCAAAGTTTGAGATAGGAATTCAAGTGTATTCTCATTAACTTTTAGAATCAATACATTACCAAGAAGATGAGTGCTAGCAACAAGACACAAAATCCAAGCTCTTCCTGTTCATTATAATACCATTAACAACAACTAGGGACCAAAAAGAAAGTTTTGGAACCCCTACAAAATCAAAAATAACACAATATATACCCCCTAGTCATCTTGAAATCCCAAAATGGGATGCAACAAGCTACAGATGACTAGGGTTAGGGTTTCACCCACTAGACCAACTAGAAATAGTCAAAAATTTATTATAGGGATGAAAACCTAGGTGATTAGAACAATCAGATCCAAGAATGATCTTAATTTATGAAGAATCTCAGAGTACTGTACTGGAGATCATGAATCTACCATGCTAAACAATTTGATTATTCACTTGTAACATATCTCAAGCGAGTGACTACCTACATTTTCAATGTAAAAACCTTCTACAATTAATCATCAGACACCCTGGACCACTCTACAATAGTTAGCAAAACCAATTCTACCAAATCCAGCCATGAAAGAATTCAATTTCAGTCCTTCCTATCATTGGAAACCCTCAAAAAATTCAAATTTGAATTTCAATGGTCATTTCATGGTGCCAGTAGAAAATCGACAGTCAACATTTGAATCTGGGTCAACTTTATATCATGGCCATCAGATCTTTCCTTTTCACGGGCTTTATGACTTAACCCTTCAAACACCCGTGGTTAACATTTAGCAACTACGTGACAAGGCTTTTTCTTATTCATGAGATGAAATACTAACTCATCGCTTAACCTCATGAACTAGAAAACAAAGGAAATGAACCTACCCCGGTCACATTTGGTGAACTGGCGACTGAAGGGTTCCGCTAGTTCATAGAACACTTTATGTTACCACTAAATAATTTAGTGATTATGTGACCTTCCTTCACTGAATCGCTAGACCTTTTAGAACACCACCAATTTTCTTCATGAATGAGTGAAGCCTTTGGACTTTGTCGGCACCACTAAACACATTTATCCAAACCACTAGACTTTTGACCTCTGCCTGGGTGCCCACTTTATGCCACATGTCACTATGTTATTCACTGTCACTACTTAGTCACCACTGACATAGGACCCACTCTTTGTAAGCCTTCAAATCAGACGGTGGGTGCAAGATCTCATGGCTCTAACACAACCCATGAGATCTTACTCCAATCATTGATCAACTATGGATGTCAAAACCCTCTAAGTCTCAAAAACTCAGGTCCCACTGACAGCATATCTAGTCATTCACCCGTGGACCAATCAAAGTTCACCAACTGTGCTTACATGACAATTAGGACCCATCGTTAAGCTCCCACATCATCTTTGTCAGACATCAGGAACACGTCACAAAATTTTCCTTGTCTTCGCATCGGATGGTCATTGCAAAAGTGCTTGCATAAAGCATGTGCACCTTTAATAAGTGGTATTATGACCACCATCAGATCTTGTAGTGTATTAACTCCCCTAAGACTGAGGGACCCACTGACAAATCCACCTCAGCACACCTACACCAATGAGAACATGCCCAACCTGCTACATTTGACATAGGTCCCACTGACCTCCCCTCGATTCCAAATCAACGGCCATCACATGATCACATAGCTTGGAAAGATTCCATGTGATCACACGACAACCACAGGATCAAAAGGTCACAAAGATACCAAGCCCGCTAGGACAGATGTCAAGCAGTCACTAGTTCAAATGTCAGAACCTTCTGACAACCTATAGTCTTGCGAACAAGCAACAACCACACAAAACAAAGGCTTTAAGACTTAGGAAATATTAGTGTTGGGACTTAGGAAAATTAAAGGCCATCGGGGGTTAGAGACTTAGGAAAAACCAAAGGCATGACTCCGCGGGGTGACAAAATATTAAAGCACATGCGCTAAAGGGATTTTAAGTGATTCAAAAAGGTAACACAAAATTAGAACAAGGCCTGAGACAAAATAGGGCTTTTTCACACCAATGGCTATATTTTTGAATTTTCTAAGCTTAGGGTTTGAGGTAGATACCAAAATAATTGCAGAGACCAGGGGGAAAAAGCTACAACCATGAAACTTTTTGCAGGGACCAGATAAAAAGATAGAAAACCATGGAAATTCTTTCAAGTGCTAACAGTGGCTCTATCTAGGGATGTGTGGCTCTTGCAGGCATAGCAAGAATCTAGAATCACTAGTTAAAGCAGACCACCCACAAGACAAAAATTTGAACAATAGAGAGCCACAGGGCAAAACCCTAGGAACTAAGACAAAATGGAATAGGGGCACACAACTTATTTATAGAATTTACAACATATACAAACCTAACTACTATTCATGGAAATAGAATACCTTCAACTGAAGTATTGCTTCAAGAATTGTCCATGAACTGGAAATTCCTGAACTTCACCATTCAATTCCTTGACAATATATGAATCTTGGCCCCATTTCTCATGAATTAGGTATGGCCCTAACCAAAGTGGATCAAATTTACAATGTTTTCCTTTATCCTCCAGTCTGGCATTCCAAATCAATACCAAATCACCAGGTTCAAACCTTCTTTCAATAGTTTTCTTGTCATACAAATTCTTAACCTGCAACTGCAATCTGACATTTTTTGAAGCTGATTCTCTTCTTGTTTCATCCAGCCTAATGAGGTCCTCAATTCTCAATTGCATTTTATCATCTATGTCATCATCATATAACTAAACAAACTTGTACATTTCTAATAAATTATTCTGAGGCATTCTTGCATGTATTCCATATACTAGGTCAAATGGTGCACAACCAATTTCCCTCTTCATAGTTACCCTATCAGCCCATATAGCTAATGGCAATTTTGAATTCCATGCCTTCTTATTCTTTTCAAGAATCCTCTTTAGGATTTTCATTAGGATCTTATTAGTAGATTCTGCTTGACCATTTCCTTGTGGATGATAAGGTGAGGAATAAGAAATCTAAATTCCTAAACCTTTGCAAAAGTCCATATATTCAGTAGACCTAAAGCACATGGCATTGTCACTTACTATTCTCAAAGGGCACTTGAACCTTGCAACAATGTTGTTCAACAAGAAATTAGTTACCACCTTGCTTGTTGCATTCCTTGTAGGTATAGCCTCTACCCACTTTGTAAAGTAATCAGTGGCAACTAAGATCCATGAGTGTCCTCCACTTGATTTGTTTGGTATTTCACCTATAAACTCTATTCCCCATTATTGGAATGGAGCTTGCACCCCAACTAGCCTCAAAGGAACATTTCCTAAAAATTTAAGCTTACCAAAGAACCTGTTGGTAGTTCCCTTTGATCTTCAACTTGTAGATTTATACTTTGATGGATAACTTTAATATAACTTTGACTCTATCACCACTCCAAAGTCTACAAGGAAGAGAGCCAATTAACAAGGATCAAAAGAGATCCTCCTACACTTAGAGCCTTAATGCTCAGGTGGGTGTACCCTTGATTCACTTCTTCAAAGGAATCACAAAATAATATACAACTATACCCCTTACTAATTGATTAAAGATGTCATCATTTGAATGTGTGTGTGATTGATGATGATGGATTGCCTCTAGAGTAAGGATCAGTGCCTTAACTAGGGCATAGAGTCACCTAATAGTATACATCAACTGAAGACCTTAACTCAAACACAATTGAATTTAGGATAAGTGCTTTTCCTATTATCCCTCTCACTCACATATCAGGACATCAAATTCTTATCAAGCCATGAACTCACTAAGACTACCTGAAACACTTTAATCCTAACCTTGTTAGGAACTCAAAGATAATCTCAAAATTCTCTTTGTTTACCATATACTAACCCACTTTGTGAAGTTAACATATATGAGCTCAAGAACAAAACAAAAAGACATACACCACTATGAGATTGGAATTCAACTATATTCTCATTAAGACTTGCAGAATCAATACATTATCAAATAGCAAAATGCTAAAGAAAGAGACCCAAAATCTGAGCTCTCCTTACTCAGTATAATACCATCAACAACCAGGGACCAAAAAGAAAGTTTTGGAACCCACACTATGTCAAAAATCCTACAATATATACCCCCTAGTCATCTTGGAAACCCAAAATAGGTTGCAACAAGCTACAGATGACTAGGGTTAGGGTTTCACCCACTAAACCCATTAGAAATGGTCACAAATTTAAAAGCAGGGGATGAAAACTAGTTGGCCATACCTAAGAAAGATTTGCACTTATGATAGATCTCTGGGAAAGTACTGCAAATCATGAAAATTCAAATTTGTCAACCTGTTTGGCCACTTGTAGCACGCCTCGAGCATAAAAAACATAGTACAGATCCCTGTAGATGATCATGGGACACCCTGGACCACACTGTAATAGCAAGCACCACCAAAAAAATCAAATCCAGTCATGACAGCATTCAATTTTGGTCCTTTCTGTCACTAAGAAACCCTCTACAAATTTGAATTTGAAAAATAGCAGTCATTTCCAAGCGCCAGCAGCAAATCACGGTCCCCATTTGAAATTAGGTTAACTTTATATTGCGACCATTAGATTCCTATATTTCATGGGCTTTTATGTCTTAACTCAACTGGATACCCCAAGTTTACCTCTAGCGACCATGTGACAAGGCTATTTCTTGTTCGCAAAATTAAAAAACTTAACCACCACTTAACCCTGCGAACTGGTGACAAAAGGCTTTCGCCAAGTCGCAGAACATTTTTTACCTCTGCCAATATATTTAGTGATTATGCGACCTTCCTTCACCAAATTGCCAGACCTTTTAGCACTTCATCGTTTTACTTAGCGAATGAGCGAAACCCTTGGAAATCTATCGGTGCCGCTAACCTTTATCAGGACCACCAAAAGACTGAGAAACTTAACCAGGCCCACATCAAGAAGATCGACGGTTGTCTCAATTTCACATAAACCTTCCAGATTCCATCAAATCATAAGACAACCATCAATCGAAGAATCTTTCCCTACCTAGACAACCCTTTGATAGGAAATGAAATCAATGGTGGTCTTAAGATTGCAAGTGTCAGAGAAAACCCATCAGATTACAAGCTGATTGTTGATGCTTTGTCATTGTCAGAACCCACTAAGCCTTGAAATACCTGGCCCCACTAATAGCATGCCCAGTCACTCTACGTGGACCAATCAGATAACAACAAATTAGCACACCTAGCATGTGGACCCTCTGCACTTTATCCCCTCTGAAAAGATAGAATCAATGGTTGGCGCATGATCTTAAACCTCTGACACATCCCATAAGATCATATGCCCATTGTCAATTGATTGATAGTGTCAGGACCCTCTAACACATTCAAAAACTAGGCCCCACTGAAAACTACTAATGTGTTAATACATCGACCAATAAGATGCCACCATTTGTGCATACATGTCAATGGACCCACCTGTAAAGAAAGGCTATGTCATACAATAAAATCAATGGTCATCGTAAAAGCCCAAGCATTTGACAAAACCCTTGCACTTTTGTGACAACCATTGGATCAAGATGGTATAGAAGGTCGAGCCCAGTAAACCATGCAAAAATGTGACTAAAAAAAAGAAACTACCATGCCAAGTCACTAACTGTTAAGACATAACCACCCGATAATAAGAGATTACGTGAACGTTGTGTTCGCATAATCACTGAGAGAAAAAGATAACCACCAGGGAACCTAGAGAATGCATGATAGACATGTTCACTGAATTACCGAAAGTTTAAAAGTGACCGCCAAGGATTAAGTGAACAAGCGACTAATTGGGAAGAAAAGTGCACATGCGTTAAAAGGTATTTAAGTGACCCAAAAAGGTAACTACAAATTAGAATAGGGCCAGGACAAAACAAAGGGTTTTCACACCAACAGCTAGTTTTTCAAAAATTTAAACCAAGGGTTTATGCCAAGGACCTAAAATCAATTGCAGAGACCAGAAGAAAAGGGCTAAGGCCATGAAATTTTTTGCACGTGCTAACAGTGGCTCTGTCTAGGGATGTATGCCTCTTGCAGGCATAGCAAGGATCTAGAATCATTGGTTAAAGTAGACCCATCCCACTGGAAAACTTGACAACAGAGAGCAATAGGAGCAAAAACTTATAGACCAGGACAAAACAGGATAGGGGCTGTTAGCTCTTTTTCATGTAGAATCGATTCTTATAGGGAAAAGGCTAATTGATAAGGACCAAGTCCTTCTACTTCAGGCTCCATAGACCCAGGTGGGTGTACCTATCTTCAGACTCAATGCTCCATAATGATATTAATGGAAGTAAACATTCATTGCAGAAAAATGGCAAGTGTGACAAGGATAAACTCCTTCTTCTTTTCGAGCTTTGAACTCAAGCAGGTTAACCCCTTTTAGATCTACTTCTTGAAAGGATCACAACACTAGTTTATATCCTTGATACAAACTTTATCTTCTCAGTCATTCAAACATACACGAAAGTAAATTATTATTTAAGTTTTGTTGAGGGTGAGATCTCTGCAAATCAAGGATAGACTAGTGCCTTATCTTTGGGTATAGAGTCAAACAGTGAAACATATACTTATAGAAATCTTCTAAATGAAACACAAATAAATCTCAGATGAAATGCCTTACAATTCATCCTCTCTTAAACATGTTTGATCATCAAATTCTTTCCAAATTCCTAAGCTCTCAAAAATTAACCTAAAGACATTACCCTTTCCTTGAAAGGAGCTAGAGATTAAAATCATAGATACCTTGTAAATGGTATATCAAAACTACCTTATAGATTCAATACACAAAAGCCACATAATTCAAACAAGAAGACAATTGAAATCATGCAAGGGAATTCTATTGTATTCCAATAAAATCTCACTGTATCAATACATTTCAAAATCTGATAAAATATTCTAAGATTTCAACAATGGTGCCAAGCCCCTACAATATATTTTTCAACCTCCTCTTTGGATGGCCTTGCAGGTTATGGCCTGGTTTCTTTCCACAATCTACCTTCACCCCTTTTGTACATTTGGCCAGATGTATTTTGGTTACTTTCAATATTTATAGCTAACTTAAAAGCATCTCTAAGGGTACGGGGATTCTTATCTCTCAAAAGGTAAGACATCTTACCATCCATAGAATTGAAATAAGTTGTCATGTAGACTGCATCATCTAGCCTTAACACTTGGAACAGTTTATGCATAGCCTTTTGGAATCGGCTATTAAACTCTGACATGCTCTCATTGTAATGTTTCTTAATATTATTGAACTCATTGAGCATGTAGCTAGAGTTCACATGTTCTACATATTTCTCTTTAAAGCATCTGACAAATTCTTCCCAAGATGCAATACTATTCTCAGGTAACCCCCTATACCAATCCCTGGCATCCTCAATCAATGATTGAACAAAGAGCTTCATTATGACATCTTCATGTTCAATTTCATAATCATTGACCTTATCTATAAAACACTTTAGATGCTCTTCACAGGTAACAACATTATTCCCAGTAAATAATGGGATCTCTTTCTAATTTCATTAGCGACAGCATTAGGTTGGCCAAGAATACCATCAAAAAACAAAGGCCTATATCTATCCAAGTGAACTGGTCATCTTTGGATATTTGGTTGATTTAGAGGGGTAGTTGCAACATTTTGACAGGGTATAGTTCCCACTATACCACTAGCTATAATGGGAACTTGATTGGGAACTGGTCTAGGTAAAGTTTGTCCAGGGTGAAAGGCTTGAGCATTTGGAAGTGAAGTATTGGGCTGACTGAAAGGAGTTGTTCCTATGGTGATAGGGATAGAGGTACTAGCGAATGTGTTCATATTAGCATGTAGGAAGGCAATCTTCCTCTTCATTTCATCAGCAATAGCCTTCAACTCGAGTTTCTCCAGTTGAATAGCCAATTCTTCCTTTGCTTTTCTAGCCTTCTCCAAGTCTATACTTGTATTTGAATGTACATTAGGAGGAACTACAATTTTCTTGGGCTCATTAATATGTATACCCACCAATTTCTATTTTCCCTTATCAGGGATTTCTTTGGGAGTAGTTATAATCTCCTTATTTCTCTGGATTTCAGAGGCATTCAATTGCCTTAAGACATGGCATGTTCCTTCAAATTCACCTTGCTTAGGTTTATTATCCTGGGCCTTCTTTCTCAAATCTTTCATGTCACCAAATAAGTCCTTATTTAAACCTTGAACATCTTGGTTTAAATCACTAACTTGGGTCTCATTTTTCTTGGTTCTCTTGAGAAGTTCTTGCCTCTCTATGAGTAAATCACATATTTGTTGTTCCCTTGCTTTCAACCTATTGGCAATCTCAGCCAATTGTTCACTCTCTTTTTTTCTTAAAGAAACCACCTCTTCTCTCAACTTCTCAGAATAATAGGAGGTGGTCTCAGTAGCAGAGGTTTCTTCTAGTTGTTCCAAAATTTCTCTTGCAAGGAAATAACCTACTTCTGTGACCTCTGTGATTACTTCTTTCTACATGTGCACACCTGGTGTAACCCTCTTGACATGTTCGGGATCATCAGAAGAGTATGAGGACTCATGAGGGAGTGGGACATGAGATCTTTCTTGAGAAGGGCCTTGGAAACTAGCAGTAGGTTGACCTCTCCTAGACCATTGTTTCCTACTTGGTGTATGGAGCTCATCACCCATATTTTCTTTGGGGTGATCCTTGTAATAAGACCTAGTGTACCTTGGTTGACTCATGGTATAGCATGACAATATTAGAAAAGTTTACAACAATTAGAAACTGGTAGCACAGAGTTTAGAGTCACCACCCACTTTTACATGGGAATAAAACTATTCGACACTGGTCTGCAAACGCACAATAGATAGGATTTGCACTAACCTCTTGCATGATATTTAGAAGGTTATCCCTAGCAAAGTCACCAATTTGTTAGCTCTTTTTCATGTAGAATCGATTCTTACAGGGAAAAGGCTAATTGATAAGGACAAAGTCCTTCTTCTACTTTGGGCTCCACAAACCCAGGTAGGTGTACCTATCTTTAGACTAAATGCTCCATAATGATATTAACAGAAGTAAAAATTCATTGCAAAAAATGGCAAGTGTGACAAGGATAAACCCCTTCTTTTCGAGCTTTGAACTCGGGCAGGTTAACCCCTTTTAGATCTACTTCTTGAAAGGATCACAACACTAGTTTATATCCTTGATACAAACTTTATCTTCTTAGTCTTTCAAGCATACATGAAAGTAAATTATTATTTAAGTTTTGTTGAGGGTGAGATCTCTGCAAATCGAGGATAAACCAGTGCCTTATCTTCGGGTATAGTGTCAAACAATGAAACATATACTTACAGAAATATTCTAAATGAAACACAAACAAATCCCAGATGAAATGCCTTACAATTCATCCTCTCTTAAACATGTTTGATAATCAAATTCTTGCCAAATTCCTAAGCTCTCAGAAATTAACCTAAAGACTTTACCCTTTCCTTGAAAGGAGCTAGAGATTAAAATCACAGATACCTTGTAAATGGTATATCAAAACTACCTTATAGATTCAATACAAAAAAGCCACATAATTCAAACAAGAAGACAATTGAAATCGTGCAAGGGAATTCTAGTGTATTCCAATAAAATCTCACTGTATCAATACATTTCAAAATTTGATAAAATATTCTAAGATTTCAACAATGGTGCCAAGCCTCTATAGTATATTTTTTAACCTCCTTTGAAATGAACAAGGACTTACTACTTATACCAATCAGCCATCTTGGAATCCTCAAAAGGATGCAACAAGCTTCAGATGGCTGTTAAAAGATCTTGCACTAAAAATAAGATTACAAATAGAGAAAGTTGTTTGCAACAATAGATTACAAATATCTATTTCCAACAGTCCCATAGGTGGCATCTTTGTCTAAAGATATTTTAGAGTAGTTGCTAAATTTGTTGCATGAATGATGACCACCATCCGGCTAATTTACATCATCCTTTGTTTGAAACTTGCTCTCCCTCATTTTCTAGATCAGATGCCATCTGCAACTCTATTTGGCCAGGTGTCACATTTGTGTCTATGATAACTTGTTTGACATCCTTGTCCCCTTTTACCTTGACCTTCAAAAGTTTGGAATACTAACACCTGCTACTTCTTCACTTGATTTCCCTTTCTTCTAAATCTCCTGATAGATATGTGGATTCCCAAGTCATGTAGGTTTCTTCACTTGGCCAATGAAAGGCAAGGACCTCATCTTTCTTTGGGGACAACTTTTCCCACTCAGCAACCAACTGATGAACCTCTATTCTCACATTAGCAAAGTATAACCTAGCATCTTGAAGGAGTTCAAAAAAGTGTACTAATAGGGTATTATCATCTATACATAGAATGTCATTTATTTTAGTCAAAACTCATCTATCTATTTGCTCCATCCATTGACCTTTATCCTTGATTACCCCATCTACCTTAATAAGACCAGGGAAAATTTGGAAATCATCCTGGAAATATCTTGTCCTTAAGATTTCTAACCTTCTTCTTATACTCTCCCTAATTACCTCAAAGTCAAAAAGATCCTTGATAACCCTGTAAGTACTTGCTAGCTCAATATTTACAACACACTTATCCTTATTTTGATCAAACCATGACCTCAGAGTATCTTTCCTTGCAATCCATCTTTCCAAAATTTTGTCCACAGTTGCCACCTCTTTCTGAAAATTCACTAAGATATCTACCAATTGTTTTGCAGATTTGTATATTTCTTTAGGTCTCACCTTTGCAACAAACTATGACACAACATCTTTTATCTTATTATCTAACCTATTCTTTACCTTTTGATCAATATCCTCTTCATCTATGGAAGGAGGAGAAGGGGAAGGGGGAAGTTCAATAATAGGGCTTGATGAGGAAGGCCATGCAGAGGAGGAAGTTATCTGAATTTGCTCTGATAATTGTATTCGGTCCTGTTCTCCCAATTTCTTTCTTAAATCTGCAATCAGAATATCTCTCTCAAGAATCCACTATTTCATCTCAGCATAAACCTTCAAAATTGTTTCCAGTTTTGCAATGAGCTCATCCTTCTCTTTAGCTTCCTTTTCTACCACCTTTGTTGTTAATTGTGCCATGGCCATTACCATACCTGATGCTTCCACCAAAGATGTATCAGTAATTCTTCTTACAATTAAACTCCCTGAGAGGTCATCTTTGACAATTTGCTTTCCTTTATCACTTTCATTCTTCCTCTATAACTTGTAAATCCTTCTCTGGATTCTCTTCATGTCTCTTCTCGTAGATTTCTTGAAATTGTTTGATGTTTAATTTCCAAAGAAATTGCATAAAGGCCCTAGTTTTAACAAAAGTGTCATCAACCAAAAATTCTTCACAAGCTTGCTTGATTACAGGGTCCAATTCAGTACCTGCTAACTCCCCTACTGTTAGATCCAACTTAGGTTCTTCTGGTAGCTCTGGCACTCCCTCATTTACTTCTTCATAAGTCATAAAGATCTGACCTAGAGCATCTACTTGCTCTACTTGTTCTACAATCTCTTGGTCATCAAAAATTCTTATAGGAGACTGTGATGGGGAGTACTCCTTTTCCACATGAGCAGGTCTCTCTTCCAACCTTTGCCTTTTTGATGGGGGTGGAGAATCAATTATACCTTCAGAAGTTTGAGGACGAGGAGAATTGGGGATCTCCACAATCTCCTTTTGTTTTCCAACCTGTTGTGAGGTTGATGGGCTATCCCTTGTATCCATCTACTTTTGCTGGCTCTATTCTGGTATCACCACATTGTAACTAGTCTTCTTTTGTACCATATACCTCCCCGGGGGTAACCCTTTTGCAAACACAGGCTTGCTCAACAATTTTCTAGCCTTTTTTGGATCATCCTTCATAACCTTTTCCTTCTTCTCATTTAAAGTCTGAAAAATATCCTGAAAACAATTCATGAGAGTGTCTATTTTCTTCCCCATTGGAGTTATGCTTTTCAAGGGATCCCATCCCGAATCAAATTATCAGATAAAATCTAGTGTCTTCCTGTATACCAACCATTTTTCTTTCATAACCTCTTATTCATGTATCTTTGCTACATTCCTGATGATATCTTCAGGGAAATTAAAAATATGGTTGATCATGGCACACTTGGCTCTCTTTTTAAACATTTCATTATAGAAACCTTCTGGATCTCCTATTCTAGCAATTGCAGTAGCCATATGGTATGGAGCTAGAATTTTATCCATGTAGACCCATCCACCCTTGGTAATTATGAATTGATGGGCAATGGTAATATTTGGGAATAAAGTTCCCTTGCCTTTCCCAGTGAGGGCACACTCCTCAATATCTCCTAATTGCCTCAAGAACTATGCAATTCCAATCCTAAGGGGTACTTGATAGGGAAATATAAAAGGGGTCCCCCTGAAACCATACAACCTGATAACAGTTGATACATTGTAGAAAATAACATCTCCCCAATTGTGTACAATGTTTAGGTTCTTAGCAAACTGGTTTGGCTTAACAAGCTGTGCTAACATTGTTGGAATTCTTGGGTTATCTAAGACAAACAGCTTCTTGAGTCTAGCTGCAAAATGTTTATCAAAATTGATGAAACTATGATCCTTCTTATCCCAGGTCATTGTGAGGCTCCATAGTTGGACTGGCATGTCTTCACCATCCTTCTTTCTCACCAATTCCATTTCTTGTTCAAAATAGCTTGCTCCTTTGAACAGAAACATGTACATTATGAAAGAGTACCAGCAAAAGGGCCTATCACCTTCATTCTTTTGAATCTTTAGTAATCCATTATGGATTATTTCAGCAATAAAAGGAGCAAAATCAAAAGTGATAGACACGTGTGCATGTAAAATTTGGATCATCATGCACATCAAGTGTATTGGCATCCTTTCACTAACATCCTCTCCAAAAACCTGACATAATGACCAATATGCACCCCTAGCTCTGAGATCAAAATATTCTATTTTAAAAGGCTCCGGAGTGTTCTACCCCACAACAACCATTTTTCCAATTTTGGTGCAGAAATCCTTCAACAACTTGCCTCTAAAATAGTTCCTTTGTGCATTGTACACTTGCCTTAGTTCTTCAAAGTTAATGCTTTCCAAACTTTCTGAGGGTTCACTTAACCTGAACACATTCCTGATTTCTTCAGCTGAAACTTTAAAAAATAACACTCCCTTTGCATCCCTAATTTCTTTAGTGATTGGACCATAATTCTTTGCAACCTGGGTCATCAAATCTACATCTAAAAAGACACCAGGCACGACAAGTTTTCCTAAGTTAGACTACCATATATTGCTTGTAGGGTGAGGGGCATTTCTCTGACTAAAACCTACTTTGAATAATTCCAGTCCTGTGGTATCAGAGTCACCTCTTGTGTTGATAGTACCAATTTTGGCCTCTCTAATAAAACTTGCCGTGTCATATAAACCTTCTGCTATTTTTACCCTAGGGTCTTTGGGAATCAAACTCTTATTTTTCATCGGGGTAGTGGAAGAGCCAGGAAGTAACTGCAATAAATCTTCATGCAAACCTCTTTCACTATACTCTATTTTACCCAACAATTCTTTCCTTGGGGCCATTTTAAGGTTTATCTCTAAAAGAAACCTTTGCAAGATAGACTAAATATAGAACTGTGATTCTTTTAATAAGGAAGCAAATTGCACAAGAATTTTACCAACCTTTTTTCTCAAAAATCTTCACACCTAAGTCTCTGCAAATTTTGATCTCTTTGTGCTTCTAAAAGTGCACAAAATTCTGATATATGAGCCACTTAAAGTAGTCCTATCAACAATTAATTCAACATGATTGAAACAATTACTCCTCCGAAAGAGAGAACTGTCACTTCTTCAATGGGAAGCCTCACTTCACACCATTTTATCTTCAGTTTGAATGAGAACCATCAATCCTCATTAGCAGATGATCTAACGGCTTATCGCATGATCACATGGTGTAAAAAACACTCACGCAAACATGCGACTACCCGTCACATTACCTTTCTATTTTTGGCGGTCTCTTGTAACTTTCCTCCGTTAACATAAAATGCTATTCACATAGCTTAAAAGAAGCTTATGCGAACATGCAAAAACCTGTTATCATTCACTGTCAATGTCTTCTTTTATATCACTGGTCCCACCTCACCTTTGTCAATAAAGGAATTCCATGCTTTCAACACCTAGCAGAATGTCAGGTACTTTCTTTCTTTTCGAGCACCGGTGTCTGCTGAAACTAACCAATGAGAAAATATTATTTATACAAATCTGTCAAAGGTTTCACTGGAGAATCGCACTTGATTCAATGCAAGATCAATGACCTATCGTATAATCACATAGCCTGGAAGATCCCATGTGATTATACGACAGCCGTCTGATCTTCCCTTTAATGTTTTAAACCCTTGGAGATTCTTCTATTATCAACCCTACTTTTTTTGACAAATAGAAGGCCGCCACTTGTGAGATACTTGTTAGTGGTCCCACCTTATTTCTACATCAGGATTTTGTTATAAGATCAACAGTTATTTTGCATGTTCGCATGGCTTGGAAATATTCCATGTGAACACGTGACCACCGTTAGATCTTCTTTGAAGATTCATGGTTGGATGAACTTGAAACATTAGAATACAAGGTAATTAGGTCATAAGAAATGTTATTTATACCACCTGGTTTCTAGACTTAGGAAGAAATATAACCCTCGCATAAAAATAAACACATGTGCTCTTTAATGGACCTAAATGACTTAAAAAGTAATGCTCGAAAAGAAATAAAGTAATTGACTTAGGATTTATTTTGAAAATGGAAAACACTTTGGGGTTTTTGACATGAATTCAAAATTCTTCAAGGACAAGACCTAGGGTAAGGATTTTTGAAATAGGGTTATGAAAATTTTTTGAAGACATTTCGGCACTTGTACCTAGGACAACTTCACAGACCAGAGGACTAAACCAACGTTTGGACAAAAACCTCAGAAATTTAAGAATACTCCAAACAGGGGCAAGCAACTTATTTATAGGATTTAAAAAATTTACAATTTGTACAGACCTAACTACTATTCATGTAAAATAAAATACCTCAAAAGAACTATTTTTTCAACAATTGTCCATGAACTGGAAATTCTTGAACATCACCATTTAATTCCTTCACAATGTATGAATCTTGGTCCCATTTCTCATGAATTAGATATGGCCCTAGCCAGATGGGATCAAACTTACCATGTTTTCCTTTATCCTCCAATCTAGCATTCCAAATTAACACCAAATCACCAAGTTCAAACTTCCTTTCAATAGTCTTCTTGTCATACAAATTCTTAACCTACAACTGCAATTTGACATTTCTTGCAACTGACTCTCTTCTAGTCTCATCCAACCTAATGTGGTCCTCAATTCTCAACTGCATCTCATCATCTATGTCATCATCATATAACTAAACAAATTTATACATTTCTAATAAATTATTCTGAGGCATTCTTACATGTATTCCATATACAAGGTCAAATGGTGCACAACCAATTTCCCTCTCCACAGTTACCCTATTAGCCCATAGAGCTAATGGTAGCTTCGAATTCCATGCTCTCTTATTCTTTTTAAGAATTCTCTTTAGAATTTTAATCAAACTCTTATTAGTAGATTCTACCTGACCATTTCCTTGTGGATGATAAGGTGAGGAATTAGAAGTCTGAATTCCTAAACCTTTGCAGAATTCCTTGTATTCAGCAGACCTGAAGCACATTGCATTGTCACTTAGTATTCTCTCAGGGAAACCAAACCTTGTAACAATATTGTTCAATAAGAAATCAGTCACCATCTTACTGGTTGCATTTCTTGTAGGTATAGCCTCTACCCACTTTGTAAAGTAATCAGTGGCAACTAAGATCCATGAGTGTCCTCCACTTGACTTGTTTGGTATCTCCCCTATGAAATCAATTCGCCATTGCTGAAAAGGAGCATGTACTTCTACTAGCTTTAATGGCATGTTACTTGAAAACTTAAGCTTACCAGAGAACCTTTGACTAGCATCACACCTCCTTACCAGCTGTTCTGCATCCTTGAAGATTGTGGGCCACAGAATCCTTCTCTCAAGATTTTATGAGTAGTTGTCTTCCCCATATAATGCCCACCACAAACTCCCTCATGCATTTCTTTCAACAACTTGTTGGCCTGATCTTCATCTACACATTTCAACAGTATGCAATCTAAATTATTTCTATACAATTTACATTTCATAATTACATACTTGATGGCCTATAATTTCAGTGTCCTCTTCTAATTATCATTCATGTTTGGTGGACATTTCATATTTCTTAAATAATAGATAATATCTTGATACCAAACAAATTTCATCCATGTCACATGTATAATCAATTTCAGAGTGATTTACCTGATTTGCATCAAGATTGGATTCATCCATCAGTTTTGCCAATCCTTTTTTTCTAACCAATTTAGTAATTTGGATGTCAACATTGAATTCTTGGATCCTATTGATCCATCTGCATCTTCTCCCAAACACCTCCTACTATGAGAAGATATCCTTCACAGCTACACTTGGCACAAAAGCAATAACAACTACCCCCATCAAGTAACACCTAAAAGCCTTGACTACCTTCACAAGTGCATATGCTTATTTCTCATTTATGTCATACTTCAATTAAGCAGCTTGCAAAGATTTACTGAAGAAAGCAATAGGCTACTCAAAACCATCCTTATTCTTTTGTAACAAAATTGCAGCAATAGTGTGAAAAGAGGCAAAGGAAAAGATGTGCATTGGGACACTATAATCAAGTGCCTTAAGCACTGGTGCATTTTTGATAGCCTGCTTGATATTTTTGAAAGCCTCATTAGGCTCACCATCCCAATTCATTGTAGATCCCTTCTTCAACATCTTAGAAATAGGTCTAGTAACCTCTGCAAAATTTGTCACAACCTCCTTAAGAAATTGACCTGACCAAAGAAGGACTAAATTCCTTTAACATTCTTTGGTCTTTGAATTTTATCAATGGCTGCTACCCTCTCAGGGTCAATTCTCACTCCTTGCTTCCCAACTAAGTGGCCAAGCAACT
The DNA here is from genome assembly GCA_027943335.1 of Chamaecyparis obtusa. Lineage (NCBI taxonomy): Eukaryota > Viridiplantae > Streptophyta > Pinopsida > Cupressales > Cupressaceae > Chamaecyparis > Chamaecyparis obtusa. Next base: position 160,250 of record BSBK01009994.1, on the reverse strand, counting down.
TACCTTCAGTGACACCAAATGCACATTTCATTGGGTTCAATGAAATGCCATATTCCAAGGCACTTAGAAATATTTTCTCTAAACGAGTACAATGGTCCTCTTCCTTCTTGGAATAGGCAGTTAAACCATCCTGATATACAACAAGGAAATCATTGATAAAATCTGAAAAAGCAACATCCATTGCCCTCTAAAAAGTAGCACCAGCATTTGTGAGACCAAAAGGCATTCTCACATAAACATATGTCCCCCAAGGTGTAGTGAAAGTTGTCTTGAATTGTTCTGGTTCTTTGACAATTACCTAATTGTAACCAGAGAAACCATCCATCATAGACATCAATCCTGATCCAGTTACCCTCTGCAACATAGCTTCCATATTGGGTAGACAATAATTATCCTTTAATGAGCTGATGTTCAAATTCTTAAAGTCCACACAAAGTTTGATGTCACCATTCTTCTTTCTCACAGGAACAAGGTTTGACATCCAAGAAGAATGCCTTATAGGCTTAATAATGCTAGCATCTCTCAGCTTCATTAAGTCCTCTTGCATCTTGGGTGCCAAAGTAGGATTAATAGGCCTTTGTTTTTTCCTGAAAGGTTTAGCATATTCTTTCAAAGGAATAATAGGATAAAACATATCTTCTCTATAAACCTTTAGGTCATCATATGACCATGCAAAAACATGCCTGAATTTTCTCAATAATTCAATCATAGATTTTCTCACATTGTGAGACATGTCCCTACCAATGTATACCTTCTTAGGTGCTTCATGTGTTCAAGGATTTATCTCCTCTAGATCAGCATGATCTTCTCTTTTGATGCTCTTTTGAACTCTATCTTGGTTATCAAAGATAGTCTCCAAAACAACAAGCCCCTTGGGCACCTTGTTAGTTCTAAGCTGAATGACCTCATTGCCAAAGAAAACCTCTTTTTCTTCTACTGACTCAACCAAGGCTGAATAGTCAAATTCCTGACCATGATATTGATCTTCACAACTCATAAACTTCAAGATATCATTATCATCATCAAAAACTTGCCAATTTTCAATATTGTTTGGTATACTAGGCCTAGCCTAAATTTCAACTTTAGAGATACCAGTAAAACTAATATCAGTAGGATTGATTGCAATATTGGTTAAAAAGTCATCCATCTTATTATTACTCCTATCCTTCCACTCAATATTGAAGGCATCAAAATGTTCAATCAAATCCCAAACTAGATTCCTATATTATTTCAACCTCTTGTTCTTGGAAGCATATACTAACCTAACCTAGGACACCACCAATTCAGAATCACCAACAACACTTATGCATTTAATACCATGTTTTTGTGCCAACCTCAGTCCTAACAACAATGCCTCATATTCTGATATATTGTTCGTACAAAATAAATTCAATATGAAAGAAAATTTGTAGGTGTTTCCATCAGGAGAAATAAGTAAAATACCTGCTCCTACTCCATCCTCACAATTTGCACCCTCAAAGTACATTACCCACAAATCACCATTCATAGAAATAACACTTACCTCAATAGAGATAGCTAACAAAATAGGTTCCTTCTCAAGCTCATGGATCTGTACCCTAAAAGCATTAATATCAGTATCCACAAAACATGTAGTTTCATTATTAATATTTCTCTCAATCATGTGGCATACTCTTGGTTCTCACTCAATCTTGACAAACTGATCATCAATCTTGAAAGTGGCATAGGACAGATCACACTATAAACTTCCACCCATGGCATCACTCCACCTTCTAGATAGTAGCATCCCATAATGAGGAGGGATGTCCACCACCAAAACACTCATTGTTAACTCATTCTCTAGATATGCTGCCAGCCTATATGGCATTGCATTGATAGTCCCAATAACTAGTACCTCCCTCTGATCCATTGCACAACATTTGCCTTGAACTGTATCAACTTTAAGGACCAACTTTTCCATGATTTTGAAAGGCATGACAGTATTAGATGCACCACTATCAATCATACAATTTCTTAGTTTCATTCCATTCACGAGGACACTTAAAAATAATGGATCAATGTTTTCAAGGCTAGCATTGACAGAACTATACAAATATATAGGAGGAATTTGAGATACAATTCCCTGGATAGCAACACCTTTCAAAGCTTTATCCTTAGATCCATTGCATGCAACATCATTGTTATGAAGATTATCTACCCATGCAATAGCTCTATCTTTGTGTTCAGTGATCCTCAACAATTCTGACAATGGAACCTTAACTATAATTTGGGACAATACAAATAACATATCAACAGGAGTAGAGGAAGGAATCTCAATTTTCACTGCCTTAACATCCTTTTGTTTGTCTGATACATTAGGTGTATTGGCCACCCTCATTTTTTCAACCTTAGCTATTGTGTTAACTGACTTCTCAATCTCACTAGAAAAATTTTCAACTCCAACTCCCTTAGGCTCACAATTCTTACCTTTTACATTCTTGAATTTCACCATGTGATCACCTTTTGATTTGTTCTCATTAGCCTCTCCAGAGTTGGTACTTTTTATAAACATTCTTTCAACTTTCTCATTTGTATTCCTTGCCACCATGCCTCTAGTTTTCACTTGGGCAATCATTTCTATAGTAATCCTATCCATCTCTTCTCTAGAAGGTCTTCTTAAATTTACTGGCTCAGAACAAGAGTTCATGTTACATGTCTTCTTATCAATGTCTTTACCATCAGAAAAAACCTCTTGATGAAAAAGGGCTTGATTATGTCTCTTCACATTTACATCTGCTTCTTCATCAAAATTAGAATCATCTTCATATCCTAGATATCAAGTAGCTATTGGAAATTTAGCTAATGTGGATGCATAGATGTTGTCATTATGGAAACATATGATCTCTATTGAGAGTGCAAAATCTAGAATGCAAGTATGGCAAGTTGAAGGAGGAAATTGTCTAAGTATGGATACAGTGATTCTGACAGAGCACCCAATGAAGATTTAGTTGGCGACGTCCACTGGAGCAATATTTTTGTTTGTGTAGTTAACTAAAGCTTCTACAGAGTATGAGGATACCTGATCTCAGTGTGCATAAAATTTGGATTAGTACGGACAAAGTTATTCAAAGTTTACTGAAGATAGTTTTTGCAGATAGAAGAGTTTTGGAGACAATATTAGCGAAAGAGTTAAGGGATTATTTTTGCTTGTCAAAATAATGACTTAACATTATGAAGGGATGACATCCTAGATTTTTACTCTTGGATAAAGATTTTGGAAGTTGACCATGTAAAGTTATTAGCTCTAATAACTCATATGTTAGGCATACTTGATTTGTAATAAAAACATATGTGATGTGTAAAAAGAAAGAAAAGATAACTTGCGATAGTTGTATATTGTGATAGCAGCAAAGGCTATTGATGCGAAGTTGTAAGTAGTACCATATTATAGTCAAAAACATTTTTGTATTACCTGTTTAGGCAGTGAGCTCAATTGGTGATCAGGTTTTGTAATCTAACTCCTAATAGGGTTAAGGCTTCTAACAAGGCCTAAAGTCCTTTAACCAGGACAAATCTACTATATATTGTAAATTGACTCCTAACAAGGTCCAATATCCCTAACATGACACTTTTGATTAGTGATCTTTGTGGGTACCATCCCCACTGGGGTTTTCCCTTGGCCAGGGTTTCCTCGAGAACATATCATGTGTTATGAGTTCTTTCTATTTACTGCTATGTTTGTTAATCAGTTTGATAATATTTGTATGCACTAAAGTAATCTGTTATATCCATAAGTGGGCAAAAGAAAAAGTTTGTGAAATACTGATTCACCCCCCCCCCCCCCCTCTGAGTATTTCCTATTTCCAACAATTGGTATCAGAGCACAGTTACTCGGAGAAGAAACATTCAAGGAAAGCTTAGCAGCTTGAGTAAGATCTCTATGGATATGGATCAACTTCAAAAGAATCTTGAAGAAGCTCTTGAACAGATTGATATGCTTACTGATGAAAGAAACTCCTTAAGAAGAAAATATGAAGATGCAAAGAATGCTATTGACAAATTAAAAGATAAGATTGAAGATCTAAAATCTGAAAAGAAATATGTTATGCTTGTTGAAGATTGTGATGAATTAGAAAAAGAAAATGAGATCCTTAAGCATGAACTGAAGATAGTAAATTTGAAACTTAGTATGAAAGATGGAAATTTGAGATCTAATAATGAAAAATTGAAATTTGAGAATGAAGATCTAAGAACAAGACTTGAAAAGGAAATATCTAAATTTGAAAAAGTAAAAGTGTAGTATGTGGAACTTGAGAAGTATAATAAAATTGTGAAAGGTGAATTAACTCAATCTAAACAACAACTTGAAAGGCTATATTCAAATAGTGATAAGACTAGAAAACAAATTTCTTTTGAAGAACCATTCTTTGATAGGACTGGATTTGGATTTAGTATGTTTAGAACAATCCATGAAAGTAAGAAGCCAGATCTGAAGACATCTGAAAGTGTGGAGGAACTAAAGGTAGATGAGAACACATTGGAAGATCCACCTAAAGAAGAACCACCTAGAGAAAAAGAAGAATCAAAGAAAGAATATTCAAAATAGGAAGAATCATCTAAAGGTATGCAAAGAGAATTCAAAGGTAGATGCTTTTCTTGTAATACTATTGGACACATGAAGAGAGATTGTACAGGTAAGAAATTTAAACCTCTTAATGGACATTGTTATAATTGTCATAGTTTTGGACATAGAGCTAACAAATGTAGAAAACCTAAAGTAATTTTGAATAATTATGATAGAATGATTGGGAATACTAACAATGAAAATAAGAAATCTATTGAAGAAATGAATCAAAGAAAAGTGGTAGCATGTTTTAGATGCAACAAAGTATGACATATTACTAGAAATTGTAGGTCACAGATTAACCAGCAAGGATAGAGATTTGGAAACAATGGAATCATTTGTCAGATATGCAACAAGTTTGCACACTCAGCAAGATTTTACAGAATGAACAATGGAGGTTATCATCATAACCCTAACCCTAGGAACAATGCAAGAAGGAATGAAAATGCAAGAAACAAAGAGAAAGGTTGTTGTAGAAATAAAGATGAAAAAAAAATTGATAAAGGCATAGATCAAGGAGGTATATTCAGCATTGAAAGTAGTCAGGAAGGTAATGTAACTAATGGTAAGGATGAATCTTTACCTGACCCTTCTTTAAGTACTTAAATTATGTAAGTTTATGTAGTTTAGGACTTAGGATTAGTGTAGATTCAGAATTTGAATGAGTTAAGTTTTGCACAGTTAGATATAGGTTTATTATGTTGTACTAATGCTATGGTTAAGTGTGCAAAAGAAAATATTGTGTTTTTCGAGGTCGCAAAAAGTTTTATGGTTGCAGGTTTGTAGAATCAGCTTTTTGAGGTTTTAGTGGCAAAATGAATGAATGCAATGTTAGATCAAGTTAATGTGAAGTGTTATAAGGTCAAAATCAAAGTTATCATGATTACAAAGCGATTGAAAAGAGATTTGAAAGAAGAAAAAGTGAGTTGAGGATGATTTGAAGAAGTTTAGAAGCAGTTTGCAATGATGATCATACCAAAACCCTAGATTTGCAAAGTTGAGGTATTTTTTTTATCTTTAATCAGTTGATAAGATGGATATTTCTATGGTTCATAATGTTAAGGATAATAATAGACCTAAGATTAAGAAAGAACTAGTAGAACCAGTTGAAATTGATAACAGACTAGCACTATCATCTGTACCAGATGAAGTATTGCACATTGAGAATGTTAAAGGATATTTAGGTTGCAAGTTTGAAAATTTGGGAGATGCAGATTTTAGTGATGATTACATGAAATTGTATAATCAAGACATGTCAGTTAAACCAGATTATGGGCACCTAGAGAACAATGAAATTATCAAATATTCCATGAACTATGAATTTAATGATGAGGAATGTACCAAGATCATTTTAAGTAGAATCCATAATGGGAAATTCTAGATGGAGGATAGAGTTATTGATATAACTGTCGACCTAATTCATGATGCTACTGGATTATCAAAAGTTGGAGAGATTCCACTAAATGAAAAGAACAAGAGAAAGATTGTTTTAGACAACACTGGATCTAGTTATAATGGTAGAGGAATTGCGATAAGTAAGATTAAGCAAGATGATGTTAGGTACCTTTGCAAGATCCTAACAACTAAATTCTATGGTAGTTCAAGGGAAGATGACATGACTGTAGGAATGGTTCATGTAGCTTATCTTATGTGTATTGAGAAGAAACAAGTAGACCTATGTGAAATTTTGAAAATTCAGTTATTTGAGAACTTAGAAAAGATTAAGAAGGCTAAGTACACATAGTTTAGGTTTTCATCTCTGATAACCTATATATTTTTCCATATTTTGAGAAGATTTCCTTACATATTTGATTGGAGTGACAATGTGAACACAATGGAAAGAATAAACCCAGTCTACATGAAGCACCTTTTTGATAAAGTCAATGACAGTGTGCAGCTTGTATTGAAGACTTTTCAGAATATTCATAAGAACAAATCAACGATTCCTCAATCCTTAGTTGAAAAGCATAAAGATGACATTTGTTTTATGGTAGACACTAATTTCACCTACATTGAAGCAATTGAGCCTAGAATGGAATTCATAGACCCTCTTGGCTATGAAGTATCTGAAGCAGAAACTTTAGGATATGTGAATAGACTGTTAAAGTGTGAGTTGGATGGTCATGCAAATAGGTTTGGAACCTATGAAGAGAATTTCAACTCTGCAATAAGTTTGAGAGAAAAGAAGCAATCTAGTAAGAGAGTTGAATCTACTATGAAGAAAATACTGAAAGAATCAGGTATGTCAAGTCATGAGTTTGACATAGCTAAGAAGACTATAGAAGCCTTGAAGCAAAGTGAAAATCTTGTAATTTCACCTGAGGCATCTAGTGCAGACCCTGTTGATCCTATTGCAATAAAGGTAAAAGTTAAAGTACCTAAAAAAGATGGAGATAAATCTTTTTCTCCTATTCCTAGCAAAAGATTAAAAGTGAGTGCAACAAGACCCGAAAAGAGACAAAAAGTGATTGTACCACCTGTACCTAGAAAGGTAGCAGTAATTAAAGATGATGATGTAGTTTCAATCAAGAAGAAAACTTGGAAACCAAGAATTGAAAGAGTTAATAAAGATATATTGAAGCATGGAGACTTCACTAAGTTGAATAAATTCTATGATCTATATGGATCATTTGATAGATTGAATTTTGAAAATGCAATGATTACACATATGATTGTGACAGATAAGAAACTTAGCACTATTCATGGTAAGATCCTAGAAGATTTGTATAATAGACTTGTGAATAGAAAACAGAGAGCACAAGAAGAGGACATAAAGATGAGAGAACATGTAATTAGATAGTTCTATGAAGTTGAGGATGAAGATCATTCAAGAAGAGATTCTTGAAGTCTCTTGGAACTTTATTGACAACTAAGAGAAGAACAATCCTTATAATGGGAGGCAAAAAGGAGGAAGTACAGAAAGAGACACAGCAAGTAGTAATGCAAGTTCTTGTAGATATAGTTGTAGGAAAGCATGTTGAATCAGAGCCTCAGCAGAAGTAATCAGAGGAACCACATGCAGAGGAAGTTGGTATTGAAGAAGTCCCATCTTCTTCACATATCAATATTGGCAAAGAATCAATGGACATTGAAGGAACCAAAGTGACACTAGAGTCAGATGATGCAGTATTTCATGATCTAGGAAACATTGTTGAAAATTTGGCTTTAGAAGAGCAAGAGAAGATTATAGAATCAAAAAAGTATACAGAGGCAGTGGAAGCACCAGTAGTATCAGAATTAGTTCCAATAGAACAGATAGTTAAAGGTAAACAAATTTTGATAGAGGTCACTACCCCTAGTGCACCTGACAGTAAGAAAAGATAAATTGGTTCAATTTTTGAAGACCTTGGAAAAGAAGTTGAAGATGATGATCAGCTTGAGTTCATCACATCTCTTAATAAAATTATTGGAAAGAATAAGAAGGTGAAGGACCTTGAAGGTAAAGTTAGAGTTTTGACAGAGAAACTTGAGAGTGTGATCAACACTAAGGTATTTGAATCAGATCCACTTGAGAAAGCTAAAACAGTAATAAAATCTTTTGACTCTAAATTTTCTAACTTAAAGGATATTGCTAGAATAAAAGTTCAGGAAGACTTTGAAGCAAAAATGCAACAAAATTTAAGTGTAAATATTCAAAATGATATTGGTAATTTGGATGTATGCATAAAGAATTTGAGGAAACATTTTGAGACTAGAAATATTTTGTATATTCAATCCACAAAATCAAAAATCCTAACAGTTGAAGAAGCTAAGAAGATCAGAGAGAAGATAGATGCAATTACAGCTGAAACAAACACCTTGTCAAGCCCAAATGTAAAGATAAGTTCTGTAGAGAAGAACATAAGGAAGTTAAATGATGAAATTAGAATGTTATCAAAGGAGAAGAATAGAAATATGCTCAGGATTAACATCTTGTGAGAGCATATCTCAATCAAGACCTCAATTGTTGAAGACCAAATTGAGCAGTTTCTTTCAACAAAGACATCTTTTCAGAAGTTTAGCTTTAATTCCCTGCAAGCTTGTCAGACAACAGCATACAGATTGAGTACTCTACTCAATGTTGTTGAATCCATCAGGAAGATATGGGAGAAATATTTTGAATCATGGAAGTTAGAGTTTGGTGACTATGTTGGAAGCCTACCGGCTTTGCAATAGCTGATAACAAGGTATAAAATTTTTTTTTGAAATTTCTGTACACCCTATCTTTGTCATTCTTGTCAAAGGGAGAGAGATAGCAAAAAATTGAATATATGTTGAGGAAGGATACTCATAGGGGGAGCTATTCTATGGAGTAAAATATTGTATATGTGTTGTATAACTTTTGGCCACAATTTTGTGTAAATACTTTGAAGTTTTGTTTGCACACTTAGCCAATTTTCCCATATGTTGCCACCAATGACAAAGGGGGAGATTGTTGGAAATTTGGCTAATGTGGATGCATAGATGTTGTCATTATGGAAACATATGATCTCTATTGAGAGTGCAGAATTTGGAATGCAAGTATGGCAAGTTGAAGGAAGAAATTGTCTAAGTATGGATACAGTGATCTTGACAGAGCACCTGATGAAGATTTAGTTGGCGACATCCACTGGAGCAATATTTTTTTTTTCAAAATTAACTAAAGCTTCTATAGAGTATGAGGATACCCCATCTTAGTGCACATAAAGTTTGGAGTAGTACAGACAAATTTATTCAAAGTTTACCGAAGACAGTTTTTGCATACACAACAGTTTTGGATACAGTATTAGCGAAAGAGTTAAGGGATTAGTTTTTCTTGTCAAAATAATGACTTAACATTATGAAGGGATGACATCCTAGATGTTTACTCTTGGATAAAGATTTTGGAAGCCCACCATATAAATTTATTAGCTTTAATGACTCATATATTAGGCATACTTGAAATGTAATAAAAACATATGTGATGTGTAAAATGAAAGAAAAGATAACTTGCGATAGTTGTATATTGTGATAGAAGAAAAGGCTATTGATGTGAAGTTGTAAGCACTACCATATTATAGTCAGAAACATTTTTGTATTACCTGTTTGGGTAGTGAGCTCAATTGGTGATCAGGTTTTGTAGTCTAACTCCTAATAGGGTTAAGGCTTCTAACAAGGCCTAAAGTCTTTTAACCAGGATAGATCTACTATATATTGTAAATTGAATCCTAACAGGGTCCAATATCCCTAACATGATACTTTTGATTAGTGATCTTTGTGGGTACCATCCCTACCAGGGTTTTCCCTTGGCTAGGGTTTCCTCGAGAACATATCATGTGTTATGAGTTCTTTCTATTTACTGCTATGTTTGTTAATCAGTTTGATAATGTTTGTATGCACTAAAGTAATCTGTTATATCCATAAGTGGGCAAAAGCAAAAGTTTGTGAAATACTAATTCACCCCCCCTCTCAGTATTTCCTATTTCTAACAATAGCCATGTTGCATCCAACATCATCTTGGTCTTCTTCTTGATCTATCTCCTCATTGCCACAATCTTGATTTGCAGCCATAGAATGTGCAAACACACAATGCTCTATAGAATGAGGGGACTAACATGCAACACACCAAGGTATGTCCTCCATGACATTTACTAAAGCCCTTTGTAGAGGGTCAAGGACACCTCTGTCATTATTTCCTCTTGCACCAGGGACAATAGGCTTGCCATCCTTCCATTGGGTTCCTATTTGTAGGTGCCTTCAAATCCTTCAATGCATTAAGAACCTTATCCAATTTATCTTCTTCTTGCCTCTTAGGCCCAAAATTCCTATCATTTTCTTTTTTGTATTTCTTGTCCCCAAACAAATTAGGGTCATCTCTCTTCCCACCCAACTTCCCTGATATCTTCATATTGTTCTCAATATTGAGCAATCCTAAAAGCATCTCTAAGAGTTCTTAGTTCTTTGTCCCTTAAAAAGTATCCCATCTTTCCATCAAATGCATTGAATTATGTGGTTAGACAAACATTGTCATCTAACAACATAACTTGAAATAACTTATGCATACCCTTCTGAAATCTCATGTTGAATTCAACTATAGTCTCATTCTGATTTTCCCTTATGGTATTGAATTCATTCAACATGAAACTAGCATTATTCCTATCACCATACTACTCTTTAAAACATCTCTTAAAGGAATCCCAAGTATCAATACATTTATCAGGAAGTCTCTTAAACCAATCTCTAGCATCCTCCATTAGAGATTGAACAAACAATTTCATGACTACATCCTCATGCTCTACCTCATAATCATTAAGCATATCAACAAATAACCTAAGATGCTCCTCATAGCTAATAACATTATTACCAGCAAACTTAGGTACCTTATCTCTTATATCATTTGGAAAAGCATTCGAGTAGCCTGGTATCCCATCAAAAATAATTTTCCTATAGACTTCTAATTGCATAGGTCTTCTTTAAAAACTTTAACTAGTGTTAACCCTAGGATCAACATTTGCATTTACATTTCCATCTACTTGTGCATTTGATTGTTGTCTAGGATCAACACCTATCCTAGCAGATGAAGAAGGAATTGAACTAGTAGTATCATTACTAAGTGGAATAGTAGTAGTCATAGATGGCATACCTAGTTCAGTAGCAGATGGACCAAGAGCATTAGTTGATGAATCCTTCAAGAAATGGATCTTTCTTCTCTTTTCTACAATGGAAGCTTCAATTTCAGCCCTCTCTAATTCTCTTGCAAGGTCCTCTTCTTCTTTCTATTTTTGTGTCCTTATTTGAATTGGGTGGTGGGACCCCTAGTATTGTCAATGATCTTCTTGTTTGATGTCCCACCATCTTTTGCTTTCCTTTCTCACCAATGGCAACAACAAGCCTAGTGATCTCATGCCCATCTTTATCTTTAGGGAGGGAAACATAAATTTGAACCTATCTGATCATAGGGCCCTCCTTATCAATTTCCTGATCTTGCAGTAAGCACTCCTGCTCACTCCTCTAAGCCTTGAGATCACCAAAAAATATGTTGCAAAGTCTTAGGAGCAGAAGCAGGCATCTTGTTTCTCTCCTTCATTTCATTAATCTTTCTAAGGAGAGACTCTCTTTCTATTAGAGCATTCACCTTTTTAGCTTCTCTCTCCTCTTGTAACCTCTTATGTATGGCATCCTATTTTTCCAACTATAACCTTAGTGTATTTAAATCATTTAGGTCTACCATAATGTCATCAGAACCTGATGACACATCCATATCAGTAAGATTTTGATATGAGAAATGGACTTTCCATGGTCTCATGGGTTCTCTTCTGAAATTATCTTCATCAAGATCTAAATCAATCTCCAAACCCATCTCTCTAGCTTGTTCATCCTGACCTACAGGCAATGGACCCTTGTCTTGAAATACAGTCTCTGGGGTATCATAAAATCTATCTTCAAAGCGACCACCATCTGATCTAGAAACTTTGTCTTGTGAACCTTCCTCACCTGAGGAAACATGTGGTGCTCTACCTTTGGTACTTCTTTGTTCTCTTATGGGAGCACTAGTAGACTCACCATTCCTTCTAATCCAACTCTTCCTCTCCTATATAGGAAATTTCTCCAGAGTGACCTCTAAATTTCTTCTGATAAAGGACCTAGTATTCCTTCTCTTGTCCATGATTTACAATATGACACTGGTTCTTAACCTCTTGAGTCACCACCCACCTAGATGGGAAAACCTTTTAACTGAATACAATAGGAAAATAAGAGTGCACTTTGAAAACCTTTATCTCTAGACTCTCCCTAGTAGAGTCCCCATTTTCTTTGTAGTTCCCTTTGATCTTCAACTTGTAGATTTATACTTTGATGGATAAATTTAATATAAATTTGACTCTATCACCACTCCAAAGTCTACAAGGATCAAAAGAGATCTTCTTACACTTTGAACCTTAATGCTCAAGTGGGTGTACCCTTGATTCACTTCTTCAAAGGAATCACAAAATAATATACAACTATACCTCTTACTAATTGATTGAAGATTATATCATTTGAATGTGTGTGTGATTGATGATCATGGACTACCTCTAGAGAAAGGATCAGTGCCTTAACAAGGGCATAGAGTCATGTAATAGTATACATCAACCAAAGACCTTAACTCAAACACAATTGAATTCAGGATAAGTGCTTTGTCTATTATCCCTCTCACTCACATATCAAGACATCAAATTCTTATCAAGCCATGAACTCACTGAGACTACCTGAAAGACTTTAATCCTAACTTTGTTAGGAACCCAAAGATAATCTCAAAATACTCTTTTTTTACCATATACTAACCCACTTTGTGAAGTTAACATATATGAGCTCAAGAACAAAACAAAAAGACATACACCACTATGAGATTGGAATTCAACTATATTCTCATTAAGACATGCAGAATCAATACATTATCAAACAGAAAAATGCCAAAGAAACAGACCCAAAATTTGGGCTCTCCATACTCAGTATAATACCATCAACAACCAGGGACCAAAAAGAAAGTTTTGGAACCCACACTAAGTCAAAAATCTTGCAATATATACCCCTTAGTCATCTTGGAAACCCAAAATAGGGTGCAATAAGCTACAAATGACTAGGGTTAGGTTTTCACCCACTAAACCCATTAGAAATGGTCAAAAATTTAAAAGTAGGGGATGAAAACCAATCGGTCATGCCTGAGAAAGATTTGCACTTATGATAGATTTCTGGGAAAGTACTACAAATCATGAAAATTCAAATTTTTCAACCTATTTAGCCACCTATAGCATGCCTCAAGCACAAAAAACATAGTACAGATCCCTACAGATGATCATGGAACACCCTGGACCACACTGTAATAGCAAGCGCCACCAAATAAATCAAATTCGGCTATGAAAGCATTCAATTTTGGTCCATTTTATTGCTGAGAAACCATCTGTAAATTTGAATTTGAAAAACAACGGTCATTTCCAAGCGCCAATAGCAAATTGGTGGTCCCCATTTGAAATCGGGTTAACTTTATATTGTGGCCATCGAATTCCTGTATTTCATGTGCTTTTAGGTCTTAACTCAACTAGATACGCCAGGTTTACCTCTAGCAACCATGTGACAAGGCTATTTCTTGTTCATGAAATAAAAAACTTAACCACCACTTAACCCCGTGAAATAATGACAAAAGGCTTTCACCAAATAGCAAAACATTTTTTACCTCCGCCAATATATTTAGTGATTACACGACCTTCCTTCACCAAATCGCCAGACCTTTTAGCACTTCACCATTTTACTTAGTGAATGAGTGAACCCCTTGGAAATTTTTCGGTGCCACTAACCTTTATCAAGACCACCAAAAGACTTAGAAACTTAACTGGGCCCACATCAAGAAGATTGACGGTTGTCTCAACTTCGCATAAACCTTCAAGATTCCATCAGATCATAAGACAATTATCGATCGATGAATATTTCCCTACCTGAACAACCCTCTGACAGGAAACAAAATCAATGGTGGTCTTAAGATCACAAGTGTTAGAGAAAACCCATTAGATTACACATTGACCATTGATGGTCTGTCATTGTCAGAACCCACTAAGCCTTGAAATACCTGGCCCCACTAACAACATGTACAGTCACTCTACGTGGACCAATCAGATAACAACAAATCAGCATGCTTAGCATGTGGACCCACTTCACTTTATCCCCTCTGAAAAGATAGAATCAATGGTTGGCACATGATCTTAAACCTTTGACACATCCCATAAGATCATACGCCCATCGTCGATTGACTAAAAGTGTCAGGACACTCTAACACATCTGGAAACTAGGTCTGACTGACAACTGCCAATGTGTTAATACATGGACCAATAAGATGTCACCATTTGTGCATACATGTCAATGGACCCACCTATAAAGAAAGGCTATGCCATACAATAAAATCAATGGCCATCGCAAAAGTGCAAGCCTTTGACAAAACCCTTGCGCTTTCATGACAACTATTGGATCAAGATGGTACAGAAGGCTGGGCGCAAGAAACTACGCGAACACGTGACTAAAGAAAAGAAACCACCACACCAAGTCACTAACTGTTAAGACATAAGCACTTGATAATAAGAGATTACATGAACACTGTGTTCACATAATTGCTAAGATAAAAAGCTAACCACTGGGGAACCTAGAGAATGCATGACTGACATGTTCACTGAATTGCTGAAAGTTTAAAAGTGACCGCCAAGGATTAAGTGAACAAGCGACTGACTAGGAAGAAAAGCACACATGTGTTAAAAGGTTTTTAAGTGAACCAAAAATGTAACTACAAATTAGAATAGGGCTAGGACAAAACAAAGGGTTTTCACACCAATGGCTATTTTTTCAAAAATTTGAACCAAGGGTTTGTGCTAGGGACCTAAAATCAATTGTAGAGACCAGAAGAAAAGGGCTAAGGCCATGAAATTTTTTGCACATGCTAACAAAACCTTTGACAAGCATCACACCTCCTTACCAACTATTCTGCATCCTAAAAGATTGTGGGCCACCAAAATCTTGGTCTCAAGATTTTATGAGCAGTTGTCTTACCCATGTAATGTCCACCACAAACCCCCTCATGCATTTCTTTCAACAACTTGTTAGCTTGATTTTCATCTACACATTTCAACAGTATGCAATCCAAATTTTCTCTATACAATTTACATTTCACAATTACATACTTGATGTCCTATAATTTCAATGTCCTCTTCTTATTGTCATCCATCTCATCTGGACACTTCATGTTTCTTAGATAATAGATAATATCTTGATACCAAACACAATCATCCATATCACATGTATAATCAATTTCAGAATGATTTACTTGATTAGCATCAAGATTGGATTGGGCCATTAGTTTTGCCAATCCCTATCCTCTAACCAGTTTGGTAATTTGGATATCAATGTTGAATTCTTGGATCCTATTGATCCATCTACATCTTCTCCCAGACACCTCTTGCTGTGAGAAAATATCTTTGACTACTGCACTCGGCAAAAAGAAGGAATAGATCTATTTTGGACTGTGCAAGGACATTATTGATTGAAAATAATCTAGCATAAAAATACTGGAAAGAAGCTATAAGTACAACTGTTTACACTCTTAATCAGGTACAAAACAAGAAAGGTACAAATCTGACACCCTATGAATTATGGTATGGGCATGCACCAAGTGTTAAATACTTTAGAATTGTTGGAAGCAAGTGTTACTTATTGAAAAACAATAGGAATGGAAATTTTGATGCCAATAGTGATGACATATTCCTAGGCTACTCCATAAAAAGTAAAGCTTATAAGTGTTTGAACTCTAACACTAACAAAATTTTGGAAAGTGTGAATGTAAAAATTGATGAGTATGTAGAAAGAAATGAGACTGATAGAAAAAGAGAACTAGAAGATTACAAATCTTTTGTGTACATTAAGGAAATAGAAGAGGCAAGTAACAGACTTGCACCTGATGCCGATTCTTAGGCAAGCAATGCCGAGAGTCAGGAAAATAGTGCTGAGAGAGACCAAGAACATGTCGTGCTACAAGACAATGCTACCAAGTATCAAGAAGAGGTTGTCAAGCATTCAGAGGCTGAATCTAACAATCTTGTTGGGGAACCTAATGAAATAGATGAGAAAAATGCTGAACCTATTTTGAAAAAATATGTAAGAAGACATCACAAGCCTGAATAGATAATTGGAGATAAAGACACTAAAATTCAAACCAAAAGCAAAACCATGGATCCAACATGCTTACTATGTGAATTTGAACCTAAGACAACTAAAGAGGCATTAGAAAATGAAGACTGGATACAAGCAATGAATGAAGGGATCGACCAGATTGAGAAAAATGAAACCTGGACTCTGGTGCCGAGACCTGCAGATAAGAATGTTATAGGAACAAAGAGGGTATTTCAAAACAAGTTGAATGAAAAAGGTGAAATCCCTAGGAACAAAGCTATACTAGTATGCAAAGGCTATGCACAAGAAGAAGGAATAGATTATGGGGAGACATTTTCCCCTGTAGCTAGATTGGAAGGAGTAAGAACTTGGCTTGCATATGCTACTTATAAAGATTTCAAGGTATATGAAATGGATGTCAAGTCTGCATTTTTAAATGGTGTACTAGAAGAAGAAGTCTACATAGAATAGCCAAAAGGTTTTATTGATCCAAACAGAAGATGCATGGCATGCAAATTGAACAAAGCTTTATATGGATTGAAACAAGCTCCTAGAGCATGGTATGAGAGGTTTCATAACTATCTGATATAGACTATATTTTCAAGAACAAATGACACAAGCAATCTGTACTTGAAGGATGAAGAAGGCAAAGGTATTCTATTGGCCAAAATTTTTGTTGATGACATTATTTTTGGTGGACAAGATGCATTGTGTAAAAGTTTTTCAAAAGAAATGCAAACTGAATTTGAAATGAGTATGTTTGGTGAGATCAAATTATTTGTTGGTTTACAAGTATATCAGATGAACAAAGGTATTTTCATTACACAGTCTAAGTATGTTAATGAAATACTGAAAAATTTTGGAATGGAAGATGCTAGACCAGTAGTAACTCCTATGGTTACTGGACAAAAGTTATCTAAGAATGATGCTGCTGCAGAAGTTAACCAAACTTTGTATAGATCCACGATTGGAAAACTATAGTATGTTGTACATAGTAGACCAGATATTGCACTAGCTATTGGGATTATGGAAAGATTCTCTACCAATCCTAAGGAAATGCACATGATGGTGGTGAAAATAATCATGAGATATTTGAAAGGAACTGTTGACTATCAATATTTCTAAGAATCTAGTGATGCACACTAAAACCAAGCATATAACAATCAAGTATCACTATTTGAGGGAATTGGTACAAGACAAGGAAGTCTGAATGGAATATGTGAATACAAAAGAACAATTGGCATACATATTCACTAAAGCTTTACCTAAAGAAGCTCATGAGCACTTGAGAATTCAATTAGGGGTCCTTCCCCTAACTGAGGCTGCCTAGCCAAGCTAGGAGCTCTACATCAAATATGATAAAACATAATAATTGACAAATTGATGTAGAAGATTGTCACACTTTAGGACTGCCCTAGAGTTGTGAAGAAGAAGCAAAGACAACAAATCAGTCATAAGCAAGATGACAGAGGGAGAAACACTATGCTAAATAGATATATCTACATCTATTGGATGTATGTTTGAGTTGTCGCTTTGGCATTTTTGTCAAAGAGGGAGATTGAACTAAAATGATATTATAACACATGAACTAAAGAGTAGGGATGATGAACAGAAATAAAAGATTAGGATAGAGGAAGATCCAGATACTTCTGACAGTCACAAAAGTAAGATTTATAGATTCTAAATTAGAATGAAGCTAAGGATATTATAAATTTTTCTCTGATGGACAGATAAGTTTTTTTTTGGATTGACTGGTAATCCATGTGTTATTCAGGTGATGTCATATGGTGTTTCCATCAATGCCAAAGAGGGAGATTGTTGGAAACTACAATTGAAGCAATTGTTGTATTGTCATTGATGTTAAACCTTAACTGGTAAAACTGTTGCTACTTAGGAAAGTACTATATCTATTGTGAGAAGGGAAAGAAAGGATCGTAACAATAGCACCTAGTGAAATGTTGAGTTATCTTGATACTGCAAAGTGTACTTGACTATGTTGTACAATGATGGGACAATGTAATGTTTATCTTAGTAAGATTAAGGACTAAACTGGTAGGCTTAACGGAGCAAAAATGAAGAAATCATGTTTAAGCTGAGTTATGTTAGTATCGACCGAGTTAGTATATGCCAAGCAAAAATCTAGTGTTGACCGAGTATCAGTTAATTGTCGATGAAGACAATATATGTTGAGGAAATAGTTTTAGTAGTGACTGAGTGTTTTACATGAAGATCAAGTGGATTATCATAGTATTGACTAAGCATAATCATTTTTATATTTGAAGAGAATTCATATTTGGAGCTGACATTGTTGAATTCTTGGATTATGTAAAATGTGTTGACTTTATTTATTGATTGTATGGAAGCATTTAATGCTTTGTAAAATGTTTTATTGTAAATCTTTATGAGATTTGAGATGATTCTAGAAGAAGAGATGAAGAACATGAAGCGAGTAGATTCAATGAATCTGACCTAACCCTAAGATCTATGAAGGAGATTAAGTGGCAAAAGATAAGTTAACCAAACAAAGAAAAGTATTAAGGGAACCTAAACAATAGGTATGAGAATGCATGGGTCAAGGAGATGCTAGAAGAATAGTAAGTTTTATTGATTGTATAAGTGAAAAGGCTGAAGGAGTGTGGTGATTTCTTGAAGAAAATTTCTAAGCATATCAGAGATGGAAATGGAAAAGTTTCAAAGTCAGTAAACTAGCATTTGTGTATGGAATTAGATCTGATATTTGCAAAGTGAGTTGTATGTTTTCAGATCAATACTACTGCTACTTTCTAACCATTGTAATAGTCAAAATCCTTTTAACAGAGGTTGACCTAATAGTCATATGTTAAATCCTTTGAATAAGGTTGCATTCTAATGGAGTGTATGTAAGTCCTGTAACTAGGCTCACTTTTAACAGGGTGATTAAAATTCTTTAACCAGGTCACACTTGACAGTGTGTATTGTAACCTTTGATAGGGTTGGCTTTTAACTGAGCTCACTTCAGAAGAGTGAAAATAATAGTAGCATGTTACAAAGTGGTTTTTCCATTATTGGGTTTCCACTATAAATATTGGTGTCAATACTTGTGTGAATATTTTGGTTTGAACATTTCTGTGTTTTACAAGTTAGTTACAGCTAGGTAGCAGACTACAGTGTTATATGTTTCTATTATTGAATCACTGATGACCAAGTTTGTTTTGTATGCTTGATTTGATTTAAGGAAAAGTTTTTGAAGTTATTTTATACATCAGGACTTGAGAACAACTGATTCACCCTCCCTCTCTATTGTTCTAAATCATATTAACATATACTCCTATACACAGTCCTACATAACTTTCAGACTTGGAAAAATTTTCTCAATCACTCTAGTGGAAGGCTTCTAAACTTGGCTATTAACAACATATCCAAAACTTTGACAAACCCAATGGTGGAGTGAAAAGTTACGGCCCCCGCAAATGACTATTTTTCTATCATCCACAAATTCTAGAAATGTCAAGTTTTATAGACCTGTATTCTATTATTCATATCTCGAAAAATAGATAAAATTTTGGAAATCCCTTTAGTGAGAATTTATAAAAATAGGTTTTCTAAAACATATTAAAAAATTTTCCAAATCCAACAGTGGAGTTGAAAGTTATGACCCCTTCAACATGACAAGTTTTCTGTCATTTGCAAATTCATGATTACATGTTGCTGAAGAAATCCTTTGAAATGGTTACCATCAGTTAACCTACATGAGTGCCTTTGTCATGAATGTTGGGATTGCATAGAATTTGATATATTCTAATTTTCTTTTGTCCCTAATATTATTGCACAACATGTTGGGAGTTCCCTTTGATCTTCAACCTGTAGATTTATACTTTCATGGATAATTTTAATATAACTTTGACTCTATCACCACTCCAAAGTCTACAAGGAAGAGGGCCAATTAACAAGGATCAACAATGAGATCCTCCTACACTTTGAGCCTTAATGCTCAGGTGGGTGTACCCTTGATTCACTTCTTCAAAGGAATCCAAAATATTATACAAATATACCCCTTACTAATTGATTGAAAGATATTATCATTTAAATGTGTGTGTGATTGATGATGATGGACTACCTCTAGAGAATGGACCAGTGCCTTAACCTAGATCATAGAGTCACCTAATGGCATACATCAAATGAAAGCCCTAACTCAAACAAACTTGAATTCAGGATAAGTGCTTTGCCTATTATCCCTCTCACTCACATATCAGGACATCAAATC
The DNA here is from genome assembly GCA_027943335.1 of Chamaecyparis obtusa. NCBI lineage: Eukaryota > Viridiplantae > Streptophyta > Pinopsida > Cupressales > Cupressaceae > Chamaecyparis > Chamaecyparis obtusa. Next base: position 139,803 of record BSBK01009994.1, on the reverse strand, counting down.
CTTATCTAGCCATGAACTCACTGAAACTACCTAAAAGACTTTAATCCTAACTTTTTTAGGAGCTCAAAGATAATTTCAAAATACTCTTTGTTTACCATATGATAACCCACTTTGTGAAAGTAACATATATGAGCTCAAGAACAAAATAATAAGACATACAAAAACATGAGATTGGAATCCAAATGTATTCTCATTAAAATTTGTAGAATCAATACATTATCAAACAACAAAATGCCAAAGAAATAGACCCAAAATCTAGGCTCTCCTTGCTCAGTATAATACCATCAACAACAACCAGGGACCAAAAAGAAAGTTTTGGAACCTCTATAGAGTAAAAAATGCTACAATATATAACACCACTAGTCATCTTGGAAACCCAAAATAGGTTGCAACAAGATACAGATGACTAAGGTTAGGGTTTCACCCACCAGACCAACTAGAAATGGTCACAAATTTATTACAGGGGAAGAAAACCAGTTGGCCATGCCTAAGAAAGATTTTCACTTATGATAGATCTCTAGGAAAGTACTGCAAATCATGGAATTTTGAATTTGTTAACCCATTTGGCCACCTGAAACACACCTCAAGCATAAAGAACATAGTACAAACACCCTACAAATAGTCATGGCACCCTGGACCACACTACAATGGGAAACAAATCATCTCTTACTAGCTCCAGTCACTTCTGCATTCAATTTCGGTCCTTTTGGTCACAGGAAACCCTTCACAAATTTGAATTTGAAATCAAACAGTCAGTTTCATAGCACCAGTCGGGAATCCACGGTCCACATTTGAATCTCGATCAAATTTAAGTCCTGACTATTAGATCTCTCTTTTTCACGGTCTTTATGATTTATCACTTAAAAGGACCCCAGTAAAACTTAGCGAATTGGTGACTGAAGGATACCCCCAAGTCATAGAATACTTTATGCCTTCAACAAATATTTTAGTGATTACGCGAACACTTGTTCACTAAACCGCTAGCTTTTTTAGAACACCGCTATTTCACTGCGCGAATGAGCAAACCTTTGAAAATTTGTTGGGCCACTAAACACCTTTATCAGGACAGCCAAAAGATTGAGGAAATTTTATTGTGTCTACATCAAGAAGATTGAAGGTTGTCTCATCTTCACATAGACCTCCAAGATTCCTCCAGATCCTAAGACAATCGTCGGATGAAGAATCTTACCCTGCCCTGACAACCCTCTGACACCGAAAGAGATCAATGGCTATCTTAAGTTTGCATGGCCCTGACAGATCTTATGAGAACATAAAACCATCATTAGATCGAGATGGTGTTAGAGTTGGGCCTAGGAAACAAAGATGCCAAAACATAGGAAATATTAATCACTGAGACTTAGGAAAATAAATCAAGAGGGGCCGACATAAAACCCTAGTCGCATGATCGCATGACATGAAAAGGGTTCACGCGATCATGCGACAAAGAGGTTAACAATTTTAACACATGTGTTATAGGACTTTTAAGTGGCCTGAATAAAGTAACACAAAATTAGGATAGGGCCAGGGCAATACAAAGGGTTTTTATGCAACGGCTAGTTTTTCAAAAATTTGAACTAAGGGTTTATGCCAGAGACCTAAAAACAACTGTAGAGACCAAAAGAAAAGGGCTAAAGCCATGAAATTTTTTGCACATGCTAACACAACAAACCTTTCCAAACAAATGACTAGATGCCATGCTCGGGCCAACATTTTGTCAAATAGATTACATGTGTTACATGTTCAATACATTCATTTCTTTCTTCCATCCTTTATACAATGTGACATGATTTGATTAAAAATCACTTTATCCTATTATGCACTGCCACTATTTGAATGCAATCCTTGCCAAATAGTTTAGTAAAACTTCCCATTTTTTTTCTCTTGCTATGAACTTTGCCTTTTGAATATTGAATCTTGAACTTTGAACTTGCGGTTCAAGGTTCAAGATCGGCAATGCACTTTGCACATTTTGAAATTGCATTTGAATCTATACATACGGACCTTTGCATTTTGAATCTTGAACTTTGAACTTGCAGTTCAAGGTTCAAAATAAAAAAATATTCTTGCAATGTTTCCCATTTGTAGCATGTCAACAAAACCAACATAAGGCATGAGAAAATCAAGGGACATTCTTCATGAGACTTGATTTTAAAATTTTTGAAGTTGGGTGCCAGGAGCAAGACAAAAACTAGCTCTGACTATTGATATGGACTAAGAAGGACATAGAGAATCCAACCATCTCTGGTAGGAGACCAGTTCCTTATCCATTGGGTAATAGAGTCAAATCACATGAAACAATGAAGAGATTCTTGTACAGAGGGGAAAACCCAGGGAAAAACCCAAAAAAATGTAAACTACCAGCAACTAAAACAAACCAACTATACTAAACACCACCAAAACTCAGAGAGTAGAAAGCTATTTACAATTATATACAGGTGAGAAGAACTCACCATAGGGTCAGAGCTGGGGAAAACTTACATGAAACCATTCATTGGCTGTGAGAAGAAAGATCCCTTCCGGAACAAAGGGCTGCATGTAGATGAGATAACAAGATATAACCAAAATATGGTGAACTCTTCATGGCTAAAAACCAATATGATTATGTGCAAGTACCTTTTGAACCAACCATCATGACCAATTAGCCACATCTTATCATAAATTTTTGATTTTTTTTGAGCTCTTTGTATAAAACTTTCAAAACCATTTCCAGCCTCTAGCTAAAAAAAATAATGCTCAAACATTCGCACATAAGAGGTAACATCATTCCCATGATCAAAATTAAGGAGAACCCCATCTTTAAAAGAATTTTCATTATTTCAAACACCCTTATAATATGAATAAACTTCATCCAGCATAGGGTCATCATTAACTAGCATAACTTCATCTTGCTTTGCTACAACTAAATCTGCAAATTCTTTATCTGAGACAACAACCTGATATAAATTTATTCCTGGATCACTTGTGTAAGAATTTCCTTTTCCACCATCTAACAAAAATTGATTTCTATTTCTTCTTGGCAAAGATAAATGGTATCGAGTCCATTAATTATCACTTGAGACTGTAATATTTCAACTAAGTTAACATCTTGCTGAAAGTTTACTTCAGAATTTCTTTCTTTAATCAAATTTGTACAATGAGAAGAATCTTTATCTAAATCTGATTTTACTTTGTCATCAATGCAAGCTTAATTTTTTAAATAAAAATATTCTAGAGTAGTTTGATCACAAAGTTTTAAACATAAAGAAACATATTTGTCCATTCTTTCAGCAAAACTAAAAGTTTCATACTCTGGCTACATGTAAATCTGAAAATAGTTTTCTTCCATACTTTCAAAAACAAGATGACTTTCTTCATTTTCAAAACTGAAACTTTCTACTTCTACAAAGAAAACATCATTCAATGAATCCATCTTATTAAAACTCACATTTTTCAGCTTCATTTCGGTCATTTATGCTTACCAATGCTTGATTTTTAGGAGGTTGAATGACTTCCTGCTGAACTTCTTGCTCATTCATAACAAGGTAATTATATGAGTGAGATGAAATCTAAATGACTGGAGCTTCATCATCATCTACTATGAGTTCTTCTTTCATCTTTGATACCATTTTTTCATACTCTTGCAGATCTGTTAATTTATGATATCTAACATAGAGACTTCTCCATAGAAGTGTAGATGCATGATCATCTTCTACACTCAGCTTAATTTTGATAGAATGAGAAATTCTTTCTTTGCATTGACCCCAGAAGTCATCCAACACTTTTCCATCCATTTTAAGAATGTCTTGGATAGTGGGGTTTGGTCTTTTCCCCTTTCTTGGAACCCTTTGGATGTTAGAAATAGGGAATACTGAGAGGGGGGGTGAATCAGTATTCTACAAACCTTTACTTTTGCCCAATTATGGATATAAAAGATTAACTTGATACATGCATAACATAGTAAACTAAAGAATATGCATAATAGTAAAGAAAATGAACTCATAACACATTATTTGTTCTTGAGGAAACCTTGGCCAAGGGAAAACCCAGGTGGGGATGGTACCCACAAAGATCCACTAATCAAAAGTATCATGTGAAGGATGTTGACCCTGTTAGGAGCCTATTACATGCATATAGTGTCTCAGTCCTGATTAAGGGACTTTAGGCCTTGTTAGAAGCCTCAATCCTACTAGGAGTTGGGAGTACAAAATATGATTACTAGATGAGCCCACTACCCAAACAAGTAATGTACAATGATTACTAAATACAAAATATGGCAAGGTACATAACCTTATACTGCTTTCTTTCTTTCACAACTTTTCTTCAATATCTCTTCTCTATATGTTCACTATATCATCTATATCATTACAACTGCTTGTCTACTTTCACATTTACAAATGCCTCATATTTATACAAGTTATTAAGGCTAATAACTCTTACAGTCGACTTAACAAAAGCATTATACAAAATACAAATTTACCCAAGGGTTAACATCTAGGATGTCATCCCTTTATATTGTTAAGACATTGTTTTGGTAAACAAAATAATCCCTTAACTCTTTACCAATTTTGTCTTCATATATTGTCCTGTCGGCTTCACACTATCTGTGGTAAAACTATCATAACTTCTTCTGTACATGCCATATTGACTTGCACTCTCAAGTGAGTCTTCTATAGTCATCATATTATCTATGTTCAAGTGCACAAGCACTAAACTTCCTCTAATCATCATCGCTAATCAAAATTGTCTTCAGGTACACTAGAAAAACACTATCTCATACTTAGACAATTTTGCTTTGCACTCAAACATACTTTCTCTCTATCATGTGCACTCTTCATGTAGATCATATGTTTCCATAATGACAACATCTAAGTATCTAAGTCAGCCAAATTTCCAACAATCTCCCCCTTTGTCATTGGTGGCAACATATGAGAAAATTGGCTAAGTCATAACACTTCAAAAACTCAAAATTGTGGCCATAATAAAAATATATATCCATTGTCCTTATAACTCCATATATCTTAGCTATATCTTGTACTCCCCCTAATAATATACATTCTTATCATATATAACAATTTTTTGCTAAATATCTCTCCCCCTTTGACAACAATGACAAAAAGGGTGCCAAAACTATGCTAAAAATAAAGTGTATACCTTGATTCAATATTGTAGAGCCAATAAGCTTGCAACACAATCTGTAAAATTTATCTTGATACTTTCTATCTCCTTTTCCCATGTCTTCTTAATTGTGTCTGCAATAGTGAGTAGTGCACACAATCCATAAGATGCAATTTCACAGGCTTGAAGGTTTGCAAAACTAAAATTCTAAAAATATGTCTTTGATGAAAGACATTCTTCCAACTGTCCTTCAACAATGCTTAACTTAATGGAAATATGCTCTCTTAGAAGAGAGGATCTTTTCAGTTTCATGTCCTTGTCATCAAATAGAATCCTGATTTCATCATTAATCTTGTTGATTTTCTTCTCAATGTCCAATATCTTCACATTGGGGTTGGCTAGAAGATTTACCTCTGTCTGAATCTCTGCTTCTTTTTCTTTAATCTTCTAAATTACTTCTAATACAAGATTCTCATATTTTTTACACTGAATGTAAAATTTTTTTACCTCTGTCCAAGTTCCTTCTTAAGTCTTTTATATAGATATCTAGGTTGTTGATGTCATTCTGGATATTCTGGCTTATGTCTAGAAGTAATTTGGCCTCATAGGCTGCTTAAGCCTTTACTTTAGCTATGTCAAATAAGTTAGTAAACTCAGCATCAAATACATTCATAATTCTTAACTCTTTCAAGAGGGTCTACCTCTATTATCTATGTAGTCACAATGATTTGTAACTTCTCTGATAGTTCCTTTAGTTATCCTTCAAGACTTTTCACCTTCTTATTCTTCCCAATTATCTTGTTCAGAGATGTGATCAATTCCATCTGATCATCATCATCAACTTATTTTCAAGGACTTTCAAATATAGATCCAAACTATGATTTCTTTGCAGTCTCAAGTGTAAGACTGATTTCTACTTGAGTAGGAGCTTGCTTCTCTATTTCCTTTTCTTCTTCAATCCTCAAATCTTTCTTGTCTTCTTCTCTGGCACTGTCTTGCTCTTCAAAAGCCAAATTACCAACAATTTTTTCAAGATTATTGAAAGCATTATCATCACTATCTAAAGTAATCTTCATTCCTTCCACAGGCATTGAATCATCTTCAATGTTTATAGCTGGTGGAGAGGTAATTCTCTATTGTTTAGCTTCCTTATCTTGCTTTGTTTTTCATGCTACACTAGAGTGTCTTTCAACACTAGCTATCATTACTTTGACTATGGTTTGCTATGTTTCTCTATTGATCTCTTCATAATTTCCTCCCATTTAATCTAAATAGTTCTTTTCTTTTTTCTCAGATGGGTGTTCAATTATTTCATGATCTCCTTCAAATGTTCTTCATCTTTAACATCACACAATTTTATTACAACATTTTCTCTAATTTTATTATCTTCTTATGTTGCTCTTTTCTTTTTGTTTACTAATTTCTCATATAAGTCATTGGGGTTCTTTCCCTGAATTGTGTCAAAATTCTTATTAGATTGTATCAAGTGTTTCACAACTACATTTTCAAGATTTAGTCTATCTAAATAGTGTTAGGAATGAATGAAAAGTATTTTGGTAGTCATTCTATAGCAGTGGTTGTTGCATTCATGACTTGGATTGTCCTTGATGTCAACACAGTGATATTCTAGATATCAGCAGGAAAGTAGGTACAGTTTTGTTTCTCCCACATGTTGTATTGTAGATTGGATTTTGTGTAGTTGATGGTATGTTCTTTGGTGTGTTATTAACCTATGGTTAACAACACAAAAATAAATTCATTCATTCATGAGAGTTATGAGCATTTTGGTGAAAGCAGTGTTTAAACAGTGTTTCTATGAAGCGATTTTTAGAAATTGGAGGATATCTCTTAGCTAGGATGGAATCTGATTTTGCACAGTTGAAGGGATGTTGGAGACTCATTAATGATGATGTGGTTCATAGTGAAAACTTTGAAGATATGTTTGGAGAAAGTTACAGTATCTGGAAGCTGACAGTTTTATGTGAATTTTGTGTGTAGCCTGTAGAAATTATTATTTTTTAATTAAGGACTGACTCATTTGTAATTATTTGAGTTTGGTATATAAGAAGGAATGGTTTCTTTGTTGCAATGTGTATTGTGAAGGTTGAGATGTGAATATATGCATGAAGTGAAGAAAAGAGCTAATTCAGTGATGAAGGAAGACTTGTGAGTACAGAGATTTGGAATTGTGATCTTGTGTAGCAGACAGTGCGATTTTGGCATAGTGTGAAGGAGGTACTATATTTCACATTATTCTATTGAATAATTCTAAGATCTTTTGGATAGTGGGTTCAGAGATCTTGCCTTGAAGCTGTTTGGGAAGTGGGTCCTTCTGTCTTCCATAAACTCTTAACCGGGTTAGAATCTTTTAACAGGGATTCAAAATCTCCTAACAGGGATTTATATGTACTGAATATATTTCATAAGACTCCTAATAGGGTCCATACTCTAACAAGGAACTTTCATATTAGTGCATCATTTTGTGGGCATCATTCCCACTGGAGTTTACTCTTTTCAAGAGGTTCCCTAGTCAACATATCTTGTGTTATTGTGCAATTATGTATGGTTATCTTTCTATGGTTGATTAGTACATTAATTATATTGTTTAAAGTAGTTTAATGGTTAAATTAATAGATAACTAATTCACCACCCCCTCTCAATTATATTGGGGATCTTTACTTTCTAAGAATTGGTATCAGAGCAACAGGTCCTTGAAAGAAAAGTTTAACAACTTAAGGAGATCCATGGCGAATTTCAGGAAAGAAAGCCCTAAGTTTGATGGAGTAAATTCTGATAGCTGGAAAGAAAAGATGAAGACACATCTATTATGTTTAGGACCAAGTTATTGGTTGATTACAAAGAATGAGAAGACTATCATTGAGGAAGACAATCTAGAGGCAGGAAATAAAGATGAACTAGATCTATTCATGTGTAACATACTTGCAAGAGAAGCACTTTTGTCAGCACTACCAGAGAATGAATATAGTCAGGTAAGATGTTTGAAAACATCTCATGCAATTTGGAAAGCTTTACATTCTACTTTTGAAGGTGATGAACATGCAAAGAAGGCTAGATTACATAATTGGATTTGTGCATTTGAAGATATCAGAATGATGGAAGATCAATCTATTAGAAGCTATATTGGTAGGATGTCTGAGATTGTAATAGGAATAAAGTCTTGTGGAGGTGATAAGATAGAGAATGAAGTGATATGGAAAATTCTGAGAACTTTGACACTAGTATTCAAGCAGACAACACAGATGATTGAACAAGTGATACCTTGTACATCGAACTTTTCAAGAGAGACTCTTCTTGGAAGATTAGAAATAGCAGAGATGAATTTGAGATTATCAAGAGAGCTACCTAGAATGGAGACAGCATTCAGTGCTCTTAACATTAGAGCTACAAGAAGTATTAGTGTGAATGGAGATTATGCCAGCAGTAGCAGATCTAAATCTGAGGAAGATAAGAAGATTGAAGAAGGTATTGCATTACTTGTAAAAAGAGGACCAGATGGTAAGAAAATATTTAAATGTTGGACTTGTCAAGAATATGGTCATTTTGTATCTAAATGTCCTAAAAGAGTTAAGAAGTATAGAAGCAACTTTAAACCTAGGAGATCTAAAGAATGTTATTATGCAAATGATGAATATCTTGAAGTAGGAATTGAAAGACATTTAAGTGACAGTGATAATGATAACTTTGAGGAAATGGGATTTGTAGCAATTAAAGAAGAAAGTTCTGAATCTGATGAAAGGGAAGAAAAAGAATTAGTTTCTCAAGTTGAAAATAAATATGATTGGATTATAGACAGTGGTTGTTCACGTCATATGACTGGAGATAAAAGAAAGTTTGTTAAGTTAGATAATTATGATGGAGGAATTGTTAGGGTTGGTAATAATGCACCTTGTTTGATTAAGGGTATAGGATCTATTACTCTTGATGGAAAGACTAACACTGATGATGTTTACTTTTTTGATGGATTGAGACATAATCTACTAAGCATTGGACAATTGGTTGATAAGTGTTATCAAGTTTGGTTTGTTGAGAAAACTTGTGTGATAAAAGATAGAGATGGAAATCTGATTGGAAAAGGATCCAGAACCTGAGGTAATGTATTTCAGTTGAATCCTACTAAGATGACATGTTTGATAAATAAGACTGATGATAGTTGGTTATGACATAAAAGGTTTTGTCATATAAACTTTGATAATATTGTCAATGTGAGCACTACACTTGCGGTAAGAGATTTACCTGGAATTATGAAACCTACTAACATGATTTGCAAAGAATATATGATGGCAAAGTAGAAAAGGAGTTCATTTCCCAGCAAGAAGTTCACATCGACAAAGAAGTTGGAGATTGTTCATACAGACTTGAGTGGTCCTAATAGGACTAGAGGATTATATGGAGAAAGGTATTTTATGATTCTTGTTGATGATTTTACAAGGATGATGTGGATTGCATTTTTGAAAGAAAAATCTGAAGCATTTGATAAATTTAAGATCATGAAAAGAAAAATTGAGAATGAATTTGGAATGAAGATTAAGTGTCTAAGATCCAATAGAGGTGGTGAATTTACATCTAGAGAGTTTAATACTTTATGTGAAATGAATGGTATTAAGAGACAACTTTCAGCCCCTAGAACACCAGAACAAAATGGTATTGCAGAAAGAAGGAACTGGTCAATAACTAAAGCAGCAAGAGCTATGTTGTTTGAAAATGATTTGGCTAAGACTTTTTGGAGAGAAGCAGTGAACACAACTGTATACACTACAAATAGAGTACAAATCAGAGCAGATACAAACAAGACACCTTATGAATTATGGTTTGGACTTGCACCCTCAGTTAAGTATTTTAGAATTTTTGGAAGTAAATGTTATATTAAGAGAGATGATGATATAGGAAAGTTTGATCCTAGAAGTGATGAAGGAATATTTCTTGGATATTCTTTAAAAAGAAAAGCATATAGATGTTATAACAAAAGAACTAAGACTATTTTTGAAAGTGAAAATGTAAAAGTTGATGAGAAGTTTAAAATTTAGGAAAGAATGCTTGATTATGAATCTGATGGAGAAGCACAACCTCAGCCTAACATTGAAAATGCAAAATTATTTTATGAAACTAATAGTGATTTTCTGAATGAAAGTCATACTATAGAAAACAAAGAAGAAAACAAAGAAGAAAATAGAGAAGAAAATACAGAAGAAAGCAAAGAAGAATCTATAGTTAGAACAAGATCAGTAACTATGACACCTAATAGGTATATTTAAAGACATCACCCTATTAAGAAAGTTATTGGAAGTTTAGACAGAGGATTTTTGACTTGAAATAAGGTACATTTATGTTTGATTTCTCAAATTGAACCTAAGACTACTAATGAAGCTTGTGAAGATGAACATTGGATTAATGCTATGAAAGAAGAACTGGAGCAGATTGAAAAAAACAAGACATGGGAATTGGTCCCTAGACCCAAAGACAAGAATGTGATTGGAACAAATTGGGTATTCAGAAACAAGATGAATGAAGGAGAAGTGATAAGAAACAAAGAAAGATTGGTATGTAAAGGATATTCATAACAAGAAGGAATTGACTATGAAGAAACTTTTGCACCTATGGCCAAACTTGAAGCAGTGAGAATGTTTCTAGCATATGCAGCTTACAAGAAATTTAAAGTGTATCAGATGGATGTGAAGTCAGCATTTTTGAATGGTGAATTGGAAGAAGAAGTCTACATTGAGTAGCCTGAAGTTTTTCCTTTAACATAAGAAAGAGATATGGTATGTAAGTTAAAGAAAGCTTTATATGGATTAAAACAAGCACCTAGAACTTGGTATGCAAGATTGGATAAGTATTTATTGAAATTGGGATTTATAAAAGGAACAGTAGATAGTAACTTATACACAAAAGAAATTGAGAATGGTTTGTTGGTTATAGTTATATTTGTTGATGATATTATCTTTGGAGGAGAAGATGAATCTAGTGACAAATTTGCAGATGAAATGAAGACTAAATTTGAGATGAGCATGATTGGAGAAATGAAATATTTTTTGGGATTATAGATAACACAAAGCAAGGAAGGTATATTTGTAAGTCAGACTAAGTATTTGAATGACTTATTGAAAAGATTTGGAATGGAAGATTCTAAACATGTTGGAACACCTATGGTAATTGGACATAAGTTATCTAGCAAAGATGAGACACTAGCAGTTGAGCAAAAAAAATACAGATCTATGATTGGAGGATTGTAGTACTTGACACATACAAGACCTGATATAGCACATTCAATTGGGATTGTAGCAAGATTTCAAGTAGAATCTAGAGAATCACATTATGCAGCAGTAAAGAGGATACTGAGATATCTAAAAGGAACAATGGATTATGGATTATGGTATGAGAATTCTGATGATTTTACTTTATGTGCCTATACTAATGCAGATTGGGGAGGCAACATTGATAAAAAGAAAAGCACCAGTGGTGGAGCCTTTTTTCTTGGAGGAAAATTGGTCTCTTGGTTAAGTAAGAAGTAGAATTGTACTTCACAAGGTACAGCAGAGGTAGAATATGTTGTAGCAGCAAACAATTGTAATCAGATTATTTGGATGAAGTAGATGTTGAAGGATATTGGAATAAAGTTTGATGAGACTATTGTTATACATTGTGATAACACCAGTACAGTGAGTATGTCAAAAAATCCTATTTTACATTCTAATACTAAACATATTGAGATCAAGTATCATGTTGTAAGAGAGAAAGTTGCAGAAAAAGAAGTAAGATTGGAGTACATAAGCACAAACGAACAGATAGCAGATATATTTACAAAACCTTTACCTAAGGATACATTTGTGTATCTGAGAGGTATGCTTGGGGTTATGCCCCAACCTTTTTTTTGAGAATTGATGTAGATGATTGCATCCATCTAGTGGTATATGAGCCCTATCTTTCTTCTGGATTGGATGTTGGAACTTCCTCTATCGGGGAGTTTATGAGCTGAGTCATGAGGACTCTTGTTATTGTATTTTTATGAAAAGTGTCTTTTGACATTAATTTTTTGTTGAATTAGTGATGGAATTTTTTTCATTGATGTCAATGGGGGATAGATATACATGAAAAACATTGTGGATTGTATGAGAGAGTTGAATAGGAAAATGAAGCAAGATTTAATTTGATATTTTGCAATGATGTTGCAGTATTGGATTTTTGGAACATTTGATGTTTTTCATCTATGTTGCCATCAATGCCAATGGGGGAGATTGTTAAGAATGAATGAAAATTATTTTGGCAGTCATTCTGTAGCAGTTGTTGTTGCATTCATGACTTGGATTGTCATTGATGTCAACACAGTGATATTCTGGATATCAGCAGGAAAGCAGATACAATTTTGTTTTGCACACATGTTGTATTGTAGATTGGCTTTTTTGTAGTTGATGGTATTTTCTTTGGTGTGTTATTAACCTATGGTTAACAAATAAAAAATAAATTCATTCATTCATGAGAGTTATGAGCATTTTGGTGAAAGCAGTGTTTAGACAGTGTTTTTGTGAAGTGATTTTCAGAAATCGGAAGATATCTCTTAGTTGGGATGGAATCTAATTTTGCGTAGTTAAAGGGATGTTGGAGACTCATTAATGATGATGCGGTTCATAGTAAAAACTTTGAAGATATGTTTGGAGAAAGTTACAGTATCTGGAAGCCAACAGTTTTATGTGAATTTTGTGTGTAGCGTGTAGAAATTATTATTTTGTAATTAAGGACCGACTCATTTGTAATTATTTGAGTTTGGTATATAAGAAGGAATTTTTTCCTTGTTGTAATGTGTATTGTGAAGGTTGAGATGCGAATATATGCATGAAGTGAAGAAAAGAGCTAATTCAGTGATGAAGGAAGACTTGTGAGTACAGAGATCTAGAATTGTGATCTTGTGTAGCAAAGAGTATGGTTTTGGCACAGTGTGAAGGAGGTAATATATTTCATATTATTCTATTGAATAATTCTAAGATCTTTTGGACAGTGGGTTCAGAGATCTTGCCTTGAAGCTGTTTGGGCAGTGGGTCCTTCTGTCTTCCATAAACTCTTAATTCGGTTAGAATCTTTTAAAAGGGATTCAAAATCTCCTAACAGGGATTTATATGTACTGAATGTATTTCATAAGACTCCTAACAGGGTCCATCCTCTAACAAGGAACTTTCATATTATTGCATCATTTTGTGGGCATCATTGCCACTAGGGTTTACTCTTTTCAAGAGGTTCCCTAGTCAACATATCTTGTGTTATTGTGCAATTGTGTATGGTTATCTTTCTATGGTTGATTATTACATTAATTATATTGTTTAAAGTAGTTGAATGGTTAAATTATCAGATAACTGATTCACCCCCCCCCCTCTTAGTTATCTTGGGGATCTTTACTTTCTAACAAATAGTCATAAAGGTCATAATACGTGTTCATCTTTGAGAAATCTCTATCTTGTATGATTTTTTCATTCACTTTTTCAATCTTAGGTTTCCATGTTTTCTTTTTCACTGGGGTATCTTCATCATCTTTTATTTCTGCTATCTTCCTCTAAACTAGTGGTACTAATGTTTTCTACCTTTTGCTAGGTCCAATAGCAATTTCTTTTATTCTTTTACCAGGTGTAGATGAGGATGATCTTGTGGATTTCCTAACTTCTTGATCTTTCTCAACTTCCTCCACTTCTACCTTAATATAAATGTCTATTGGCTATTCTGCAACTAATGAAAGGGGTGGAACAGAAAAAATCTCCTTTCATCCTATATCTCTGATGGCTGTTGTTTTCTTCTTAGTAATTTCAAATTCTTGTTCAGTCAACCCTATGTCCTTTAGAATCTTCTTTATTGTACTATCTACTCTCTTCTTAGACTGTTTGTCTTCTAAGATAGACTTTTTAGAGTTGAAGTTCTCAAAATTTCACACACATTAAGTAGGCTACATGTATCATTCCTATTGCCATGTCATCTTCTCTAGAGTTAGCACAAAACTTAGTTGTAAGGATCTTGCACAAATATCTAACATCATCCTGTTGTATCTTGCTAATCACTATGCCTCTTCCATTGTAAGATGATTTTGTGTTGTCTAATACTATTTTTCTCATGTTCTTCTCATTCAATGGAATGAATCCAATTTTAGATAAACCAGTTACTTCATGAATCAGGTTAGGTGTGATATCTATCACTCTATCATCTAACCAAAACTTTCCATTGTGAATTCTGCTCAAGATTATCTTAGTGCATTATTCATTATCAAACTCACTCTGTAAGGAATACTTTATAATCTCATTATCTTTCAAGTGTTCAAACCCTACTTTCAATGACATATCTTGGTTGTAAAGATTTTCATATTCTTTGGTAAAATCACTATCATTGAGGGTTTCAAGATTGCATCCCAAATAACTTCTAACATTCTCTAAGTGTAGAACTTCATCTAGTATGAATGATAAAGCTAATTTAGGGTCTTCCTCCAAGGGTTCTACTAGTTCCCTTTTGTTCTTAGGTCTATTCTTATCTCTTACATTATGAATCAATGAAACATCCATGACTGCTACAAATTCTTTAACTGATTTATAGATCTACTTAGTAAAATACCCCAATTCTGTGATTCAGGGCTTGCATAGATTCGACACAAAAATCCTTCACCAAATCCTTGCAAAATTCTTTTCAATCACTACTCTTTGATCTCTTTAGCACTTGTATTCATCTTAATGATCAAATAATATCAATCATAACCTTTTAACCTTTCAATCTACCAAAATCTGACATCGCATTCAATTCCTTTGCTGCTTCTTTCCAAAAAGTTGCTTATTCTTACCTGCAAAACTTAAAACTTCTTGCAATCTTGCATAACACAATATTATCCTATGCACTCTTAACCATAGCATCAATACATCATATACTACCTTGCATTAACTTTGCAAGACTCAATTCATCCTATACTAACTTCTATGCTATCCTAAGTTCCTATTCTACTATATTTTTCATGAATTAAGTACTTTGAGATGGGTTAGGTAAAGTTTCACTCTTACCATTAGATAATTCACCTTTTTTATTACCTTCAGTGCTGAATATATCTCATTGATCTGTGGCTTTAGCAAACTTCACTTCTTCTGAATTACTAGAGCATCCTCTTTGACTATTACTTGCATTTTCATTTATCCTTGCATGACTTCTAGGGTTAGGGTTAGGATGAGAAACCCTATTATTCATTCTACAAAACCTTGTTGTATGTCCAAACATGTTACATATCTAACAAACTATTCCATTGTTTCCATATCTTGGTCCTGACTGGTTGATTTATGATTTTCAATTTCTGGCAATGTGTCCAGCTTTGTTGCATCTATAACATACTACTCCATTTCTTCTGTTCATATCTTCAATAGGTCTCTTATCTACATGGTTATTATTTCTAAAAATTTTACTACTATTATTGTTTTCAACAAATTTAGGTTTTCTACATTCAACAGCTCTATGTCCAAAACCATGACAATTATAACAATAACCATTAAGAGGTTTAAATTGCTTACCAGTACAATCTTTCTTCATATGACCAAAATTATTACAAGTAAAGAATCTACCTTTAAATTTTCTTCGTGTACCTTTAGGTGACTCTTCTTCTTTAGGTGTATCTTCAGATTTGTCAACTTCATCAAACTTCTTTTCTTCTATGCTTTCAGAAACTTTTAGATCTGATTCCTTGCTTTCTTTACTCTCTTTAGAAGAGTTAAATCCAAGACCAGTTTTATCATAAAATAGCTTTTGATAAGAAAATTGTTCATCAATCTTCTCAATTGTTGAATATAGTCTCTCAAGTTGCTACTTAGATTGAGTCAGTTCACCTTTCACAATTGTATTGTACTTCTTAAGTTCAACATAATGTAATTTGGTTTTCTCAAGTTCAGATGTCACTACACAAAGTTTAGATTTCAGATCTTCTTTCTCAAATTTTAGATTTTCATTCTAAGATTTTAGATTTGCTTCATTCTTTCTATTTCAGTCTTTCAAATTCAACTTCAGATGTACTAACTTTAGTTCATGTTTAAGGACATGTCTTTAACTAGAAGACATAAAGGCATACTTGCATTCACTCATTAATATGGAATGAATGTGATTATCAAATTTATAACCTATGAAAGAAACAAATTAATGGCCAACATACCACTCATTCAATATTCCCAATAATAGAGAAATGGAGAGAAGACTCAATACTCTATATTGCATATATGAATTCATAAAACCAACAGATTTCATAACATGCAAAGACTTGATATAATGAGACAGGACTACATCTAAAAACATAAATGAAGAAACCAATAGATTAACGTTGTTCAGAAAATTACATTTCCAGACCAACAGATCTGAAGACACACTTCTCTTTATTTTCAAATGCATAGAAAAACAACCAACATATCACTTTATCCCCTGTCATTAAACAAGCTACAAAAATAAATATATCTCCTCTCTCCCTGTTACAATACTACTCAGAAAATGATCTCCCTTCCTATAGCCAACTAACTGCTTAAAAAAAGTTGAAGAACCCTGTCTTTGTCTTTTTGTTACATATTTAAATTTAGCCATCTCCATAGCCTTTCGGTTGAATAATTGATTCTTGGAAACTAACTCTTTTCCACTAGGAAGCAATTGCCAAGTGTCCACAGTTATCTTTTATGTTCTTTATTTCATTAAAGCACATACTCCACATTTATCATAAATATTTACATGTGACATGGTCTTAACAACTCTTTCATTCTATTCTTTGAAGAAATTCTTCTGCAAAATGGATACTTGTTGGACTTCCATATAGTCCTATACATAGTACTACATAACTTTCAGACTAGGAAACATTTTCTCGATCACTCCAATGGAAGGATTCTAAACTTGTCTATTAACAACATATCCAAAACTTGGACAAACCCAACAGTGGAGTGAAAAGTTATGGCCCCCGCAACATGACTATTTTTCTATCATCCGCAAATTCTGGAAATGTCAAGTTTTATAGACCTGTATTTTGTTATTCATATCTTGAAAACTAGATACAATTTTGGAAATCCCTTCAGTGAGAATTTATACAAATAGGTTTTCTAAAACATATTAAAAAATTTGCCAGGTCCAACAGTGGAGTTGAAAGTTATGAGCCCTTCAACATGACTAGTTTGCTGTCATTTGCAAATTCATGATTACAAGTTGCTGAAGAAATCCTTTGAAATGGTTACCATTAGTTAACCTGCATGAGTGCCTTTGTCATGAATGTTGGGATTGCATAGGATTTGATATATTCTGATTTTCTTTTATCCCTGAGATTATTGCACAACAAACCTTTCCAAATAGATGACTAGATGCCATGCTCGAGCCAACATTTTATCAAATAGTTTACATGTATTACCTATTCAATACATTCATTTGTTTCTTCCATCCTTTATACAATGTTACATGATTTGATTAAAAATCCCTTTATCCTATTATGCATTGCCACCATTTGAATGCAATCCTTGCCAAACAGTTTAGTAAAACTTCCCATTTTTTTGCTCTTGCTATGAAATTTTCCTTTTGAATATTGAATCTTGAACTTTGAACTTGTAGTTCAAGGTTCAAGATTGGAAATGAAGTTTGAACCTTTTGAAATTGTACTTGAATCTATACATCTAGACCTTTGCATTTTGAATCTTGAACTTTGAACTTGCGGTTCAAGGTTCAAAATCAAAAACTCTTCTTGCAGTCTTGCCCATTTGCAGCATGTCAGAAAAACCAGCATAAGGCATGAGAAAATCAAGGGACATTCTTCATGAGACTTGATTTTAAAAGTTTTGAAGTTGGGTGCCAAGAGAAAGCCAACACTATATATGATGGGAGATTGCATAAGTATACTATTGTGGCTAATGGAAAGAAACAAATATTTTTACCATTGATGGAAGAACCTGTTAGTAATGTTTGCACATCTATGAAAGTTTGTTTGAAGGAGGGAAGAAAGTTTGTCAAATATTTGAAAAAGAATGATGTATGTTTTGTTGTGATCCCTAAAAAACTGAGTAAGAAAATAGAGGATAATGTTCCTGAGGAGATTGATAAGTTACTCATCAAGAATAGTGATATCATTTTTGATAATGTACTTGATGGTTTACCACCAAAGAGAAGCATTGATCATTGTATGTATCTAATCCTTGGAGCTAGTTTACCGAATAAGGCACCTCATCGGTTGACACCTACCAAGAATCAAGAATTGAACCAACTAATTCAAGAGTTGCTGGAGAAAGTTTTGATCAGAGAAAGTTTGAGTCCTTGTGTAGTACTTGTTGTATTGACACCGAAAAAGAATGGAGAATGGAGAATGTGTACTGATTACAAAGAAATTAATAAGATAACAGTGAAGTATAGGTTTCCTATACTGAGAATGGATGACATAATGGATAGTTTGACTGGAGAAAAGTATTTTACCAAAATTAATTTGAAAATTGGGTATCATTAGATTAGAATTAGAGAAGGTGATGAATGGAAGAACATTTTCGAGATAAAAGAAGGTTTGTATGAGTGGTTGGTTATGCCCTTCGATTTAACTAATGCACCGAGTACTTTTATGAGGCTGATGAATGAAGTTTTGAAGAAATTATTGGGTAATTTTTTGATTGTATATCTTCATGACATTCTGATATTCAGTAAGACTAGAGAAGAACATTTTTTGCATGTTAGACAAGTTTTGTAGAGATTAAAAGAGGAAAAGTTGCTGATAAATTTGAAAAAGTGTTCATTTATGAAAGAGGAGATTATGTATTTGGGATTTGTGATCTCAGCTGATGGTTTGAAGATGGATCCTGAAAAGGTTGAAGCTATTTTGAATTGGTCTACACCTATGAATGCTAGTGAGGTAAGATCATTTCATGGTTTGGAAAGTTTTTACCTAAAGTTCATAAGGAATTTCAGTTCAATTTGTAATGCTATGACTGAGACTATGAGAGGAGACAAAAGAGAATTCAAGTGGACACATGGAGCTGACAAAATTTTTGAGACCTTGAAGAAGAAGGCTGTTGAATTACCTATTTTGGCATTACCTAATTTTAGTGAGGTATTTCAAGTGGAATGTGATGCAAGTGGAAGTGCAATTGGAGCTATGTTGAGTCAAGAAGGTAAACCTGTTGCTTTCTTTAGTGAAAATTTGAATGATGCTAGAAGGAAATATTTTGTGTATGATCAAGAATTCTATGCTATTGTTCAAGCACAGAAGAAATGGAGACATTATTTGATACCAAGTGACTTTGTGTTGTATATCGATCATAAGTCTTTACAGTATTTGGGTAGTCAGAATAAGTTTAATCAAAGACATATGAAATGGGTTGAATATTTGCATAGTTACACATTTGTGATAAAACATAAGAGTGGAGTCACTAATCGAGTTGCTGATGCATTGACTAGAAAAAGATCTTTGATGACCGAGATGAAAATTGAAGTTCTTGGTTTTCATGAGATGAGAGATTCTTATGAGTTTGACCCTGATTTTTTTGATCCATTCAAAAATTGTAGAGAAACCATTCAAGATCAACAAGACACTAAGTGGGATGACTATTTTATTCAAGAAGCTATGTTGTTTGAAGGTATTCAGTTGTGTATACCAAGAGGAATAATAAGAACTAATTTGATAAAGGAGAAGCATAGTAGTGGTTTGGATGGACATTTTGGTATTGATAAAACATGGAATTTTCTTAAGGATAAATACTATTGGCCGCAATTGTATAAAGATGTTCAAAAAATTGTGAAAAGTTGTGGAATTTGTCAAGTTGCAAAAGTAGTAAGTCAAAATACTAGATTGTATGTACCGATTGTTGTACCTGAGAAACCTTGGATTGCCATCAGTATGGATTTTGTTCTCAGTTTATCGAAGATAGTAAGAGGTAATGATTCTACATTTGTTGTTGTGGATAAATTTTCTAAGATGGCACATTTTATACATTGTAGAAAGACATCAGATGCAATTCATGTAGTAGATATTTTCTTTAAGGAAATTTTAAGATTGCATGGATTACTGAGGAGTATCATCTCTGGTCGAGACAATAAGTTTGTTAGATACTTTTGGAAGACCCTTTAGAAGAAATTGGTACTGAGTTGAAATATAGTTCTACATTTCACCCACGAACTGATGGATAGACTGAAGTTGTCAACAAAAGTTTGGGAAATCTTTTGAGATGTTTAGTTGGAGACACACTGAGTAATTGGGATTTTGTATTGGCACAAGCAGAGTTTGCATACAATAATTCAATGAATAGGAGTACTTGAAAGACACCAATTGAGATTTTGAATGGCACACAGCTGAGAGGTATATTTGATTTGAGAGATATTGCTGATGAAAATAAGAGAAGTGTTGAAGGAGTAAAATTTGTTGAGTACATGTAGACATTGCATGAAGATGTGAATCTGAAGCTAGAAGAGAGTAATTAGATATACAAAGATAGATTTGGTAGATCAAGGAGACATACAACTTTTGATGTTGGTAATGAAGTGATGGTTCATTTGAAGAAAGATTGATTTCCTGTTGGAACATATGGGAAGATGAAGATGAAGAAGTTTGGACCTTGTGGGATTTTGAGGAAATTTGACAGTGGAAATGCATATGAAATTGAGTTACGTGATGACATAGACATATCACCTATTTTCAACATTGTTGATTTGTATGAGTATCATGAACCTGATGAAGAAATTATAGTACTGAGGGAATATCCTAAGAAGAAGAAGGAAGAAGTTGAGCAGATCCTGAAGCAAAGAGTTGGAAAAAGTATAAGAGGAAAACAATATATGGAATATATGGTAAAATAGAAGAATAGACCGATGGAAGATAGTTCATGGATTTCATAGTCTGAGTTGGATGCAGCTCAGATCATACCTACCAAATGATTTGGAGAATGATTTCAAAATAACTCTAGGTGTCTGATGTAGGAGCATCTTGGGTCCTTGGCAATCCTGTGTCACCAAAAACATTTTGGAGTTTGTCTTTGTTGCTCGGTTTCTTCTTTGACCGAGTTGGTTAGTAGTTGGTCAGTTTCCTTTGGTTACCAAGTGTGGTCAGTTATCTCCTGGGTGGTTTGTTGTTTCACTAGTGTTGGGCAATGCCTGTCTGTTGCTCAGTCATCCTTGCTTACCGAGTAGTTTATTTTGAGTTTCTATTGAGCTGACATGTGCATTTATTATGGGTCATGGATTTAATGTTGGAATCCATCATTGGGAAGCATGTGGTCCTAGATCTAACCATTCCTTCTATTGATTTTGGATCTGAAGGCCGACTTAGTTTGGTAGACTCTTTTATAAATGTAGTTGTTTGGTTGTAGTTTAAAGGCAGTTTTAGATATAAGTAAGAATATAATAGATTGGAGATTTTTGGCAGATCCTCACATGTTTGAGGACTTTTGTAATTCATTGTAATATTTGGCCCTAACTAGGAAGGCCTTACAGCCTTGCATGTATGACTCTATTTGATAAAAATTAATGAAAGATCTTGTATTCTCTCTCTCACTATGTTTTTGTTTGCTTCCACGTGTTGTTGAGCAGGCTTGGGTCATTAGGGTGTACCATTGTTTGGCCCCTCTTTCCCCCTACCTTGTGTCAAGTGGGGGCTTAATGTATCATCTTAAAATAGAAGTACTTGCATGTTAAGAATATTTATCCCTCTAAGTAAGTGGTTTGGGGTCATGTTGAATGCCTTGAATGGGTACTTGACTTGGATCTAGATTTTTCCACTATTCTACCCCATTCCCCACTTCTTCCTGGCATAATTCTTCCATCCTAAATTTAGAACCTAGGATTCTTGACCTCAGGGTCAAGGTCAACCTCATCCTTGACCCTAGGGTCCAGGATCCTTGGGGTTAGCTTTCAGTTTTGGGGTTTCATCAAAATCTTGTCTTTTCCCTCTTCGAGGCCACTATTTCTCAGATTAAGTGTCAAATTATCAAATTAATATTTGAGGTGGACCTTTCTTGATATTTGTATAGGATTCCTAATTTCTTATTGGAGACTATCCTTTCTCGAGTTTTGTGCCTAATGCTCAAATTAACTTTGGGGTTGGCCTCACCTTGAATATTGTGACAAGGCTCTTAAATAATTAATTTTATTTCTATATTAAGGGTGGTCCCCTTCTAGAGTTTTGTGTCAAGACTTTAATTTAATTCCTCTTCATGTGCACCTCTTTAGAGTTTTGTGCCATGGGCCCTTAATTATTGTTTTCTAGGTGGCCTCTCTAGAAGTTTGTACCCTAGATCACTATAAAAGTGAGCCTTCCTCTCTCATTTCATCCATGCACTTTCATGATCAAGCTCTCAAGTACAAACAAGTAAGAAGATCAAGAATTCAAGCCTTCAAGCCTTCAAGCATTCAATTCATCAAGGAGATCTATTAGAAGCCATTGAAGGATTCAAGCTCTATGGAGCCCTCTTGTTGAAGATCCATCCATTCAAGATTGGTGTTGAAGATCTAAAGAAAATTGTTTTGAGACATCTTACATTTAATTCTACATTCATTTGGAGAATCCATGCTTGTGGATTCAAGCATTCGAATCCTCCACAAGGGTTTTCAACATAAGCAAGGTGAATTGTTTCATTTAATTTGTTTATCTGTACAATTTCAATTCAATTTCAAGGTTAATTCTTAAATTGGGGTTTGACTAAGGCAAACCCCTCCCCCCTAACAAACAAAAACCTCTTTTTCTTGCAGGTATAGGTGCGGGATGATGAATTAAAGTGTATATCTGGATACCCTTCTCGCCAAACTTCTGAGATCCATGAACAAAATTCAAAGTTGACCTTCAAAATCTCAAGGTAGTCTTTGACCTTTTATTAGGGTCAAGGATGACCTCCCTCAGAATTGAAAAATATTTATGGGTTTTGTAGATATCGCAGTTTCATTTCAAAAACATGGTAATCAACAATTTTTGAGACTATTTGATAGGGTTTTCAACTGATTCTTTTTTGGAGGTAAGTACCTTTATTTCTTAATCTCAATATTAATCATCTACATTTACTTTTCATATAAATATAATCTGATGTATGTGTAAAATACTGGCTTTGGAGTCTCTTTTATGTGTAAACCATTGTTCTAGGACCCGATCCATATTTTTCATTATACAAAATCTAGCTAGACCATATGTTTGGCCAAAATTAATTTTTAGTTAGAAATATTAAAATTCAGCTGTGCTGATAAGTTAGCCTAAAAGGTGACACCTGATTATGCTTTTACCCATAATCATATAAGATGATTTCATTGGATCAATTTAATATCAATCATTGGATTCATATCATCTCTCTTGTGCTTTTCTTTAACCTCTAGATCATTGGTTCAATCTTTGCTCTTTGCAAATTCTTACAATTCTACTTTCTCTTCCTTTACCTTAAGCATGAGCTTGTCTCATACTCTCGCTAAAGTAGGTGATAAATGTACCATCCTAGAAAGTAAGCACTTAATTTTTGGTCATTTTGGCACCATTTTTAGCCTTCTTCGGTGTGTTTCTTATTGTAGGACCTCATGTTCCACTTAATGGTTCTTCCTCTTTCAATGTTGTTTAAACTCTAGATTGGCTCTAATTTCTATGAATATTTTTCATTCTCCATCCATTCATGATTCATTTCTCTCTCATCTCCTTTTACATGAATTTTACATTTTTGGATTTTCCTTGATTTCTTGATAGTATAAGTCTTTTAGATCCCCCATTTATCACACAAACATAGCTCCCAGGAAATGTTTAAAATAGTATACATATACAAGGATAACTTAGGTCGGCCTTGTCCTCAACTAGGCCAACCCAAGACAACCTTGTGGACTAGTAATGTTTATTTCAGTGATCTCCAGGCCCAATGAGGGTTTGTTTCTCCTATGCACTTAATTGGGGTTGACAGGTTATGAAATCTTAGCCCTAACATGTGTATAACCTCTTCCTCTCATTTTCACATCCATTATCAATATATTATTATGCAAGCTATCTTCATAAAAGAAAGCTATTATGAATTCAAGATATTCAAGTGAAAGAGACCATCCATTAAAGGTATTCATCATCAAGAATTTAAGAATTAAAGCCTATTCATGTATGAAAGACATTTATTTCCATAGATATATCTCTTGTCTCCCATTAGAGGAAAAGTAAATGAGTTTAAAATAAAGGAAAGAGATCTAGATTCATTTCGTGAACTCTTCCTCTCTTCTCTCTTATTCATGTGAGGAAAATTACAACATATACTACATGATGTTTTTTCTTACAAGATTCCCTTTTGTTTTTTCACGTTAAGTAAAATTTATTACAAAGACTTGATCACATACTTAGAGATAATTGCATCTAAATGGTATGATATACTCCATTATTTAGATCTAATCTTTGCTATTGTCAACATTCTTTGAATTATATCAATTTAATTTCAATGTTAATTCCTATATAGGGTAATTCCTAAGGAAATCCCCTTCCCACAACCTATTTCCCTTTCTTTTTGTGTCTAGGAACATGTGGCAGAGTTTCAAATCTAGATTTTCACTATTACAGAACCAATGATAGATCCTCTACATATTTTACTAATTTTTGGCTCTCCAAGAAAAGGCCAAATTTCTTGGACAAGGATGACCTGAGTTGACATAGTCTTGAGAATTTTTAATATTCACAGTCAAAAGATGCATGCATTACAGCTCTACATCCATAACCATTTTTGTTCCTGACAGCTCTGCGATAGTAAATTTAGATCTAAAGTTTTTTTCTTCCCTCCTAGTTTCAAGGTACTTGTTCATTCCTTTCATAGAATTTATATTTCTTATTCACTTACCATATTTACATATCATTGTCATCCCTATCATAAGGAATCATGAATTCCCACATTGTGTAGTCACAAATTTGCACCCTTACCTTCTCAGTTGTGCTAATTGAATTCACTATTTTGGGATTTTTGTATTCCACTATATCTAGAACTTTGTGGTCTATCCTTGATCACTATTTTCTACAATACCTATATATAGGGATGAAGGTGGACTTTGAGATTATATCCAAAAGGGTACTTTGTGGCTCTATCTTGCAAATCATTGTAATGAAAATACCCATATGGCTATGGCGTGTTATATTTCTAGATATTATAATTTTATTTCATTGAAGATAATAGAGACAGAGTATTTATTTCTTGCAATTGTTTAGTTCTTATAATTTTCTCTTTATTTCCCTATTATGTTGTTTGTTTTTGTCTTAGTAAGGGGAGTATCATTCATCAAGTGGTATTAGAGAAGAAGTTCTAGAATGTTCAGTCGGACCACTAAATGTGAGGATATTATCACCAACTCTGTGATTATAGGTCTGAGATATAATTGTTGGAAAAAAATGGCTCTATGATAAAATTGTGATGGAATAGTTGTGGGTGTGATAGAAGAGGGTTTTCTAGATCTCTAGAGAAAAGTGATTGAACCACAAGAGGAGCTATGTAGAGAAGCCAATATTAGAACAAGAGATAAAAGTATCGATGAAACATGAAGAAGATGAAGGATATAAATTGAATAAGAGAAAGAAGTGACTAGGAATCTTGAAGAGGCTACATTTTTTAGGGCCATTTTCAAGATAAAAAAGAGGCAAAAGATTGAATTTTCCATATTTTTTGGATATATTAATCTAGAAGATTTTATTGATTGGATCAATGATATATAAGAGTAATTTCAAAATCAAGAAGTAAAAGATCCTACGAGGGTCATATTTGATGAACTACAACTTATTTAGAACCTCAATGAAGAATCTGTGATTAAAGATCATTGAGAAGTTGCTGATTAGATATGCAAGATGATTAAATCAGTATTATATTATCATTGATGTCAACTAGCTTAACAGTACTTATATTGTAAGTTACTATACCGAAACATCTAAAGAAAGGTGAAAGAGATGAAGAATAGAAACATCTACATGAAGAAGATGTATAGATCAGATGAGGATAAGGAATACACTGGGTAAATTTTTGATGAGTCTATGACTTGATGATATAGACTTTATTATGTTTCATTCATATATGATGAAGAATAGAGTTGAAAGACACAAAGCAGTGTTGTCAGTAAATGAATCATTCCAGTATACTGTTAGCATGTGCAAAAAAATTCATGGCTCTAGCCCTTTTCTTCTAGTCTCTGTAGTTGTTTTTAGGTCTCTGGCATAAACCCTAAGCTTAGAAAATTAAAAAAAAACTAGTCATTGCATAAAAACCCCCTTTGTAATGCCCTGGCCCTGTTATGTTTTAAAGTTACTTTTTCGGGCCACTTAAAACCTTTAAGTGCACGTGCCTTATATTTTTGGTCAGTCCCCATTTAAATTCTTCCTAAGTTTTTATCCCCAATGGCCTTTAATTTTTCCTATAGTCCCGCACTTTAATTTTTTTCCTATGTTTTGGCTTAATATTTCCCTGGGCCCAGCTCTCTAACATCATCTTGATCCTACGGTTGTCGTAAGTTCGTAGAGTTTTGTCAGAGGCTTGCGATCTTACGATGATCCTTGATTCTCTTGCATGACATAATGCTTCAAACAAGTGGGTCCACTACTACGTGTACACAAATGGTAGCCTTTGACTGGTCCACATAATAGTGAGCTAGACATGTTGTCAGGCAGGCCCGGTATCTCAATCAGAGGATTCAGGATTGATGGTTGGCGTATAAGCACATAGAATCTTTTGAGCCCTTCAGAACTTGTGGCATTCATCTGATCTTCCAAGCGATATAATGTTCTTGGTGGGTCCTAATTGCCATGTAGGAACAGTTGGCGGTCCCTTATCGGTCCACAAGGTAATGACTTGGTGCTTGTCAGTGGGACCTAAGTTTTTGGCTTGTCAGAGGGTCCTGAGATCTATAGAAAATTGATGGTGCATGTAAGTTCTTAAGGAATGTGTCAGATGCATGAGATCTTCAAACAACCATTGATTTTACTTTTCGTCAAGCGACTGACATAGGTGGGTCCTCTGACGTTTGGAGCTAACATGAAATATTTTCATTGGAGGAATGGATGACAATGTAGTGGGACCATTTCCTAGGTGGTGCACTATTGTTCCAATTCTATTGGTCGACGCAAGGAATCAGCAAGGTGGGGTCATTGTCGGAGGGGTCAGTGATGAGGAAAAGATCCATAGTTGGCATAGGTTCTCATGGGTGGTGTCAGAGCTATGAGATCTTGCGCCCACCATCCAATTTGAAGGCTTAAAAGAGTGGGTCTTGTGTCAGTGGTGATCAAGCAGCGACAACGAATGATCTAGTGAAAAGTGGCATAAAGCGGGCCCGGGCAGGGGCCAAAGGCTTAGAGGTTCTGACAAAATTCTTAGTGGCCTGACAAAAGTTCAAAGTGGTTCACTCATTTGCAAGGAGAATTGGTGGTCTTCTAAAAGGTCTAGCAATTCAGCGAAGGAAGGTCATGGGATCGCTAAGTATTTTAGCGATGACTTAAAATGTTTTGCAAACTGGCGAAAACCTTTTGTCACCAGTTCGCCAAATGTAACCAGGGTAAGTTTGTTTTCTTTTGTTTGCCAGTTCACGGGGTTAAGCAGTGAGTTTGTTTTTCATTGCGTGAATAGGAAAGTGCTTTGTCACATGTTTGCTAGAGGTAAACCTGAGGGTAGTAGTTGAGTTAAGACATAAAGGCCCATGAAATAAAAGGATCTGACGGTCAGGACTTAAAGTTGACCTAATTTCAAATATTGACCACTGATGTACTGCTAGCACTATGAAACTAGCCGTTTAGATTCAAATTCAAATTTTTAAGGGTTTCCAATTACAGGAAGGACTAAAATTTATTGATCATGTGGTTGGATCTGGTAGAATTGGTTTTGACAACTGATTGTAGTGTGGTCCAGGGTGTTAAGTGACTATTTGAAGGGTGTTTGTATTGTGTTCTTTGTGCTCGAGGCATGTTGCAGGTGGCCAAATAAGTTGAAAAATTTGGAATTCCATGATTTTTAGTACTTTCCCAGAGATCTATCATAAGTGTAAATCTTTCTTAGGCATGGCCAACTAGTTTTCATCCCCTGCATTTAATTTTTGACTATATCTAGTTGAACTGGTAGTTGAAACCCTAACCCTAGTCACTTGAAGCTTGATGCATCCTCTTTGAGGATTCCAAGGTGACTAGTGATGGTATATATTGAAAAAGGTGATATTTTGTAAGGGTTTTTGTTGATGGTATTATAATGAGCAAGGAGAGCCTGGATTTTGGGTCTATTTCTTTGGCATTTTGTTGTCTGATAATGTATTGATTCTACAAATCTTAATCAGAATATAGTTGAATTCCAATCTCATAGTGGTGTATGTCTTCTTGATTTTGTTCTTGAGCTCATATATGTTAATTTCACAAAGTGGGTTAGCATATGGTAAACAAAGAGTATTTTGAAATTATCTTTGAGTTCCTAACAAAGTTAGGATTAAAGTCTTTCAGGTAGTTTCAGTGAGCTCATGACTAGATAAGGATTTGATGTCCTGATATGTGAGCGAGAGGGATAATAGGAAAAGCACTTATCCTAAATTCAAGTGTGTTTGAGTTAGGGCTTTCAGTTGATGTATGCTATCAGGTGACTCTATGCCCTAGGTTAAGGCACTCCTCCATTCTGTGGAGGCAGTCCATCATCATCAATCACACACACACATATAAATGATAAAATCTTTCAATCTGTTAGTAAAGGACATAGTTGTATATTGTTTTGGATTCCTTTGAAGAAGTGAATCAAGGGTACACCCACCTGAGCATCTTGGCTCAAAGTGTAGGAGGATCTCATTGTTGATCCTTTTTAATTAGGCCTCTTCCTTGTAGACTTTGGAGTGGTAATAGAGTCAAAGTTATATTAAAGTTATCCATCAAAGTATAAATCTACAAGTTGAAGATCAAAGGGAACCCCCAACAAAATGTTGACTCCACTGGGGATAGTCTAGAGATAAAAGTTTTCAAAGATCACTCTTGTTTTCCTATTGTATTCAGTTAAATATTTCCCACTTTTGTGGGTGGTGACTCAAAAGGGTTAAAACCAGTGCTATAAACTGCAAATCATGGACAAAAGAAGAAATACTAGGTCCTTTGTTAGAAAAAATATGGAGGTCACTCTGGAACAACTACCTAGATAGGAAAAGAAGAGTTGGATCAGAAGGAATGGTGAGTCTACTAGTGCTCCCATAAGAGAACAAAGAAATACTAGAGGTAGAGCACCACATGTTTCCTCAAGTGAGGAAGGTTCACAAGACAGAGTTTTTAGATCAGATGGTGGTCACTCTGAAGATTGATTTTATGATACCCCAGAGGTTGTATTTCAAGACAAGGGTGCATTACCTATAGGTTAGGATGAACAAGCCATAGAGATGGGTTTGGAGATTGATTTAGACCTTGATGAAGATAATTTTAGAAGCGAGCCCACGAGACCAAGGCAAGTCCATTTCCCATATCAAAATCTTACTGATATGGATGTGTCATTAGGTTCTAATGACATTATGATAGACCTAGATGATTTGAACTCACTAAGGTTATAGTTGGTAGAGCAGGATGCCATACATAAGAGGTTACAAAAGGAGAGAGAAGCTAAAAAGGTGAATGCTCTAATAGAAAGATAGTCTCTCCTTAGAAAGATTAGTGAAATGAAGGAGAGAAACAAGATGCTTGCTTCTACTCCTAAGACTTTGCAACATGATGTCTTTGGTGATCTTGATGCTTTGAGGAGTGAGCAAGAGTGCTTACTACAAGATCATGAATTTGATAAGGAGGACCCTATGGTTAGATAGGTTCAAAGTTATGCTTCCCTCCCTAAAGATAAGGATTGGCATGAGATCACTAGGCCTGCTGTTGCCGCTGGTGAGAAAGGAAAGCAAAAGATGGTGGGACATCAAACAAGAAGATCATTGACAATACTAGGGGTCCCACCACCCAATTCAAATAAGGACACAAAGATAGAAAGAAGTAGAAAAGAAGATGAGGACCTTGCAAGATAGCTAGAAAAGGTTGAAATTGAAGCCTCTATTGTAGAAAAGAGAAGAAAGATCTAGTTCTTGAAGGATTCATCTACAAATGCTCTTGGTCCATCTGCTAATGAACTAGGTATGCCATCTATGACTCCTACTATTCCACTTAGTAATGCTACTACTAGTTCAATTCCTTCTTCATCTGCTAGGATAGGTATTGATCCTAGACAACAGTCAAATGTACAAGTAGATGGAAATGTAAATGCAAATGTTGCTCCTAGGGTTAACACTAGTTCAAGTTTTCAAAGAAGACCTATGCAATTAGAAGGCTATAGGCAAATTAGTTTTGATGGGATACCAAGCTACCCAAATGCTTTTCCAAATGATATAAGAGATAAGGTACCTAAGTTTGCAGGTAATAATGCTATTAGTTGTGAAGAGCATCTTAGGTTATTTGTTGATATGCTTAATGATTATGAGGTAGAGCATGAGGATTTAGTCATGAAATTGTTTGTTCAATCTCTAATGGAGGATGCTAGAGATTGGTTTAAAAGACTTCTATATAAATGTATTGATACTTGGGATTCCTTTGAGTGATGTTTTAAAGAGCAGTATGGTGATAGGCCTAATGCTAGTTTTATGTTGAATGAATTCAATTCTATAAGGAAAAATTGGAATGAGTCTACAGCTGAATTCAACATGAGATTTCAAAAGGGCATGCATAAGTTGTTCCAAGTTATGCAGTTAGATGACAATGTTTGTCTAACTACATACTTCGATGCATTTGATGGAAAGATGGGATACTTGTTGAGGGACAAGGAACCAAGAACTCTTAGAGATACTTTTAGGATTGCTATCAATATTTTGAACAACATGAAGATATCAAAGCTGGGTGGGAAGAGAGATGACCCTCAGTTGTTTGGGGACAAGAAATACAAAAATGAAAATGATCAGAATGTTGGAACTAGGAGGCAAGAAGAAGATAAATTGGATAAGGTGCTCAATGTATTAAAAGATTTGAAGGCACCTGCAAATGGAACATAAGTGCTCCTACCAATGAAAGGTCTCGGTTCAATAATAATTTCAATAAGCAGAATAGATTACAGAACTACCCCTACAACACCTAATGGAAGGATGGCAAGCCTGTTGTCCCTGTTGTAAGAGGTAACAATGACAAAGGTGTCCCTGACCCTCTACAAAAAGATTCAATAAATGTCATGGAGGACATACCTTGGTGTGTTGCATGCCAGTCCCGTCATTCTGTAGAGCATTGTGTGGTTGCACATTCTATGGCTGCAAATCAAGATTATGGCAATGAGAAGATAGATCGAGAAGAAGAGCCAAATGATGTTGGATGCAACATGGCTACTTCATATCTAGGATATGAAGATGATTTTGATTTTGATGAAGTAGATGTAAATGTGAAGAGACACACTCAGGCCCTTTTTCATCAAGAGGTTTTTTCTGATAGTGAAGACATTGATAAGAAGACATGTAACATGAACTCTTCTTCTGAGCTAGTAAATTTAAGAAGACCTTCTAGAGAAGAGATGGATAGGATTACTATAGAAATGATTTCTCAAGTGCAAACTAGAGGCATGGTGGCAAGAGATAAAAATGGGAAAGCTACAGGAAATTTTATAAGGAGCACCAACTCCAGAGAGCCTAATGAGAGAAAATCAAAAGGTGATCACATGGTGAAATTCAAGAGTGTAAAAGGTAAAAATTGTGAGCCTAAGGGTGTTGGAGTTGAAAGATCTTCTAGTGAGATTGAGAAGCCAATTAACATAATGGCTAAGATTGAAAAAATGAGGGTGGCCAATACACCTAATGTATCAGATAAGCAAAAGGATACTAAAGCAGTGCAGATTGAAATTACTTCTTCTACTCCTATTGATATGTTATCTATATTGTCCCAAATTACAGTTAAGGTTCCATTGTCAAAATTGTTGAGGATCCCTGAACACAAAGATAGAACTATTGCATGGGTAGATAATGTTCATAACAATGATCTTGCATGCAATGGATCTTAGGATAAAGCTTTGAAATGTGTTGTTGCTCAGGGAATTGTATCTCAAATTCTTGCTATATATTTGGACAGTTCTGTCAATGCTAGCCTTGAAAACATTCATCCATTCTTTTTAAGTGTCCTTGTGAATGGAATGAAACTAAGAAATTGTATGATTGATAGTGTGACTCTAATAATATCATGCCTTTCAAGATTATGGAAAAGTTGGGCCTTAAAGTTGATACAATTTAGGGTAGATGTTGTGCAATGGATTAGAGGGAGGTACCAGTTATTGGGACTATCAATGCAATGCCATATAGGCTAGCAGCATATATAGAGAAAGAGTTAACAATGAGTTTTTTGGTGGTGGACATCCCTCCTCATTATGGGATGCTACTATCTAGAAGGTGGAGTGCTGCCATGGGTGGAAGTTTACAATGTGATCTGTCCTATGCCACTTTCAAGATTGATGATCAGTTTGTCAAGATTAATCGAGAGCCAAGAGTATGCCACATAATTGAAAGGAATATTGATAATGAGACTACATGTTTTGTGGATACTGATATTAATGCTTTTAGGGTAGAGCTCCTTGTACTTGAGAAGGAACCTATTTTGTCACCTATCTTTGTTGAGGTAAGTGTTAGTTTTGTGAAGGGTGATTTGTGGGTAATGTTCTTTGATGGTGCTAATTGCAAGGATGTCGCGAGAGTAGGTATTTTACTTATTTCTCCTAATGGAAACACCTACAAATTTTCTTTCACATTGAATTTATTTTGTACCAACAATATAGCAGAATATGAGGCATTATTGTTAGGACTAAGGTTGGCACAAAAACATGGTATTAAGTGCTTAAGTGTTGTTGGTGATTTTGAGTTGGTGGTGTCCTAGGTCAGGTTAGTATATGCTTCCAAGAACAAAAGGTTAAAACAATATAGGAATGCAGTTTGGGATTTGATTGAATATTTTGATGCCTTCAATATTGAGTGGAAAGATAGGAGTAACAATAAGATGGCTGATTTGTTAGCCAATATAGCAATCAATCCCAATGATATTACATTTACTGGTATCTCTAAAGTTGAAATTCAAGCTAGGCCTAGTATAACAGACAATATTGAAAATTGGCAAGTTTTTGATGATGATAATGATATCTTGAAGTTTATAAGTTGTGAAGATCACTATCATGGTTAGGAATTTGATTGTTTAGCCTTAGTTGATTCTATAGAAGGAAGGGAGGTTGTCTTTGGCAATGAAGTTATTCAGCTTAGAACTAACAAGGTGCCCAAGGGGCTTGTTATTTTGGAGACTATCTTTGATAACTAGGATAGAGTTCAAAAGAATATCAAAAGAGAAGATCATGCTGATCTAGATGAGATAAATCTTGGAACACATGAGGCACCTAGGAAGGTATAAATTGGTAGGGACATGTCTCACAATGTGAGAAAATCTCTGATTGAATTACTAAGAAAATTTAGGCATGTTTTTACATGGTCATATGATGACTTCAAGGTTTATAGAGAAGACTTGTTTCAGCATATTATTCCTTTGAGAGAAGATGCTAGACCTTTCAGGAAAAAACAAAGGCCTATTAATCCTAATTTAGCACCCAAGATGCAAGAAGAGTTAATGAAGCTAAGAGCTGCTAGAATTATTAAGCCTATAAGGCACTCTTCTTGGGTTTCAAACCTTGTACCTATGAGAAAGAAGAATGGTGACATCAAACTTTGTGTGGACTTCAGGAATTTGAACATCGGCTCATTAAAGGATAACTATTGCTTCCCAATATGGAAGCCATGTTGCAGAGGGTAACCAGATCAGAATTGATGTCTATGATGGATGGTTTCTCTGGTTACAATCAGGTTATTGTCAAAGAATTAGAGAAATTCAAGACATCTTTTACAACACCTTAGGGGACATATGTTTATGTGAGAATGCCTTTTGGTCTCACAAATTCTGGTGTTACTTTTCAGAGGGTAATGGATGTTGCCTTTTTAGATTTTATTAATGATTTCCTTGTTGTTTATCAAGATGATTTAACTACCTATTTGAACAAAGAAGAAGATCACTGTACTCATTTAGAGAAAATATTTGTGAGGGCCTTGGAATTTGGCATTTCATTAAACCCAAGGAAATGTGCATTTGGTGTCACTGAAGGTAAGTTGCTTGGCCACTTAGTTGGGAAGCAAGGAGTGAGGATTGACCCTGAGAGGGTAGCAGCTATTGATAAAATTCAGAGACCAAAGAATGTTAAAGGAATTTGGTCCTTCTTTGGTCAGGTCCATTTCTTAAGGAGGTTTGTGACAAATTTTGCAGAGGTCACTAGACCTATTTCTAAGATGTTGAAGAAGGGATCTACAATCAATTGAGAGGGTGAACCTGATGAGGCTTTCAAAAATATCAAGCAGGCTATCAAAGATGCACTAGTGCTTAAGGCACCTGATTATAATGTCCCAATGCACATCTTTTCCTTTGCATCCTTTCACACTAATGCTACAATTTTATTACAAAAGAATAAGGAAGGTTTTGAGTAGCCTATTGCATTCTTCATTAAATCTTTGCAGGCTGTTGAATTAAAGTATGACATAAATGAGAAACAAGCATATGCACTTGTGAAGGTAGTCAAGGCTTTTAGGTCTTACTTGATGGGGGAAGTTGTGATTTCTTTTGTGCCAAGTGCAGCTGTGAAGGATATTTTATCATAGTAGGAGGTGTGAGAAAGAAGATGCAGATGGATCAATAGGATCCAAGAATTCAATGTTGATATTCAGATTACCAAGTTGGTTAGAGGACAAGGATTGGCAAAATTGATGGCTCAATCCAATCTTGATGCAAATCAAATAAATCATTTTGAAATTGATTATACATGTAACATGGATGATTGTATCTGGTATCAAGATATCATCTATTATCTAAGAAATATGAGATGTCTAGCAGGAATGAATGATAATCAGAGGAGGACATTAAAATTATAGGCCATCAAGTATGTAATTGTGAAATGTAAATTGTATAGAAAGAATTTAGATTGCATACTTTTGAACTATGTTGATGAGGATCATGCTAACAAGTTGTTAAAGGAAATGCATGAGGGAGTTTGTGGTGGACATTACATGGGTAAGACTATTGCTCAAAAGATCTTGAGAGAAAGATTCTGGTGGCCTACAATCTTCAAGTATGTAGAATAGTTGGTAAGGAGATGTGATGCTTGTCAAAGGTTCTCTGGTAAGCTTAAATTTTTAGGTAACATGCCATTAAAACCAGTAAAAGTACAGGCTCCTTTCCAACAATGGGGAATTGATTTCATAGGGGAGATACCAAACAAGACAAGTGGAGGACACTCATGGATCTTAGTTGCCATTGATTACTTTACAAAGTGGGTAGAGGCTATACCTACAAGAAATTCAACTAGTAAGGTGGTGAGTGATTTCTTATTGAACAACATTGTTACAAGGTTTGGTTGCCCTAAGAGAATAGTAAGTGATAATGCCATGTGCTTCAGGTCTACTGAATATAAGGACTTTTGCAAAGGTTTAGGAATTCAAACTTCTTATTCCTCACCTTATCATCCACAAGGAAATGGACAAGTAGAATCTACTAATAAGAGTTTGATTAAGATCCTAAAGATGATTCTTGAAAAGAATAAGAGGGCATGGAATTCAAAACTACCATTAGCTATATGGGCTGATAGGGTAACTATGAAGAGGGCAATTGGCTATGCACCATTTGACCTAGTATATGGAATACATGCAAGAATGTCTCAGAATAATCTATTGGAAATGTATAAATTTGTGCAATTATATGATGATGACATAGATGATGAGATGCGGTTGAGAATTAAGGATCTCATTAGGCTGGATGAAATCAGGAGAGAATCAGTTGCAAGAAATGTCAGATTGCAGTTGCAGGTTAAGAATTTGTATGACAAGAAGACTGTTGACAGAAGGTTTGAGCCTGATGACCTAGTATTAATTTGGAAAGCCATATTGGAGGGTAAAGGAAAACATGGTAAATTTGATCCCATCTAGCTAGGGCCATATCAAATTCATGAAAAATGGGGCCAAGATTCATGTATTGTCAAGGAACTGAATGGTAATGTTCAAGAATTGCCTATTCATGGACAATTCTTGAAAAAATACTTCTTTTGAAGTATTATGTCTTCCATGAGTAGTAGTTAGGTTGTGTATATATGTATAGCCTTGTAAATTTTGTAATTTTATTTGGTCCCTGGTCCAGTTTTGTCTAAGTTGCATGTTCTGCCTTGCTTGTTCCCTTTTGTCTACAAGTTTTTTCCTATGGGGGTCTACTTTAACTAGTGATTCTAGATCCTTGCTATGCCTATAGGAGGCATACATCCCTAGACAAAGAAATTTTTAGCATGTGCAAAAAATTTCATGGCTCTAGCCCTTTTCTTCTAGTCTATTCAGTTGTTTTTAGGTCTCTGGCATAAACCCTAAGCTTAGAAAATTCAAAAAAACTAGTCATTGCATAAAAACCCCCTTTGCAATGCCCTAGCCCTATTCTATTTTAAAGTTAATTTTTTAGCCCACTTAAAACCTTTAAGTGCACATGCCTTATATTTTTGGTCGGTCCCCGTTTAAATTCTTCCTAAGTTTTTACCCCCGGCAGCCTTTAATTTTTCCTATAGTCCTGCGCTTTAATTTTTTTCCTATGTTTCAGCTTAATATTTCACTGGGCCTGGCTCTCTGACATCATCTTGATCCTATGGTTGTCATAAGTTTGCAAGGGTTTTGTCAAAGGCTTGTGATCTTATGATGATCATTGATTCTCTTGCATGACGTAATGCTTCAGACAGGCGGGTCCACTACTACATGTACACAAATGGCGGCCTTTGACTAGTCCACATAATAGTGAGCTAGACATGTTTTCAGGTGGGCCCAATATCTCAATCAGAGGATTTAGGATTGACAGTTGGCATATAAGCACATAGAATCTTTTGAGCCCTTCAGATCTTGCACCAGCCGTTCGATCTTCCAGGCAGTATAATGTTCTTGGTGGGTCCTAATTGCCATGCAGGCACAACTGGCGGTCCCTTATCGGTCCACAAGGTAATGACTTGGCACTTGTTAGTGGGACCTAAGTTTCTAGCTTGTCAAAGGGTCCTGACATCTGTATAAAATTGATGGTGAGCATAAGTTCTTAAGGAATGTGTCAGATGCATGAGATCTTTAGACAACCATCGATTTTACTTTTCCTCAGGTGACTGACATAGGTGGATCCTCTGACATTTGGAGTTGACATGAACAATTTTCATTGGAGGAATGGATGACAATGTAGTGGGACCATCTACCAAGTGGTGTAGAGTTGTTCAAATTCTATTGGTCGACGCGAGGAATCAGCAGGGTGGGGTCATTGTCAGAGGGGTCAGTGATGAGGAAAAGATCCACAGTGGGTGTAGGTTCTCATGGGTGGTGTCATAGCCATGAGATCTTGTGCCCACCATTTGATTTGAAGGCTTACAAAGTGTGGGTCCTTTGTCAGTGGTGACTGAGCAGTGACAATGAATGATGTAGTGACAAGTGGCATAAAGTGGGCCTGGGTGGGGGCCAAAGGCTTAGAGGTTTTGACAAAATTCTTAGTGGCTCGACAAAAGTTCAAAGTGGTTCACTCATTCAGAAGTAGAATTGGTGGTGTTCTAAAAGGTCTAGTGATTCAGCGAAGGAAGGTCATGGGATCGCTAAGTATTTTAGCGGTGACTTAAAATGTTTTGCAAAATGGTGAAAACCTTTTGTCGCCAGTTCACCAAATGTAATTGGGGTAAGTTTGTTTTCTTTTGTTTGTCAGTTCATGAGGTTAAGCTGTGAGTTAGTTTTTCATTGTGTGAATAGGAAATTACTTTGTTGCATGTTCGCTAGAGGTAAACCTGAGGGTAGCAGCTGAGTTAAGACATAAAGGCTCGCAAAATAAAAGGATCTGATGGTCAAGACTTAAAGTTGACCTAATTTCAAATATTGGCCACCGATGTGCTATTGGTGCTATGAAACTAGCTATTTAGATTTGAATTCAAATTTCTGAGGGTTTCCAGTGACAGGAAGGACTAAAATTTATTGATCATGCAGCCAGATCTGGTAGAATTAGTTTTTCTGATTGATTGTAGTGTGGTCCAGGGTGTTAAGTGACCATTTGCAAGGTGTTTGTACTGTGTTCTTTGTGCTCGAGGCATGTTGTAGGTGGCCAAATAGGTTGAAAAATTTGGAATTCCATGATTTATAGTACTTTCCTAGAGATCTATCATAAGTGCAAATCTTTCTCAGGCATGGCTGATTGGTTTTCATCCCCTGCATTTAATTTTTCACTATTTCTAGTTCATCTGGTAGTTGAAACCCTAACCCTAGTCACCCGATGCTTGATGCATCCTCTTTGAGGATTCTAAGGTGACTAGTGATGGTATATATTGAAAAAGGTGATATTTTGTAAGGGTTGTTGTTGATGGTATTACACTGAGCAAGGAGAGCCTGGATTTTGGGTCTATTTCTTTGGCATTTTGTTGTCTGATAATGTATTGATTCTGCAAATCTTAATGAGAATATAGTTGAATTCCAATCTCATAGTGGTGTATGTCTTCTTGTTTTTTTTCTTGAGCTCGTATATGTTAATTTCACAAAGTGGGTTAGCATATGGTAAACAAAGAGTATTTTGAAATTATCTTTGAGTTCCTAACAAAGTTACGATTAAAGTCTTTCAGGTAGTTTCAGTGAGCTCATGGCTAGATAAGGATTTGATGTCCTGATATGTGAGTGAGAGGGATAATAGGCAAAGCACTTATCCTAAATTCAAGTGTGTTTGAGTTAGGGCTTTCAGTTGATGTATGCTATCAGGTGACTCTATGCCCTAGGTTAAGGCACTGGTCCATTCTCTAGAGGCAGTCCATCATCATCAATCACACACACATATAAATGATAAAATCTTTCAATCAGTTAGTAAAGGACATAGTTGTATATTGTTTTGGATTCCTTTGAAGAAGTGAATCAAGGGTACACCCACCTGAGCATCTTGGCTCAAAGTGTAGGAGGATCTCATTGTTGATCCTTGTTAATTGGCCCTCTTCCTTGTAGACTTTGGAGTGGTGATAGGGTCAAAGTTATATTAAAGTTATCCATCAAAGTATAAATCTACAAGTTGAAGATCAAAGGGAACCCCCAACATATACACTGATGGAGTGTAGTGTATACCAAGTGTAGTGTTAACCGAGCAGAACATAAAGGAATTAAATGCTTAGTTTTAGCTGATAAATTGATGAGTTGGAAAGTGTATGAAATTGAGGTAACAGATAAGGTTTGTTATAAAGATTGATGGCTAACATAATTCAAGGAAGATCTAATGGAGTAGTTTAAAACATGTTATTGAGACATCAACCGAAGAAGGTTAAAGCGAGAAAATCAATGAATGAGATTAAGTGAAAAAATGTGATGGAGAAAAAGGAAAATGATTTACTCAAGTTTATATAAGAGACATTGGTTTCATTATTGAAAGGACATCGAAAGAAGAAGATATTGTAGAATTATCATGTGAACAATTTTTCATGCATTATGATCATACTGGTTAGTAAGAACTGAACTACAGAACAATTACTGAGCTACAGAGAGTAATTACCGATAGACAGTAAGTTGATATAGTATTGAATCTGAAGTGATATATTGATCAGAAAGATTTGAATGAGATGAACATTGATCTGTAAATTGCAATTGAAGTTGTTTCAAGGTAGATCATCTACTGTTACATATTTAACCATTGTACACAGTCAAATCTCTTAACCAAGTGGACTATGAAAGTCTTTTGATGTTTCATTCATAGAGTGAACATTGTTATCCTATCAACCCTAGAGTGACAACTGGTTGGATGATAAATTCTGGTCTAAAATCCTCTAACAAGGTCACACTTAACAGTGTGTTTGTAACCTTTAACAGGGTTGGGTCTTCACTGACCTCACTTCAGAAGAGTGAACATTTTTGGGTTGCCGGTCCCAGGTGGTTTTTCCCTTCATAGGTTTTCCACATTAAATCTCTTGTATTATGTGTTGATTGTGATATTTTCTTGTTATCATACTTTGCATATTACATGTTAGATTTGATCGGTAACTAGTATAAGTTTTAGACTGACAATCAGTAAAAGCATAGATAGTGAAAGTATTTTATGTTTACCAAGTAGCAGAAGTTGAAGAATTTTCTTTGGATTATACATTTTTTTTTGGGACACTGGATAACTGATTCACCCCCCTCTCAGTTATTCTAACAATTGGTATCAGAGTTGTGGTTGCTTAGAATAGAGTTTTAAGGACTCTAGCACAAAGGTCTCAAGATGTATAAGAGGGAAGTGTCAAATCTAAACAAAGAGAACT
This sequence comes from Chamaecyparis obtusa, assembly GCA_027943335.1. Lineage (NCBI taxonomy): Eukaryota > Viridiplantae > Streptophyta > Pinopsida > Cupressales > Cupressaceae > Chamaecyparis > Chamaecyparis obtusa. The sequence goes on along the minus strand of BSBK01009994.1, from coordinate 99,451 downwards.
TCACAGTATGGCAAAGCCAGATGAAGTTGTACATATCTAAAATTAGGAACTCAGCACTAAAACTAATGTAGAATGGCTACATTGAACTGACACTAGGTCCTCTAACACTTGATCAACTGAAAGACATGCATGAACACAACATTAGTATGATGGAACTTGTTGCTGCCTATACCAATGCTAAATTTAAAGACATTAAGGGATGCACTAGTGCCAAAGCCATGTGGGATAAATTGACTCTAATATACAATGGAGATTTGAATATTAAAAGAGCCAGAGCAGAAAGCTTGAGAGGTTGTTTTGATGATATGAAGATGAAAGAAGGTGAGAACATTATGAAATACACAAATAGACTAAAAGAGGTAGTACATGCTATTAGAGCATCAGATGGAATTATTGAGGATGAAATAGTGATAAGAAAGATTCTCAGAACTTTACTACCAGTTTATGTGATCAGGATCTCTGCAATTCATGAAACAAGAGCTACATTGAACCTTAGTCTTGACGCATTGATTGGTAAGATTAAAACCTTTGAATTGAATAACTTTGACTACAGTGTTGTACCTTATGTTGAACCCACTTTCATGTCTTCTTTGAAGATTGGTAAATCTAGTAGCAGGAATAGTAAGAATAATGATAGTGATAGTGGTACCAATGAAGAACTTGATGATCTTGAAGCTCTTATGGCTAGAAGATTACCCAAAGGTAAAGGAAGGTATAGAGGTAAGCTACCTTTGGCATGTTTTAATTGTAAAGAATTTGGCCACATCACTACTAGATGTCTGAATAAGAAAGATGATGATAGATCCAAAGATCGATCCGAAGGGAGCTATGGGAGAAGAGTTAATAGAGGCTACTAACACAACAAAAGAGATAACCAAGATAGCTATGACAAAGGGAAAAAGGTATGTTACATAGCCAAAGAATTTGAATCTGAATCTGATACTCATGATGATGTAGAAGTAGTATTTTTTGCTATGAAAGATGACTTAGAGGAAGAAGAGAAAAAAGAAGAAACAACACTAATCTCTAAAGTAAGTAGAAATGAAACATGGATAATAGACAATGGCTATACACATCATATGACTATTGATGTAGAGAAATTTGATCTACTTGATGAATATGATGGAGGATCTATTAGGATGGGAAATGATGCACCCTGTATGGTAAGAGGTAAAGGTTCACTGATGATTAATGATAGAATAAAATGTGAAAATGCATACTGGGTAGATGGACTAAACTATAATTTGTTAAGTGTGGCACAACTGAACAATTCAGGCCACCGACTTGCTTTTGAGAGAAAAAAAGGTAAAAATCTATGATGATGGAGGAAGACTTGTCGGAACCGGTACACAATCCAGAGTTAATCTATTTTATCTTGATATTGATCAGTCTTCTTGTTTATTAATGAAGGATGAAGATGCATGGTTGTGGCATAAAAGGTTATGCCATGTGAACTTTGATAACATGATCAAGATCAATAAGAAGAAAAGAGTTAAAGGGTTGCCTAACTTGTCAAAACCGGATCATGCTATGTGTCATGAATGTCAAAAAGGTAAGATGACTAAGCCTAGTTTTAAAAGCAAATACTACTCAACAAAGAAGATACGTGAGTTGGTTCATACTGACCTATGTGGTCCTATGAGAACTCAGAGTTATAATGGTGATAGATACTTTATTCTTTTTGTTGATGAGTATACTAGACTAATGACCATTATGTTCTTAAAAGAAAAATATGAAGCATTTAAGATGTTTAAGTGGTATAAGGAAAAGGTAGAAAAAGAGACTGGAAGATAATTAAAATGCTTAAGATCTAATAGAGGAGGTGAATTTATCTCTGATGACTTTACTAATTTCTGTAATGAGCATGGTATCAAAAGATAGGTCTCTACACTGAGAACACCCCAGTAGAATGAGATTGGTGAAAGAAGGAACATGTCAATAATTGACTATGCAAGAACACTAATGCTGGAAAAGAATATTTCTCAGACATACTAGAGAGAAGCTATCAGCATAGTTGCATATGTGCTTAACCAAGTACAACTGAAAAAGGACACCAACCGGACACCCTATGAGCTATGGTTTGGACACAAGCCTACTACAAGTTATTTCAGGATTTTTGGAAGCAAATGTTTTATTGTGAAAGATGAGAGAAATGGGAAATTTGATTCAAAAGGTGATGAAGGAATATTCTTAGGATATTCTACTAAGAGTAAAGCATATAAATGTCTAAATAAGGTTACAAATAAGATAATTGAAAGTACTAATGTTTGTGTTGATGAGTTTGATGAAAAGAACACTGAAGAAAGTAGAAGAGAACTAAAAGACTATGGTAGATTCACTTACATTGAACATCTTGATTATCTACCGAAGTCACAACTTGTGATAACTGGTGAACAAGAAACTAACCTTGAGGAACAGGAAAGGGAAACCAATGAACAAGATGGAGCTACCAAGAAAGCACATAAACCTAAACAGGATGAACAAGAAAGAAGAAACTGATTATTGGCTAGTTTTTTTAGAAGACATCATCCTAAGACACAAATTATTGGAGATAGACAAGATGGCATGTAGACAAGAAGCAAAGCAAGATAAGGTACATGTCTAGTTTGTGAATTTGAACCAAAAAATGTGAAAGTTGCATTAGAGAATGAAGAATAGGTAAATCCGATGAAAGAAGAAATAGAACAAATAGAGAAGAACAAAACCTAGTCCTTAGTACCCCGACCTAAAGATAAAAATGTTATCGAAACTAAGTGGATATTCAGGAACAAACTAAATGAAAATGGTGAGGTGACAAGAAATAAAGCTAGATTGGTATGCAAGGGATATGCACAGGAAGAAGGCATTGACTATGGTGAGACATTTGCACCTATTGCTAGATTGGAAGGAGTTAGAATGCTACTTGCATATGCTACACACAAGAAATTTAAAGTTTATCAAATGGATGTGAAGTCAACATTTCTGAATGGTATACTTGAAGAAGAAGTCTACATAGAACAACCTAAAGGATTCGTTGATCCAGACAACAAAGACATGGTATGTAGATTACATAAAGCTTTATATGGTTTGAAGCAAGCACTGAGAGCCTGGTATGAAAGATTGCATACTTACTTGTTAAGTATTGGATTTGTAAGAACTAGTGAGAACAACAATTTGTACATGAAAGGTGATACTGATGACACTATTATTATTGCTAAAATATTTGTTGATGATATTATTTTTGGAGGTCAAGATCATGTATGTAAATCTTTTTCTAATGAGATGAGAAAAGATTTTGAGATGTCTATGTTTGGAGAGATTAAATTATTTCTAGGACTACAAGTGATTAAGCAAAGTGATGGGATATTTATCTCACAATCTAAGTACATAAAGGAAGTCTTGAAGACATTTTGCATGGAAGATGCTAAACTTGTGGGAACACCGATGGCTACCAGAAGTAAATTAACAAAGGAAGATGATACTACAGAGGTAAACCAGACACTTTACCGATCCATGATTGGTAAGCTAATGTATGTAGTTCACAGTAGACCAGATATAGCACATGTTGTGGGAATTGTTGCAAGATTTTATGCTAACCCTAGATAATCACACATGATTGCTACTAAAAGAATCTTAAGATATCTAAAAAGACAAAGGATTATGGATTATGGTATCCTAAGGAAGTTAAGTTTGAGTTGAAGGGCTATACTGATGCTGATTAGGTTGGAAATATGGATGACAGAAAAAGCACCACCGGAGGAGCATTCTTCTTTGGTGAAAGACATGTAACCTAGACAAGTAAAAAGCAAGCTTGTATTTCTTAGTCTATAGCTTGTTAGCACTATATAAAAATTTTCATGGCCATACCCTTTTCTCAGACCTCTGCAACTCTTTATCTTCCTTTTCTGGCTAAACCCTAGGCAAAAATTCAAAAAATCTAGCCATTGCCATGAAAAAACCCTAGTGTGCCCTGGCCCTATTCTAATTTTTTGTTAGTTTTTTAGGCCACTAAAGTCCTAAATAGCACATGTGCTAATTATTGACCACTTTGTCACATGATCACGTGAGACTTTTTCATGTTATGCGATCTTCCAGCTAGGGTTTTATTTTCAGGCCCCTTTAATATTTGTCACTATGCCTAAGTTTCCCCAGTTAATATTTCCTAAGTTTGGAGCCCGGCTGGTTTAATATTTTCCTAAGTCCCAGTGCTTGATTTTTCTAATGTTTTCAACCTTTTTATTTTTCCTGAGCCTAGCCTCTCTGACACCATCTCAATCTAACGATGGGTGCATCTTATCATAAGGTGTGTCAGAGGCATGTGATCTTAAGACCATCATTGATTTCCTTTATGACATTGCCTTTCTTTTCAAAGCAGGCCCACATGCCAGGTATGTTGATTTGGCAGTATCTGATTGTTCCACAGGTGAATGACTAGATATGCTATCATTGGGACCTAATTTTCTAAAACTCAGAGGGTTTTGACATCCCTAGTTGATCAACGGTTGGCATAAGTTCTCATGAGATGTGTCAGAGCTATGAGATCTTATGCCAGCCATCGATGTTACTTTATTCTCAAGTGGTAGTATTAAGGTGGGTCTGATTGCTAGATGGTCTTTATGTGCCATGGTGTGCTGAGTTGTCTATTTTTCATTCATCTACATGGTGATGAATTGGATTGTGTTAGCAGGGCCAAGGATTTCCACCTTCCAGTAGTTCTGACAATCACAGAGCATCGACGATCGGTGTATGATCTAAAGCATTTTTTCTGACACACCAGATCATGAGACAGCCATTGATTTCATTTGGTGTAAGAGTGTTGTCAGAGTAGGGTAAGATTCTTCATCTGATGGTTGTCTTATGATCTGATGGAATCTTCTAGCTCTATGTGAAGATGAGACAATTGTCGATCTTCTTGATGCAGGCCCAGTAAAATTTCTTAGTCTTTTTGGCATTTTGTATAAAGTTTTCACGGTTCTGACAAATTCTTTCTTTATTTGCTAGTTCACGTGATGTTTTGGAAAAGGGTCTAAAGAATTAGCGATTTGGCAAATAGTGTTCATGTAATAGCCAAATAATTTAGTGGTGCTCTCAAAGTTCTCGTGAATGGGCTAAGGTTTTTGGTCATGTGTTCACCATATTCTTACAAAGTAAAAACATAACCCAGGAAAAGGAAAGGCATCTAACGGTCATGATATAAACCAAGTTCATATTTGAATTTGGGTCGTTGATATGTTGGTAGTGCCATGGAAATGACTGTTGCAGTTTTAATTCAAATTTTTGAGGGTTTCTAGCGACAGAAAGGACAAGAATTGAATGTTTTAGCGGTTGGATTCAATTAGTTTGGTGGTGCCGACTGTTGCAGTGTGGTCCAGTGAGTTAGATGATTATTTGTAGATAGTTTTGTACCATGAGGGGATGGGTTTAATTTCTTGAGGCATGTTTCAAGGGTCAAATCAGATGAATTTGCAAGAGTTTCATGATCTTCAGTACATTTCCAGAAGAATTACCATAGCTGAAGATTGAATTTTTGATATGATTGCTTAGGGTTGCTCGATTTTCCCTCCAATGTATTAATTTTTTATCCATTTGAATTGTTTGGTGGGTGGAAATCCTAACCCTTACCCTGGTTATCCTTAGCTTGTTGCATCCTAACCTGTTTAGGATTCCAAGGTAACCAATGGTATATAGTGTTGATTTTGTAGATTTAAAAGGGGGTCCAGTTTCAAAGTTCAAAAATAGTCCCTAGTTTTTGGTCCTAGGGTTTTTGTAATATTTTTTGATTTAGTGTTTGTTAATGAAAGAAGAAAGTTACAGGTCTAAGCTTTAGTTTGCAAGCAGGGTGCCTTGTGATTCATTGTATACATAGAAGGAATTCATCATACTTAATACAAATATCTAATTCTTATCTCTCCTTTGTGTCAAGTCAAGTAAGCTTTGAGTTTTCTAAATCATTACATATTGTTTCTATGTATGTATCTTCATTCTTGAGTTCTGATCTATGATTAGATTAAACTATGCTCTAAATGGGAATTGGGTTTGCCCTTGTCTATGTAAGGATGTTTTGTAAGCAGTAAAGATTAGGATAAATGTATTTATGGCTATTAATTCTTAGGTATTCTCAAATTTGTGTGTCTTTGTGTCTAAGAAATCTTTCCCAATGGATGAGGCACTGGCCTAAATAAGTATTGCTCTTGTTAACATACACTAGTTGAAGTTATTGCATTCCAAATATTGAAATCAATAACCTTTTCAAGCTTTCAGTTGTTGGTTGTGTGGTTTTGTCACTGTATAGTAATGAAGAGGCAATGAATGTGAGGTTACCATTTAGTACTTCAATTTGTCATTCAGATCCAATCTTTGGTGTGTAAAGTATAGTTTTGACTGGGTTAGGTGCACCTGCCTTGGTTTTGTAGAGCCAAAAGTGAAGAGGGCATTTTTGTCCCTGTAGTTGGTCTAGTTACCCTAAGATCCTTATATGTTTTGGAACTAACCAATCCTAAAATCAACCTAAGGGTATATTGGCCACCTAAGAGCATAAGTGTCCATTTTGAACACCAAAAAGATGGTGACTCTACTGGGGAAATGTTACACAAGTCTATAGTAACCAGTAGGTCATCATTGGAAGAAACAAGGTTATTCTTGTCCCTTGTCTTGTCAAGCTCATTTGGATATTTGTTAGTGAGGAAATAGTATTGTAAGATTCCCAATATACTTGGGTGGCAACTCAAACATCTCTATAGCAGTTCTAGTCAGTAGATTATTTATAAGATGAGTTACAAAGGTACTAGGTCTCAGAGAAAGGAGCATCCTGAAGACACAATGGAAGAAGGTATTCCAAGCACTTATAAGCCTAGTTAGAGAAGGGGAGGAAAGAAGAAAAGAAATGTTTCTCATACATGGAAAGTTAAAAAGGATACAAGACAAGAAACTCAAACCAAGCCTAGTCAAGAAGAAAATATTTCAGAATATGAAGAGGTTGTTGATTTGGGATTGAACCAATATGAGGATGAATTTCAAGTGGGAGATGATGAATCTGAGACTAGTCTCCTAGAATCAGAAGAAATATTTGAAGAGGTTTATGAATTGGAAGAAAGAGTCCAAGAGCAAGTTGCTATCAGACATCAAAGAGAGAAAGATAAAGAAGACAAAGTAAGACAAGCAATGATAAGGGCTGATCAGCTAAAGAGGTAGTTGTTAGATTTGGAGGCAATTAATTTTGTCCCAGAGCCTGAAAGAGCAAGAGAATAGCCTATTGTGTAGAGAACACATGAGATAACTAGGCCTAGAGATAAAGGCAAACAAAAAGCTATTGGAGTTCAAATCAATGAACAAGTTCATGTGGAAAACCCATTAGATCAAGGGTTGAGATTAGATGTAGACCTTGAGAAGGCTAGAAAAGAGGAAGAAATGTGGGCTAAAGAACTAGAGAAAGAAGAGTTGGAGGCTACTACTGTAGAAATGAGGAAGAAGATTAATTTTCTCAAGCATACATCAGGACCTTCAAATGTTGCTGCTTCATTTTTGGGACAAGGTGGAAATCATGGTAACATTGCAACTCAAACAAATGGCATTCCCGGTGCTGCTAAGATTCTTGTTGGTTCAAACACAAGGACATCTACATCTCAAGGAATGGATCCAGCACAAGGAGTTCCTATTCATGAAAGGTACAAACAACTTATCTTTTTTGGTATTCCTGGTTATCCTAATGTAATTCCTAATGAAATTAGAAAGAAGCTCCCAAAGTTTGCTGGGAACAATGTCATCACATGTGAAGAACATCTAAAGAAATTTATAGATGTAATAGATGATTATAATGTTGAGCCTGATGATGTTTTAATGAAGTTATTTGTACAATCTCTGACTGAGGATGCTAGGGACTAGTTTAGAGGATTTCCCCATGCTAGTATAGGATCTTGGAATGAATTTAAGAATTTTTTTAAGGATCACTATGGAGATAAAACAAATGAGGGTTTTATTTTGAATGAATTCAATAACATAAAGAAAAATTAGAATGAAGAGGTCCTTGAATTTAATATAAGATTCCAAAAGGCTATGCATAGGCTCCTACAAGTTATCAGATTAGATGATAGAGTGTTTCTTGTGACATACTTAAATGCTTTTGATGCAAAGATGGGGTACCTTTTAAGGGATAAGAACCCTAGAAATCTTGGGGAGGCTTACAATTTGGCTATCAACATAGAAAGTAATAGAAGAATATTAGGAAAATTAGGGAGAAGAGATGATTATAGGCCTCAAGTGCAAAATAAGAAAGAGATGGGAAGGTTTGCTAATTTTAAGCCAAAGGAGGAGGATAATCTAAAGTAGATTCTAAGTGCTTTAGATGATTTGAAGCCTGATGAAAAAAGAAACAATAGGGTTGTAGTAAATGACCGACCTGTTTCAAGTAATTTTAGCAGGCAACCAAGAATGCAAAATTATCCATACAATACTCAGTGCAAGGATGGCAAGCCCATTTTTCCAATTAAAAGGGATAGGCCTGATGATAGGATTCCTAATCCTTTGCAAAGAAATTTAGTCAACATGAATGATGATGTCCCATGGTATACTACTTGTCAATCTCCTCATAGTCCAGAACATTGTGTTATTGCTTTGAATTTATCTGACAATCAAGAACAGGATGAGCAATGTGATCATAGTGGTTGTGCAATGACTTCTTCACATGCATGGGATGAGGTTGACTCTACTTATAATGAGGAAGAAGAATTTGATGATGTTGGATGTGGTGTAGTGAAGTGTGAGGAACATGTTTCCTTAAGGAGACCCTCTGATGAGGAAATTGTCAAATCACTACAGACATGGTCACTCAAGCTAGGAGCAATTACAATTTGAGAAACAGGACAGTTGGAAGCACAATTGGTAAACTAGGTAGCATGTTTATCAAGAAATTAGAAAATAGTACATAACAGCATGAGGAAAAGGAGAAAGATGTTGGTGTTTTTAGTAAGGTTAAAGAAAAAAAGAAGATGGGACCTACTGCAATACCTCAAGGTAAAGAAAAGACACTAGACATAGTTGTTCCTATACCTCAGAAGGATGATGAGTTTCTACAAAAAGGTAAATCTGACTTGACCGTCAAAGTAGAAGATAAAGATGTCACTGAGATTAAGGAAGACATGGGTAACCTTACATATGTTCCCATTGATATGACTAAATTTCTTTCACAAATAACTATCAAAGTTCCACTTTTGGAAATGATGAGAATAGAAGAGCACAAGGTGAAAGCTTTGGATTGGGTAAATGGTGCTTCTTCAATAAAGGTCCAAGAAATGAGTAGGAGTGATAAGCATGTGGCTTCTTTAGATGACACACTTGATAGTAAAAATGAAGAAATTGTCTCTGAGATCCCTCAGATATTTTTGAATGCAAATGTTTGTAAATGCTACATCAGGGATAGTTGATCCTTTTTTCTTGTCCCTTATGATAAATGACAAATTATTGAAGAATTGCATGATTGATTCTGGAGCATCAAACACTGTCATGCCTACATAGATCATGATGTCATTAGGACTAAAGGTTGATACACCTCATGGGAGATGCCAAGCTATGGACTCAAGAGAAGTGCCAATTATTGGTACCATTAAAGCATTGCCTTATAAATTAGTAGCATTTCCTAACAAACAACTAACTATGAGTGTTCTTGTAGTTGACATTCCTCCTCAGTATGGAATGCTATTATCTAGAAAATGGAGTGCTTCTATGGGAGGAAGTATTCAATGTGACTTGTCTTTTTCTACTTTTAGCATTGAAGGAGAAAGTGTGAAAGTCTCAAGGGAAACTAGAACCCCACATGTGATTGAGGAGGATGAAGATGACAATATGAATTGTTTTGTTGACACTAATATTGGTTCTTTCCAAGTTCAGGAGAGAGATGTGCAAGAAAAGGTCAAGCCTGTCTTTCTGGTTGATGATGAAAATAACATGGCAAGAGGTAATGCCTTATGGACCGTATATTTTGATGGAGCAAGCTCAAAGGAAGGTGCTGGAGTAGGAGTGCTATTGATATCCCCAAGTGGTGAGACTTTCAACTTTTCTTTCACTCTCTTGTTCCTTTGCATGAATAATGTTGCTGAATATGAGGCCCTACTAATTGGTTTGAGACAAGCATCAAAACATGGAATCAAACATCTTAGGGTGATTGGTGATTCTGAGTTAATAATTTCTCAGATTAGATCAAAGTATGCATCTAAGAATCAAAGGCTGAAACAATATAGAAATGTTGTTTGGGATGAAATTAAAGGTTTCAGTGCCTTTGGTATTGATTGGGTGGATAGAAGCCAAAACATGATGGCTGACTTATTGGTAAGCATAGCATTAAGGCTAGAGGATATTACTTTTGTGGGGATATCCAAAATTGAGTTCAAGTCTAGGCCTTCTATCTTAGACAATGTTGAGAATTGGCAGGTATTTTCTGATGATCAGGATATACTAAGGTTTTTGCAGTGTGATTCTCATTTTAATGGTCAGGAGATGGATTTCAGCACTTATGTTGACATCAGAAATGGAAAAGAAAATGTTCTTGGGAAGGAAGTTTTGCAATTAAGGTCAAATAGGATCCCAAGGGGATTGGTTTCTCTTGAGAGGGCATTTGATGATAAACAAAGGACTTGTTTTCCTAAATTTGTTGATAAGATAAATGATTTGGAGGAAATAAATTTAGGAACAAGTCAAGTACCCAAAAATGTTTACATAGGTAAATGTTTGTCCCAAAGGACTAGGAATAATCTAATTGATCTTCTTAAAAAATTTAGAAATGTCTTTGCATGGTCTTATGATGATTTGAAAGCCTATAGAGAGGATCTATTCTAGCATGAAATACCACTGAAAGAAGGTACCAAACCTTTTAGACAAAAATTAAGGCCTGTGAATCCTACCTTGGCACCAAAAATGCAGGATGAACTCAAAAGGATGATGGATTGGCACCATCAAGCCTGTCAAACATTCTACTTGGGTGTCAAATTTGGTTCCAGTCAGAAAAAAAAATGGTTACATTAGGTTATGTTTTGATTTTAGGAACTTGAATGTCAATTCTTTGAAGGACAATTATGGTTTGCTGAATATGGAGAATATGCTACAAAAGGTTATTGGATCAAAGTTAATGTCCATGATGGATGGTTTCTCTCGATATAATTAGGTCATGATCAAGGAGTTAGAGTAGTTCAAGACTACATTCACTACCCCTTGGGGAACATATGTTTATGTTAGAATGCCTTTTGGTCTGAAAAATGAGGAGCTACTTTTTAGAGAGCTATGGATGTGGCCTTTGTAGACTTCATAAACAAATTCCTAGTGGTGTATCATGATGATCTCACAGTGTATTTAGATAAGGAAGATCAACATTGTGAACATCTTGAGAAGATTTTTATCAGGGCTTTGGAGTATGGGATTTCTTTGAATCCAACGAAGTGTTCTTTTGATGTTGTGGAAGGCAAGCTCTTAGGACATACTATGTCCAATGATGGAGTGAGGATTGACCTTGAAAGGGTTATGGTTATAGATAAGATTTCACCACCTAGAAATGTTAAAGGAATACAATCCTTCTTTGGGTAGGTAAATTTTCTAAGGAGATTTGTTACAAATTTTGTAGAAATCAGTATCCCTATCTCTAGGATGTTGAAAAAAGAGGCAAAGATTGAATGGAATGAAGAAGTAGATGAATCTTTTAGAAGTATCAAAAAGGCCATCAAAGATGCTCCTATTTTGAGGACACCTGATTATGGTAGGCCCATGCAGATATTTTCTTTTGCTTCTTGTCATAAAGTTGCAGTTATTTTATTGCAAAAGAATTCAGATGGATATGAACAACCCATATCATTTTTTAGTAAATCCCTACAAGCAATAGAATTGAAATATGATATTACTGAGAAAAAGGCCTATGCCTTAGTTAAAGCAGTCAAGGCTTTTAGATGTTATCTTGTAGGAGCTAAGGTGGTTGCTTATGTTCCTAGTGCTGCAGTTAAGGATATATTGGTGCAACAAGAAGTTTCAGGGAAAAGATGTAGATGGATCAATAGGATCCAAGAATTTAATATTGATATCCAAATTACAAAGTTGGTAAGAGGCTTAGGTCTTGCAAAATTAATGGGACAAAGCAATTTAATTGCAAATCATGTGAATGTGTTAGAAGAAGAAAAAAGGCCATATATTTGTGATATGGATTATTGTGACTGGTATAAAGATGTTATTGGTTACTTGCAGAAATTGGTCCTTCCCCTTGAAATGGATGAAAATAGAAGGAGAACTATCAAGTTGCAATCTGCAAGGTATGCCATTATACATGGTAAGTTGTGGTGGAGAAGCAATGAAGGAGTATTGCTAAAGTGCATAGACCATGAGAGGTCTAAGTCTCTGTTAAAGGAAATGCACCAAGGTGTTTGTGGAGGACACTATATGGCAAAGACCACAGCTCACAAGATCCTTAGGTCTAGATTTTGGTGGCTTATGATTTTTAAAGATACACATTAGTTTGTAAGAAGGTGTGATGCATGTCAGAGATTTTCTAGAAAGTTGAAATTTAATGGAAATTTGCCACTTCGACTTGTTGTAGTTCAGGCTCCTTTCCAAAAGTGGGGTATTGATTTTATTGGAGAAATTCCAAACAAGTCAGTGGTGGACATTCTTACATACTAGTGGCAACAGACTATTTTACCAAGTGGGTTGAAGCTATCCCTACTAGAAAGGCTACTAGCAAAGTGGTGGCATATTTTATGATGTAGAACATCCTTACTAGGTTTGGTTGCCTAGAGGTAATTGTGGTTGATAATGAAATGTGCTTTAGATCATAGGAATTTAGTGATTTTTGTTAGGAATATGGGATACACCTTTCATTTTCTTCCCCATATCATCCACAAGGAAATGGTCGGGCTGAGTCTAGTAAAAAAAGTTTGATTAAGATTATCAAGAGAGTGTTGGACAAGAATAAGAAAGCCTGGGACTCAAAATTATGGTGGGCACTATGGGCTGATAGGGTAATTGTTAAGAAGGCCATAGGTTGTGCTCCATTTGATTTGGTATATGGAATAAGTGCTAGATTGCCTCAAAATAATCTATTGCATACGTATAAGTTCATCTAGGCATATGATGAAGATTTGAATGATGAGATGAGAGTAAGAATGGATGAACTGATCCAATTGGAAGAGGTAAGGAGAGATGCACATGAAAGAAATGAGACATTGTAGAGACAATGTAAGAATTTGTTTGATAGAAGGGCTATTCAAAGGAGTTTTGAAGTTGATGACCTTGTCCTGATGTGGAATCTAAGATTGGAAGATAAGGGGAAGCATGGAAAGTTTGATCCAATTTGGTTGGGCCCTTATCTTATTGAGAGCAAGTGGGGGACAGATTCATATGTCCTGAAAGATTTAACTAGTGGTACTTTGGAATTACCTGTTCATGGATAATTCCTAAAGTTGTACTTCTCCTGAAGTATCTTTTCCATGAGCTATAGATAAGGTTTTCCCTTGTACAGTCATCTATTTTTTCTTTTTGGGTTGAAATTTTGGTTTGGTCTACTCTTCTGGGAGATTCAAGCTTCTTATTGTATCTGCAGGAGATACACATCCCTGAGTATGAGCCACTATTAGCACTATATAAAAAATTTCATGGCCATACCCTTTTCCCGAACCTCTGCAATTGTTTATCTTCCTTTTCTAGCTAAACCCTAGGCAAAAATTCAAAAAATCTAGCCATTGCCATGAAAAAACCCTAGTGTGCCATGGCCCTGTTCTAATTTTGTGTTACTTTTTTAGGCCACTAAAGTCCTAAATAGCACATGTGCTAATTATTGACCACTTTGTCACATGATCGTGTGAACCTTTTTCATGTTATGCAATCTTGCGACTAGGGTTTTATTTTTGGGCCCCTTTAATATTTGTCGCTATGCCTAAGTTTACCCAGTTAATATTTCCTAAGTTTGGAGCCTGGTGGGTTTGATATTTTCCTAAGTCCTAGCACTTGATTTTTCTAATGTTTTTGACCTTTGTATTTTTCCTGAGCCCAACGTCTCTGACACCATCTCAATCTAACAGTGGGTGCATCTTCTCCTAAGGCACGTCAAAGGCATGTGATCTTAAGACCACCGTTGATTTCCTTTATGACGTTGCCTTTCTTTTCAAAGCAGGTCCACATGCTAGGTATGCTGATTTGGTGATATTTGATTGGTCCATGGGTGAATGACTGGATATGCTATCAATGGAACCTAATTTTTTGAAACTCAGAGGGTTCTGACATCCATAGTTGATCAATGGTTGGCGTAAGTTCTCATGAGATGTGTCAGAGCTTTGAGATCTTACACCAACCGTAGATGTTACTTTATTCTCAGGTGGTAGTATTAATGTGTGTCCAATTGCTAGATGGTCTTTATGTGCCATGGTGTGTTGAGATGTCTATTTTTCATTCATCCACATGGTGATGAATTGGATTGTGTCAGTGGGGTTGATAATTTCCAAGTTCGAGTAGTTCTGACAATGACAGAGCATCGACGGTTGGTGTATGATCTGAAGGATTTTTTCTGACACACCAGATCATGAGACAACCATTGATTTCATTTGGTGTCAGAGGGTTGTCAAAGTAGGGTAAGATTCTTCATTTGATGGTTGTCTTATGATCTGATGGAATCTTCTAGCTCTATGCGAAGATGAGAGAACCGTCGATCTTCTTGATGTGGGCCTAGTAAAATTTCTCAATCTTTTTGGCAGTTTGGATAAAGTTTTGGCACTTCTGACAAATGCTTGCTTTCTTCGCTAGTTCGCATGATGTTTTGGCGAAGGGTCTAAAGACTTAGTGATTTGGTGAATAGTGTTCATGTAATAGCCAAATAATTTAGCGGTGCTCTCAAAGTTCTCGTGAATGGGTGAAGGTTTTTGGTTGCGTGTTCACTAGATTCTTATCAAGTAAAAACATAACTTGGGAAAAGTAAAGGCATCTAACAGTCATGATATAAACCAAGTTTAGATTTGAATGTGGGCTGTTGATATGTTGGTAGCACCATGGAAATGACCATTGTAGTTTGAATTCAAATTTTTGAGGGTTTATAGCAACAAAAAGGACTAGAATTGAATGTTTTAGCAGCTGGATTCAATTAGTTTGGTGGTGCCAACTATTGCAGTGTGGTCCAGTGACTTAGATGATTATTTGTAGAGAGTTTTGTACCATGAGGGGATGGGTTTACTTGCTCGAGGCATGTTGCAGGGGTCAAATCAGATGAATTTGTAGGAGTTTCATGATCTTCAGTACATTTCCAGAAGAATTACCATAAGTGAAGATTGAATTTTTGATTTAATTGCTCAGGGTTGCTCAGTTTTCCCTCCAATGTATTAATTTTTGATCCATTTGAATTTCTTGGCGGGTGGAAACCCTAACCCTTCCCCTGGTTATCCGTAGCTTCCTACATCCTAACTTATTTGGGATTCCAAGGTAACTAGTGGTATATAGTGTTGATTTTGTAGATTTTGAAGGGGGTCCAGTTTCAAAGTTCAAAAATAGTCCCCAGTTTTTGGTCCCAGGGTTTTTGTAATAGTTTTTGATTTAGTGTTTTTTAATGAAAGAAGAAAGTTGCAGGTCTAAGCTATAGTTTGCAAGTAGGGTGCCTTGTGATTCATTGTATACATAGAAAAAATCCATCATACTTAATACAAATATCTGATTCTTATCTCTCCTTTGTGTCAAGTCAAGTAAGATTTGAGTTTTCTAACTCATTACATATTGTTTCTATGTATGTATCTTCATTCTTGAGTTTTGATCTAGGATTGGATTAAACTATGCTCTAGATGGGATATGGGTTTTCCCTTGTCTATGTAAGGATGTTTTGTAAGTAGTAAAGATTAGGATAAATGTATTTATGGCTATGAATTCTCAGGTATTCTCAAATTTGTGTGTCTTTATGTCTAAGAACTCTTGCTCAATGGATGAGGCACTGACCTAAATGAGTATTCCTCTTGTTAACATACATTGGTTGAAGTTATTGCATTCCAAATATTGAAATCAATAACCTTTTCAAGCTTTAAGTTGTTGGTTGTGTGGTTTTTTCATTGCATAGTAATGAAGAGTCAATGAATGTGAGGTTAGCATTTAGTACTTTCTTACTATCAATCTATCGTTGAGACCTAGTCTTAGGTGTGTGAAGTATAGTTTTCACTGGGTTAGGTGCACCCAGCTTCATTTTGCAGAGCCAAAAGTGAAGAGGGTAGTCTCATCCCTATAGTTGGGCTAGTTACCCTAAGAGCCTTATACATTTTGGAACTAACCAATCCTAAAATCAACCTGAGGCTATATTGGCAGCCTAAGAGCATAAGCATCCATTTTGAACACCAACGCATCTGAAGGAGAATATGTTGGTGCTACTACTAATTGCTCAAACATTGCATATGTCAAGCAAGTGTTGGAAGGAATGTGTTAGCATGTGCAAAAAATTTCATGGCTTCATTTTCTTTCCCCTGGTCTCTGTATCAATTTTTAGGTCTCTGCCTTTAGCTTTGGTTCAAATATTCAAAAAACTAGCCGTTACATGGAAAAACCCTTTGAAAAACCCTAGCCCTATTCTAATTTCATGTTACCTTTATCGGGTCACTTAAAGTCCTAATTTTCATGTGCACTTTTCTTTCTCAGCTTGTCGCTTGTTCGTGTGTTGCCTAGTGGTCATTTCTTAACTTTTGGTGAACTAGCAATTACCTATGGTCGCGTATTCTCATGTTCCTAGAAACTTATCTCTTAACTATTTGTGACTTGGCGTGGTGGTTTCCTTTTCTTTGGTCGCATGTTCATGTAGTTTTCTTGGCCTAGTTTTATGACAATGTCTCTATCCAACGGTTAGCATAAATTCTCATGAGATTTGTCAGAAGCTTGAGATCTTACACTAATCGTTGATCTTTCCTAATGATGTAGCCTTTCTTTTCAAGCGGGTCCACTTGCTAGGAATTTTGATTTGGAGGAATTTTATTGGTCCACATAGTATGAGGTGGAATCTTGGTAGTGGGACCGGTCTTCTTGGCATTCAAGGTGTGTTAAAGTTTGATTTAATCTTGTGGCTATCATTATACTATTAATGAAACATGCTTGACCTTTAATGCAATGGTATAGTGATAGTCATTGATTCTTGCAAGAGATTTTTGGGTCCAAGATTACATGTAGGCACACTTGACACTACTTGATTCATCCATGTATTTGGACAGTGGCTTGTTGTCAATGGTACCTGAGCTTTCGGTGTGTTAGAAGGTCCTGGTCTTGTCAAAGGATCGATAGTGGGCATGTCTTCACAAGGGATGTGTCAGATGTATGAGATTTTGAGATGGCCATTGATTCTGATGAGTGACGTAGCCTTTTCTTTAGGCGAGTCCACTACTATGTATTCTTAGTTGGTGAATTGTGATTGGTCTAGGTGTGTTGAGGTGGACTTATCAGTGGGTCCGCCAGTCTTAGGGAAGTTAATACACTGCATGATCTGATAGTTTTCATGATACCATTGATCAGAGATGCATGATCGATATGTTAGCAGTATGGTGATAGCCATTGATCTTCACTAAAGGGGAAAGCTTTGTAGTGGGTCCTTTGTCAGTGATGACTGAGCAATTGCAACAAATGGTACAGTGACATGTGGTAGTTTGTAGGCGGGCCTAGGTGGGGTCTGGCGGTGTTGATAAAGTTTTAGTGGCCGATAAATTTTTAAAAAAGTTCACTCATTCATGTAGTAAAGTGGAGATATCCTAAATTGACTAGCAATCTGGTGAACAACATTCGCGTAATAGCTAAAAGAATTGGTGGAGAGATGAAACATTCGGTGAATAAGCGGAAAGGTCTTTAGTCGCCAGTTTGCTAAAAAGACTGGAGTTAGTTGTTTTCCTTTGTTTGCTGATTCACTGGAGTTAGTGATGAGTTAAGATTTTCATCTCATGAATAGGATATGCTTTCTCACATGTTAGCTTAAAGTAATTTGATGGTGGCAGTAAAGTTTAAATCATAAAGCCCATGAAATGACAGAATCAGACAGTCAGGACTTAAAGATGGACCAAGTTTAAGTATAGACCACTGATTCACTGCAGGCGCCATGGAAATGACTGTTATCATTCAAATTCAAATTTCTCAAGGTTTCTCAGTGATAGAAAGGACTAAAATTGAATTTTTCCATGGCCAGATTTGATTTGTTTTGTGGTGCTTGCTATTGCAGTATGGTCTAGGGTGTTCTTTGATCGTTTGCAGGGTCTGTACCATGTGGTTTTGTGCTTGAGGCATGTTGCAGGTGGCTGAAAGGGTTGACATTTTGGGATGTTTATGTGATTCTCAGTACCTTCTTAGTGAGATTTTCATGATTGAGGATCAATCCAAGGCTTGTCTTCTCCTAGTTGCTTGGGTTTCTTCCCCTGTGATTAATTTATGACCATTTCTAGTTGGTTGGGTGGTTGAAACCATAAACCTAAGTCATATGTAGCTTGTTGCATTCTCTTTGAGGATTCCAAGATGACTAGGGAGTATAAGTTGCAAAAATTTTGATTTTGTAAGGGTTCAAAAACTTTCTTTGGTCCTAGGCTAGTTTTTCACGGTGTTTTACTGATAGAGGAGCTAGATTTTGTATCTTTTCCTATCCTTGTGTTGTTCTGATTATGTATTGATTCTAAATATATTAATGAGAATGTTATTGAGTTCCAATCTTGCATTAGTGTATGTCTTCTTGTTTCTTCTCTAAGCTCATATATGTTAGTGTCACAAAGTGTATTAGCATATGGTAAACAAAGAGTATTGTGAAGTCATCTCTGAGTTCCTAACAAAGTTAGGATTAAAGTCTTTTAGGTGGGTTCAGTGAGTTTGCAACCAAGCAAGAATCTGATGTCCTTATGTCTGAGGGAGAGGGGTAATAGGCAAAGCACTTATCCTAGATTTAGTTGTGTTTGAATTAAGGTATTTAGTTGATGTGTATAATTGGGTGACTCATTTCCCTAGGTTAAGGCATTGGTCCATCCTCTGGAGGCATTTCATTATTGTTAACCACACACGCACACATTCAAATGATGAAATCTTACATCAATTAGTAATGAGTATATTGGTATAACATTTTGAGACTCCTTTGGAGAAGTGAGTCAAGGGTATGCTTGCCTGAGCATTAAGGCTCAAAGTGTAGGAGGATCTCTTTTGATCCTTGTTAATTGGCCCTCTTTCTTGTAGACTTCAGAGTGGTGGTAGAGTAAAAGTGTTATTAAGGTTATCCATCAAAGTATAAATCTACAAGTGAAGATTGAAGGGAACCCCCAACAAAATGGTGACTCTACTGGGGAGAACAACAATGAAGCAGTATATCTGTTAAGATCTCTGGTTGTGGTCTAATTGTAATATTCAAAATCTTATTTGCCAGATTGATTTACCCATCTGAGTCCCCAAAAAAATGGTGACTTTCCTAGGGAGAGTCTAGACATAAAGGATATTAAGTGCACTCTTGTTTTCCTATTATATTTAGTTAAAAGGTTTTCCCATCTAGGTGGGTGGTGACTCAAAAGGTTAAGAACCAGTGCTATAAACTTTAAATCATGGATAAGAGAAGGAATACTAGGTCCTTTGTCAGAAAGAATCCAGAGGTCACTCTGGAACAATTTCCTAGACAAGAGAAGAAGAGTTGGATTAGAAGGAATGGTGAGTCTACTAGTGCTCCCATCAGAGAAAAAAGAAATACTAGAGGTAGAGCACCACATGTTTCCTCAAGTGAGGATGGTTCACAGGATAGAGTTTCTAGATTAGATGGTGGTCACTCTGAAGAAAGATTTTATGATACCCCAGAGGCTATATTTTAGGACAAGTGTCCATTGCTTGTAGGTTAGGATGAACAAGCTAGAGAGATGTGTTTGGAGATTGATTTAGATCTTGATGAAGATAATTTCAGAAGAGAACCCATTAGATCTAGGCAAGTGCACTTCCCATATCAAAATCTTTCTAATAAGGATCTGTCATCAGGTTCTAATGACATTATGGTAGATCCTGATGATTTAAATGCACTAAGGTTATAGTTGGCAGAGTAGGATGCCATACATAAGAGGTTACAAGAGGAAAGAGAGGCTGAAAAAGTGAATGCTCTAATAGAAAGACAATCTCTCCTTAGAAATATTAATGAAATGAAGGAGAGAAACAAGATGCTTGCTTCTACTCCTAAAACTTTACAACATGATGTATTGGTGATCTTGAGGCTTTGAGGAGTGAGCAAGAGTGGTTACTGCAAGATCATGAATTTGATAAGGAGGGCCCTATGGTTAGACAAGTGCAAAGTTATGTTCCTTTCCCTAAAAACAAAGATGGGCATGAGATCACTAGGCATGTTGTTGCCGCTGGTGAGAAAGGAAAGTAGAAGATGGTGGGACATCAAATAAGTAGATTATTGACAATATAGGGGTCCCACCACCCAATTTAAATAAGGACATAGAAATAGAAAGAAGAAGAAAAGAAGATGAGGACCTTGCAAGAGAACTTGAAAAGACTGAAATTGAAGCTTTGATTGCAGGAAAGAGAAGAAAGATCTAGTTCTTCAAGGCTTCATCAACTAATGCTCTTTGTCTATCTGCTACTGAACTAGTTATGCCATCTACGACTACTACTGTTCCACTTAGTAATGCTACTAGTTCAATTCCTTCTTCATCTGCTAGGATAGGTGCTGATCCTAGGTAGCAGTCAAATGCACAAGTAGATAGAAATGTGAATGCTAATGTTAACACTAGTTCAAGTTTTCAAAGAAGACCTATGCAACTAGAAGGCTAAAGGCAAATTAGTTTTGATGGAATTCCTGGTTACCCGAATACTTTTCCAAATGATATAAGAGATAAGGTACCTAAGTTTGCTAGTAATAATGCTAATAGTTGTGAGGAGCATCTTAGGCTATTTGTTGATATGCTTAATGATTATGAGGTAGAGCATGAGGATGTAGTCATGAAATTGTTTATTCAATCTCTAATGGAGGATGCTAGAGATTGGTTTAAGAGACTTCCTGATAAATGTATTAATACTTGGGATTCCTTTGAGACATGTTTTAGAGAGAAGTATGGTGATAAGCCTAATTCTAGTTTCATGTTGAATGAATTCAATACCATAAGGAAAAATCAAAATGAGACTGCAGCTGAATTCAACATGAGATTTCAGAAGGGTATGCATAAGTTGTTCCAAGTTATGTGGTTAGATGACAATGTTTGTTTAACCACATACTTCAATGCATTTGATGGAAAGATGGGATATTTGTTGAGGGACAAAGAACTGAGAACTCTTAGGGATGCTTTTAGGATTGCGGTCAACATTGAGAACAATATGAAAATATTAGGAAAGTTGGGTGGGAAGAGAGATGACCCTAAGTTGTTTGGGGACAAGAAATACAAAAAATAAAATGATAAGAATGTTGGAGTTAGGAGGCAAGAAGAAGATAAATTGGATAAGGTGCTCAGTGCATTGAAGGATTTGAAGGCACTTGCAAATAGGAACATCAGTGCTCCTACCAATGAAAGGCCTTAGTTCAAAAACAATTTCAATAAACAAAATAGATTGCAGAACTACCCCTACAATACCCAATGGAAGGATGGAAAGCCTATTGTCCCTAATGCAAGAGGAAACAATGATAGAGGTGTCCCTAACCCTCTACAAAAGGCTTCAATAAATGTCATGGAGGACATACCTTGGCATGTTGCATGCCAGTCCCCTCATTTTGCAGAGCATTGTGTGGTTGCACACTCTATGGCTGCAAATCAAGATTGTGGCAATGAGGAGATAGATCAAGAAGAAGATCAAGATGATGTTGGATACAACATGGATAATTCATATCTAGGATATGAAGAAGATTTTGATTTTGATGAAGAGGCATATGTAACTAAGAAGAGACACAATCAAGCCCTTTTTCATCAAGAGGCTTTTTCTGATAGTGAAGACATTGATAGGAAGACATGTAACATGAACTTTTCTTCTGAGCCAGTAAATTTGAGAAGAGCTTCTAGAGAAGAGATGGATAGGATTACTGCAGAAATGATTTCCCAAGTGCAAACTAGAGGCATGGTGGAAAGGAATACAAATAAGAAAGCCACAGGAATGTTCATAAAGAGTACCAACTCTAGAGAGACTAATGAGAACAAATCAAAAGGTGATCACATGGTGAAATTCAAGAATGTAAAAGGTAAGAATTGTGAGCTTAAGGCAGTTGGAATTGAAAAGATTTCTAGTGAGATTGAGAAGCTAGTTAACACAATGGCTAAGATTGAAAAAATGAGGGTGGCCAATACACCTAATGTGTCAGATAAACAAAAGGATAGTAAGGTGGTGCAGATTGAGATTCCTTCTTCTGCTCCTGTTAATATGTTATTTGTATTGTCCCAAATTATAGATAAGGTTCCATTGTCAGAATTGTTGAGGATCCTTGAACACAAAGATAGAGCTATTGCATGGGTAGATAATGTTCATAAAAATGATGTTGCATGCAATGGATCTTAGGATAAAGCTTTGAAAGGTGTTGCTGCTCAGGGAATTGTGTCTCAAATTCCTCCAATATATTTGGATAGTTCTATCAATGCTAGCCTTGAAAATATTGATCCATTCTTTTTAAGTGTCATTGTGAATGGAATGAAACTAAGGAATTGTATGATTGATAGTGGTTCATCTAATACTCTCATACCTTTAAAAATTATGGAGAAGTTGGGGCTTAAAGTTGATACAGTCCAAGGTAGATGTTGTGCCATGGATCAGAGGGAGGTACCAGTTATTGGGACTATTAATGCAATGCCATATAGGCTGGCAACATATCTAGAGAAAGAGTTGAAAATGGGTGTTTTGGTAGTGGACATCCCTCCTCATTATGGGATGCTACTATCTAGAAGATGGAGTGCTGCCATGGGTGGGAGTTTACAGTGTGATCTGTCCTATGCCACTTTCAAGATTGATGATCAGTTTGTCAAGATTGAGCGAGAGCCAAGAGTATGCCACATGATTGAGAAAAATATTGATAATGAAACTACATGTTTTGTGGATACCGATATTAATGCTTTTAGGGTAGAGATCCCTGTATTTGAAAATGAACCTATTTTGTCACCTATCTCTATTGAGGTAAGTGTTGATTCTGTGAAGGGTGATTTGTGGGTAATGTACTTTGATGGTGCAAATTGTAAGGATGGAGCGAGAGCATGTATCTTACTTATTTCTCCTGATGTAAACACGTACAAATTTTCTTTCACATTGAATTTCTTTTGTACCAACAATATAGTAGAATATGAGGCTTTGTTGTTAGGATTGAGGTTGGCACAAAAACATGGTATTAAATGCATAAGTGTTGTTGGTGATTCTGAGTTGGTAGTGTGCCAAGTCAGGTCAATATATGCTTCTAAGAATAAAAGGCTAAAACAATATAGGAATGTAGTTTGGGATTTGATTGAACATTTTGATGCCCTCAATATTGAGTGGAAGGATAGGAGCAACAATAAGATGGCTGACTTGTTAGCCAATATTGCAATCAATCCCAATGATATTACATTTTCTGGTATCTCTAAAGTTGAAATTCAAGCTAGGCCTAGCATACCAGACAATATTGAAAATTGGAAAGTTTTTGATGATGATAATGATATCTTGAAGTTTATGAATTGTGAAGATCACTATCATGGTCAGGAATTTGATTGTTCAGCATTGATTGAGTTAGTAGAAGGAAGAGAGGTTATCTTTGACAATGAGGTCATTCAACTTAGAACTAACAAGGTGCCCAAAGGGCTTATTGTTTTGGAGACTATCTTTGTTAACCAGGATAGAGTTCAAAAGAATATCAAAGGAGAAGATCATGTTGATCTAGAGGAGATAAATCTTGGAACACATGAGGCACCTAAAAAGGTATACATTGGTAGAGATATATCTCAAAAGATAAAAAAATCTTTGATTGAATTATTGAGAAAATTCAGGCATGTTTTTGCATGGTCATATGATGACCTAAAGGTTTATAGAGAAGATTTGTTTTAGCATATTATTCCATTGAAAGAAGATGCTAAACCTTTCCGGAAAAAACAAAGGCCTAGTAATCCCAGTTTGGCACCCAAGATGCAAGAAGAGTTAATGAAATTAAGAGATGCTGGCATTATCAAGCTTATAAGGCACTCTTCTTGGGTGTCAAACCTTATTCCTATGAGAAAGAAGAATGGTGACATAAGGCTTTGTGTAGACTTCAGGAATTTGAACATCAACTCATTAAAGGATAACTATTGTCTGCCCAATATGGAAGCTATGTTGCAAAGAGTACCTATATTAGAATTGATGTCTATGATGGATGGTTTCTTTGGTTACAATCAGGTCATTGTGAAGGAATTAGAGCAATTCAAGATAGCTTTCACAACACCTTGGGGGACATATGTTTATGTGAGAATGCCTTTTGGCCTCACAAATGTTGGTGCTACTTTTTAGAGGCCAATGGATGTTGCCTTTTTAGATTTCATAAATGATTTCCTTGTTGTGTATCAAGATGATTTAACTACCTATTCCAAGAAGGAAGAAGACCACTGTATCCATTTAGAGAAAATATTTGTAAGGGCTTTGGAATTTGTCATTTCATTAAACCCAAGGAAATGTGCTTTTGGTGTCACCAAAGATAAGTTGCTTGGCCACTTGGTTGGGAAGAAAGGAGTGAGAATTGACCCTGAAAGGGTACCAGCCATTCATAAAATTCAGAGGCTAAAGAATGTTAAAGGGATTCAATCCTTCTTTGGTTAGGTCAATTTCTTAAGGAGGTTTGTGACAAATTTTGCAGAGGTTACTAGACCTATTTCTAAGATGTTGAAGAAGGGATCTGCAATCAATTGGGAGAGTGAGCCTCATGAGGCTTTCAAAAATATCAAGCAGGCTATCAAAGATGCACTAGTGCTTAAGGCACCTGATTATAATGTCTCAATGCACATCTTTTCCTTTGCATCTTTTTACACTATTGCTACAGTTTTGTTACAAAAGAATAAGGATGGTTTTCAGTAGCCTATTTCATTTTTCAGTAAATCTTTGCAGGCTGCAGAATTGAAATATGACATAAATGAAAAACAAGCTTATGCACTTGTGAAGGCAATCAAGGCTTTTAGGTGTTACTTGATGGGAGCAGTTGTGATTGCTTTTGTGTCAAGTGCAGTTGTGAAGGATATTTTCTCATAGCAAGAGGTGTCTAGAAGAAGATGCATATGGATCAATAGGATTCAAGAATTCAATGTTGATGTCCAGATTAGTAAATTGGTTAGAGGATAGGGATTGGAAAAACTAATGGCCCAATCTAATCTTGATGCAAATCAGGTAAATCATTCTAAAATTGATTATACATGTGATATGGATGATTGTATTTGGTATCAAGATATCATCTATTACTTGAGAAATATGAGATGCCCAGTAGACATGAATGATAATCAGAGGAGGACATTGAAATTACAGGCCATCAAGTATGTAATTGTGAAATGTAAGTTGTATAGAAAGAATTTAGATTGCATACTTTTAAAGTGTGTAGATGAAGATCAGGCTAACAAGTTGTTGAAAGAAATGCATGAGGGAGTTTGTGGGGGACATTATATGGGTAAAACAACTGCTCATAAAATCCTGAGAGTAGGATTTTGGTTTCCCACAATCTTCAAGGATGCATAACAGTTGGTGAGGAGATGTGATGCTTGTCAAAGGTTCTCTGGTAAGCTTAAGTTTTCAGGTAATATGCCATTAAAAATAGTAGAAGTGCAGGCTCCTTTCTAATAGTGGGGAATTGATTTCATAGGGGAGATACCAAACAAGTCAAGTGGAGGACACTCATGGATCTTAGTTGCCATTGATTACTTTACAAAATGGGTAGAGGCTATACCTACAAGGAATGCAACTAGTAAGGTGGTAATTGATTTTCTGATGAATAATATTGTTACAAGGTTTGATTTCCCTTAGAGAATAGTAAGTGATAATGCAATGTGCTTTAGGTCTGCTAAATATAAGGACTTTTGCAAAGGTTTAGGAATTTAGATTTCTAATTCCTCACCTTATCATCCATAGGGAAATGGTCAAGCAGAATCTACTAATAAGAGTTTGATTAAAATCCTAAAGAGGATTCTTGAAAAGAATAGGAGGGCATAGAATTCAAAGCTGCCATTAGCTCTATGGGTTGATAGGGTAACTATGAAGAGGGAAATTGGTTGTGCACCATTTGACTTAGTATATGGAATTCATGCTAGAATGCCTTAGAATAATTTGTTGGAAATGTATAAATTTGTTCAGTTATATGATGATGACATAGATGATGAGATGCATTTGAGAATTGAGGACCTCATTAGGTTAGATGAGACTAGAAGAAAGTCAGTTGCAAGGAATGCCAAATTGCAGTTGCAGGTTAAGAATTTGTATGATAAGAAAACTATTGATAGGAAGTTTGAGCCTAGTGATTTGGTGTTAGTTTGGAATGCTAGACTGGAGGATAAAGGGAAACATGGTAAATTTGATCCCATCTAGCTGGGGCCATATCTAATTCATGAGAAATGGGGCCAAGATTCATACATTGTGAAATAATTAAATGGTGATATTTAGGAATTGCCAGTTCATGGAAAATTCTTGAAGAAATACTTCAATTGAAGGTATTCTACTTTCCATGAATAGTAGTTAGGTTTGTAAATTTTGTAAATGTTGTAAATAGTGGCTTTCCCCTATCCTATTTTGTCCTGTTCCTAGAGTTTTGCCCTATAGCTCTCAGTTGTTCAAAATTTTGTCCAGTAGGTGGTCTGCTTTAACCAGTGATTCTAGATTCTTGCTATGCCTACAAGAGCCACACATCCCCAAACAGAGCCACTATTAGCACATGCAAAAAATTTCATGGCTTCATTATCTTTCCCCTGGTCTCTATTTCAATTTTTAGGTCTCTACCTTTAGCCCTGGTTCAAATATTCAAAAAACTAGCTGTTACATGGAAAAACCCTTTGAAAAACCCTGGCCCTATTCTAATTTCATGTTACCTTTATCAGGTCACTTAAAGTCCTAATTTGCATGTGAACTTTTCTTTCTCAGCTTGTCGCTTGTTCACGTGTTTCCTGGCAATCATTTCTTAACTTTCGACAAACTAGCGATTACCTGTGGTCACGTATTCTGATGTTCCTAGCGGCTTATCTCTTAACTATTTACGACTTGGCATGGTAGTTTCATTTTCTTTGGTCGCATGTTCATGTAGTTTTCTAGGCCTAGTCTTCTGACAATGTCTCTATCTGATGGTTAGCGTAAATTCTCATGAGATTTGTCAAAAGCTTGAGATCTTATGCTGATCATTGATCTTTCTTGGTGATGTAGCCTTTCTTTTCAAGTGGGTCCACTTTCCAGGCATTCTAATTTTGAGAAATTTTATTGGTCCACGTAGTATGAGGCGGAATCTTGGTAGTGGGACCGGTCTTCTTGGCATTCAAGGTAGGTTAAAGTCTAATTTAATCTTGTGGTTGTCATTATACCATTAATGAAACATGCTTGACCTTTAATGCAGTGGTATAGCAATAGCCGTTGATTCTCGCAAGAGATTTCTGGGTCTAAGATTACATGTAGGCATAATTGGTGCTACTTGATTCATCCATTTATTTTCACAATGGCTTGTTGTCAGTGGGACCTAAGCTTTCGACATGTCAGAGGGTCTTGGTCTTGTCAGAGGATCGACAGTGGGTGTGTCTTCACAAAGGATGTGTCAGATGTATGAGATTTTGAGATGGCTGTTGATTTTTTTGAGTGACGTATCCTTTTCTTTAGGTGGGTCCACTACTATGTATTCTTAGTTGGTGAACTATGATTGGTCCAGGTGTGCTGAGGTGGACTTAGCAGTGGGTCCACAAGTCTCAGGGAAGTTAATACACTGCATGATCTGACAGTTGTCATGATACTGTTGATCAAAGATGCACGATGGATATGTCAGGGGTATGGCGACAACCGTAGATCTTCACTAAAGGGGAAAGCTTTGCGGTGGGTCCTTTGTCAGTGATGACTGAGTGATTGCAGCAAATGGTACAGTGACATGTGGTAGTTTTCAAGTGGGCCCAGGTGGGGTCTGGCAGTCTTAATAAAGTTTTTGCGGCCGACAAATTTTTAAAAGAGTTTTCTCATTTGTGTAGTAAAGTGGAGATATCCTAAATTGACTGGCGATCTGGCAAACAACATTCACATAATAGCTAAAAGAATTGGTGGAGAGATGAAACATTTGGCAAATAGGCAAAAAGGTCTTTGGTCACCAGTTCGCTAAAAATCCCAGATTTAGTTGTTTTCCTTTGTTCGTTGATTTACTGGAGTTAGTGATGAGTTAAGATTATCATCCCGTGAATAGGATATGCTTTGTCGTGTGTTCGCTTAAAGTAACTTGAGGGTGGCCATAAAGTTTAAATCATAAAGCTTGTGAAATGACAAAATTAGATGGTCAGGACTTGAAGATGGCCCAGGTTTAAATATAGACCACTAATTCACTGCAGGCACCATGGAAATGACCGTTATCATTCAAATTAAAATTTTTGAGGGTTTCTCAGTGACAAAAAGGACTAAAATTGAATGTTTTCACGACTAGATTTGATTTGTTTGGTGGCGCTTGTTGTTGTAGTGTGGTCCAGGGTGTTCTTTGATCATTTGCAGGGTCTATACCATGTGGTTTTGTGCTCGAGGCATGTTGTAGGTGGCTAAAAGGGTTGACATTTTGGGATGTTTTTGTGATTCTCAATACCTTCTCAGTGAGATTTTCATGATTGAGGATTAGTCTGGGGCTTTTCTTCTCCTGGTTGCCTTGGTTTCTTCCCCTGTGATTAATTTATGACCATTTCCAGTTGGTTGGGTGGTTGAAACCCTAACCCTAAGTCATTTGTAGCTTGTTGCATTCTCTTTAAGGATTCCAAGATGACTAGGGAGTATAAGTTACAAAAATTTTGATTTTGTAAGGGTTCCAAAACTTTCTTTGGTCCCAGGCTGGTTGTTCACGATGTTTTACTGATAGAGGAGCTAGATTTTGTATCTTTTCCTATCCTTGTGATGTTCTGATTATGTATTGATTCTAAATATATTAATGAGAATGTTATTGAGTTCCAATCTTGCATTAGTGTATGTCTTCTTATTTCTGCTCTAAGCTCATATATGTTAGTGTCACAAAGTGTATTAGCATATGGTAAACAAAGAGTATTGTGAAGTCATCTCTAAGTTCCTAACAAAGTTAGGATTAAAGTCTTTTAGGTGGGTTTAGTGAGTTTGCAACCAAGCAAGAATCTGATGTCCTTGTGTCTGAGGGAGAGGGGTAATAGGCAAAGCACTTATCCTGGATTTAGTTGTGTTTGAATTAAGGTATTCAGTTGATGTATGTAATTGGGTGACTCTTTGCCCTAGGTTAAGGCACCGGTCCATCCTCTAGAGGCATTTCTTTGTTATTAACCACACACACACACATTCAAATGATCAAATCTTACATCAATTAGTAATGAGTATATTGTTATAATATTTTGAGACTCCTTTGGAGAAGTGAGTCAAGGGTACACACACCTGAGCATTAAGGCTCAAAGTGTAGGAGGATCTCTTTTGATCCTTGTTAGTTGGCCCTCTTTCTTGTAGACTTTGGAGTGGTTATAGAGTAAAAGTGTTACTAAGGTTATCCATCAAAGTATAAATCTACAAGTGAAGATCAAAGGGAACCCCCAACAGAATGAATGAGGTAATCACTGACCCAGTGATTATATACTATGACAACACCAGTGCTATTAATATTTCAAAGAATCTAGTGATGCACTCTAAGACAAAGCATATATCAATTAAGTATCATTACTTAAGAGAATAAGTGCAAGAGAAGCAAGTGAAGTTAG
This sequence comes from Chamaecyparis obtusa, assembly GCA_027943335.1. Classification (NCBI taxonomy): domain Eukaryota; kingdom Viridiplantae; phylum Streptophyta; class Pinopsida; order Cupressales; family Cupressaceae; genus Chamaecyparis; species Chamaecyparis obtusa. The sequence goes on along the minus strand of BSBK01009994.1, from coordinate 69,680 downwards.
AATTTGTTACATCTAAAGAATAGTTTGCAGATATCTTTACAAAGCCTCTATCGAAGGACACATTTGAATACTTGAGGACTAGACTTGGGGTCCGTCCCCTGTCTATCAGTCACTAATGTGATCTAGATGTGGCATCAGCTTAAACTTATCAGAAGATCACACATGTTGATGCAACATAGCTTACACTTTGGATAATGTTCAAGGTTGTGATTAAGTTTGAAGAACTAAAATAGATTTTTATATCAGTATACAAAGATATAGAGACTGTATTGGACAATAGAGAGTTACTTAGCTACTACAGAGCTGATTATTTATTTGTTTCTTTGGAATTGTTGTGAAAGGGAGAGATAAATAATATGAAAGGAAAATCAAACATGCACCGATGAGTACTATCTAAGGGAGAGATAATCTGAAAGAAACAAAACATTAAAGATCAGTTACAGAGAACAAAAACAGGAACCTGAGAACTGAAAAGATCATATCTACAGAATGACAAAGCTGTATTTTTTCAATGCTGATTAGTAACATAGTGATTAAACAAATTAAGCTAGGGAGAGCTTGTACATCATTTGTTCATAGAGTTGTAGAATACATGTTTGGTATGTGTATGGTACACTTCATATTACTTGAGTTGCCATCAATGCCAAAGGGAGAGATTGATTAACTACAACTAATTTAGAACCTAAATGAAGAATCTGTGATTAAAGATCATTGAGAAGTTGTTGATTAGATATGCAAGATGATTAAATCATTATTATATTGTCATTGATGTCAACTATCTTGATAGTACTTATCTTGTAAGTTACTATACTGAAACATATGAACTAAGGTGAAAGAGATGAAGAACAAAAACATCTACATGAAGAAGATGTATAGATCAGATGAGGATAAGGAATATACTGAGTAACTTGTTGATGAGTCTATGACATGATGATATTGACTTTATTATGTTGCATTCATCTATGATGAAGAATAGAGCTGAAAGACAAAAAGTAGTGTTGTTGGTAAATGAAGCATTCTAGTATACACTTGCGGAGTGTAGTATATACCGAGCGCAGTGTTAACCAAGCTTGTGTTCACCGACGCATTTCTTTGTTAACCAAGAAGAACAGAAAGGAATTAAATGATTAGTTTTAGCTGATAAATTGATGAGCTAGAAAGTGTATGAAATCGAGGTAACAGATAAGGTTTTTTATGAAGATTGACGGCTAACATAATTCAAGGAAGATCTAATGGAGCAGATTGAAACATGTTACTGACACATCAACCGAAGAAGGTTAAAGCGGAAAAATCTAATGGACAAAAAGGAAAATGATTTACTCATCTATATAAGAGACATTTCTTTCATTGTTGAAAGGATGTCAGAAGAAGAAGATGTTGCAGAATTATCGCATGAACAAGTTTTCATTCATTATGATCATACTGGTTAGTAAGAACTGAACTACAGAACAATTACCAAGCTACAAAGAGTAATTATCGACGGACAGTAAGTTGATATAGTATTGAATCTGAAGTGATATATTGATCATAAATATTTGAATGAGCTAAACATTGATCTATAAATTGCAATTGAAGTTGTTTCAAGGCAGATCATCTATGGTTACATATTTAAACATTGTACATAGTCAAATATCTTAGCCGAGTGGACTATGAAAGTCTTTTGATATTTCATTCATAGAGTGAACATTGTTATCCTATCAACCCCAGAGTGACTACTGGTTGGACGATAAATTCTGGTCTAAAATCCTTTAACAAGGTCACACCTAACAGTGTATTTGTAACCTTTAACAGGGTTGGGTCTTCACCGACCTCACTTCAGAATAGTGAACATTTTTGGGTTGCCAGTCCCAAGTGGATTTTCTCTTCATAGGGTTTCCATGTTAAATCTTTTGTGTTATGTGTTGACTATGATATTTGCTTGTTATCATACTTTGCATATTACATGGTAGATTTGATCGGTAACTAGTATAAGTTTTAGACTGATAATCGGTAAAAGCACAGACAGTGAAAGTATTTTATGTTTACCGAGTAGCATAAGTTGAAGAATTTGTTTTGGATTATACATTTTGTTTTGGGACATTGGATAATTGATTCACCCCCCCTCTCAATTATTCTAACAATGTTTTTAAAGGCCAATCGGAAAGGTTATGTTAACATTTGGTGAAAATAATTTTAGTTGGAGACAAATAGAAGAGGGTAGAAAAAGATATCAAGATGGGATCAGATGGTAGAAACATCAAAGAAATAAATAATTATTTTTCTTAACTATCATCTTGATTTGGTAAAGATCTTATGAGGGTTGAAGCAAGATGAAAATCCAACCAAGAGTATACAAAAAAGTTCTATCAAATCCTTATAAAAATGGGTCATTTTAAAGACAAAAAGGAGAATTTAGTCTAATATGATGGGTTGAGGATGATTATTAAAGAAGAGTGAATAATACGTCTACCATTGAATATGCATATCAATTTTCTTTGAAAGTAAAATAAAAATAGAACAAGAAACTTGAGATAAAGACAAATGGAAGAGGTCATGGTGGAAAGCCTAGTGGATGGTCTTATGGAGGAAAAAATAAAGATCACTAGAAGAATTATGACTCTAGTAGCCCTCAGAATTAGAGGGGAAATAATTCCTATCACTGTTGAAAAAAAATTGAGATCAAATAGGATAAGGATGAGAACTGCGAAGATGAGGTTTTCAGAAAACATGTTTCCATTAAGGAGAAGAAGGACATAGAGTTTATGAGTATCCTCAACATCAAGGGGGGGGAAAAGGAGAACATATGACATTGCACAAGTTTCACATGTACACGAGTATGCTAAATCCTAACATTATGAATATGTTGAAAGAGGGGAGGTGACCATATATATATATATATATATATATATATATATATATATATATATATATATATATATATATATATATATATATATATATATATATATATATATATATATATATATATATATATATATATATATATATGATCTAGAACAATAGAGAGAGGGGGTGAATCAGTTGTTCTCAGGTCTAGATGTATAATTTTTTTTTTAAAACTCTTTAACAAATCAGATCCAATAGAATTTAACCTATAAAACATAGAAATGTTCAAACTAAAACATTCACACAAGTATTAACACCAAGATTTATAGTGGAAACCCAATTTGGTAAAAACCACTTTGTAACATGTTACTATTATTTTCACTCTTCCGAAGTGAGCTCTGTGAAAAGCCAACCCTGTCAAAGGTTACAAACACATTGTCAGGTGTGACTCGGTTAAAGGATTTAAACCACTGTGTTAAAAGTGCGTCTTGTTATAGGACTTACATACATCCCATTAGAATGCAACCTTGTTCAAAGGATTTATACAAATGACTATTAGGTCAACCTCTGTTAAAAGGATTTTGACTGATACAATGGTTAGAAAGTAATAGTAGTAATGATCTGAAAAACATATCACTCACTTTGCAAATATCAGATCCAATTCCATACACATATGCTAGCTTACTGACTCTGAACCTTTACCATCTCCATCATTGATCTGCTCAAAAATCTCTTCAAGCAATCACAACACTTCACCTTCAGCCTTTTCTTCTTAGACAGTCAGTAACATCAACAATACTTCCAACATCCTCTCATCTCTTCAACCTCATGCTTAGGTTTCCTTAATACTTCATCAAATTAGGTCAATACATCTTTTTTCACTTAATCTCCTTCGTAGATCTTAGGGTTAGGTCAGATTCATCAAATCCTTCCAACTTTATGTTCTTCATCTATCCTTCTATAAATATCCCAAATCTCTTAATAGATTTACAATAAAACATTTTAAAGTGCATTAAATGCTTTCATACAATCAATAAATAAAGTCAACACATCTTACATAATCCAAGAATTCAACTATGTCAGCTGGAAATCTGAATGCTTCCTCAAATGTAAGTTACTGATGCTTGGTCAATATAGTGTTTAACTCCTTGGTCTTCATTAGAAAGCTCGGTCACTTCAAAAACTATTTCCTTGGTAATTAACTGATGTTCGGTCAACACTGAATTTACTCGACATATACTAGCTCGGTCAACACTAACATCACTTGGCTTAAACTAGATTTCTTCACTTTTTCTCAGTTAATCCTATGAGTTTAGTCTTCATTCTTACTTAGATAAACAATACATTATCTTATCATTGCACCACATAATCAAGTACTCATTGAAGTATCAAGATAACTCAACCTTTCCCTAGGTACTATTGTTACCAAGCTTGCCTATCCCCCTTCACAACAATCAAATAGATATAGTACTTTCTTAAATAGGAATAGTCTTACCAGCTAAGGTTTGACATCAATGACAATACAACAATTGCTTCAATTGTAGTTTCTAATAATCTCCCTCTTTGACATTGATGGCAACACCATATGAATAACACATGAATCACCAACCAATCGCATCTGTCCATCAAAAATATTTATAATATCCTTAGTTTAATTCTGATACAGAATCAATTAGCCATGCTTGTGTGACCATCCACTGAATCTCTCCCTCTTACTTGATCTTCCATGAAATCTCACCATGTGTATTCATCTGTGATCATCTCCCTCTTTGACAAAAATGCCAAAGAAACAACTAAAACATACATCATGCAGATGTAGATATCATTGTTCAGTAAAATTATTTCTCCCTCTGTCATATTTTCTTATGACTGATTCTTGGCTTTGCTGTGCTTTTCACAATTCTAGGCTACTCCTAAAGTGTGACCTATCTCTGCATCAATTTGTCAAAGACTCGTTGTAGAAAATTTGATGCAGTGCTCCTAGCTTGACTAGGAAGCCTCAATTAGTGGAAGAACCCCTAATTGACCTCTCAAATATTCATGAGCTTTTTAAGGTAAAGCTTTAGTGAATATGTCTACTAGTTGTTCCTTTGTATTCACATATTCCATTCGAACCTCTTTATCTTGTAACAGTTCCCTCAAGTAATGAGACTTGATGGCGATGTGTTTGGTCTTTGTGTGCATCACTGGATTCTTAGAGATGTTGATATCACTTGTGTTGTAATAGTAGATGACAACTGGTTCAGTGATCTCTTCTTTCATGCCTACCAACAATTGCTTTATCTATACCAAGTTTGAGCAGTTCATTGTTGCAGCCACATACTCGGCTTCAATAGTAGATTGGGAAATGCAATTTTGTTTCTTGCTTGTCGAGGAAACTAATATTTATCCAAGAAAGAAAGGTCCACCACTATTACTCTTTCTGTCATCCACATTTCCTGCCCAATCAGCATCATTATATACTCTCAGTTCAAACTTTTCATGCTTCCTGCAGTACAATCCATAGTCAGTAGTCCCTTTCAAATATCTCATTATCCTTTTGACAATTATCATGTGAGTTTCTTTAGGATTGGCAAAGAATCTTGCGACAATCTCAATAGCTAAAGAAATATCTGGTATGCTATGTACAACATACTGCAGCTTTCCAATCATAGATCTATACAAAGTCTAGTATACTTCTGTAGCATCATCATTTTTACACAACTTTTGTCCAGTAGCTATGGGATTACTTATTGGCCTTGAATTTTCCATACCAAAGGTTTTCAATATCTCATGAACATATTTAGAATAGGTGATGAAAATTCTTTTCTCCATCTAATATACTTGTAAACCAACAAAAAATTTGATCTCCCCAAACATACTCATTTCAAATTCAATTTGCATTTGATTTGAAAATTTCTTACACAAGGCATCTTGTCCACCAAATATAATATCATCTAAAAAAAATTTAGCCAACAAGATTCCTTTACCTTCTTCATCTTTCATGTACATATTACTTGTGTCATTTTTCCTTGAGAATCCAATCTATATCAGGTAGTTGTGCAATCTCTCATACCATGCTCTGGGAGCTTGCTTTAGTCCATACAATACTTTATTCAGTTTGCAAACCATGTGTTTTTTGTTTGGATCAACAAATCTTTCTGGTTGTTTAATGTACACTTCTTCTTCTAATATACCATTTAAAAATGTAGACTTAACATCTATTTGGTATACATTGAAATCTTTGTAGGGAGCATATGCAAGTAAGGTTCTTACTCCTTCCAATCTAGCTATAGGGGAAAATGTCTCCCCATAATCTATTCCTTCTTCTTGTGCATAGACCTTGCATACTAGCCTAGCTTTGTTTCTTGTGATTTAACCATGCTCATTTAGCTTATTTCGGAACACCCACTTTGTTCCAATGACATTTTTATTTTTTGGTCTCAGCACTAGAGTCCAGGTATCATTCTTCTCGATTTGGTCTATCTCCTCATTCATTTCTTGTATCCATTCTTCATTTTCTAATGCCTCCCTTGTTGTATTAGGCTCGAATTCACATAGTAAACATGTCGGATCTCTTGTCTTGCTTCTAGTCAGAACTCTAGTATCTTTGTCTCCAATTATATGTTTAGGCTTGTGATGTCTTCTTACATATTGTGCCAAAACAAGTTCTACTCTCCTTTCATCTTTCTCTTCAGATTCACCAATAAGATTTTCAAATTCATCTTTTGAATGCTCAGCAACCTCTTCCTGATACTCGGCAGCTTCCTCTTGTCACTTGGCACATTATTTTTCTCTATTAGCATTGTTTCCCTAATGCTTGACATTGCTTACCCGAGACTCTGCATCAGGTGTAAGTTTGTCATTTGCCTCTCCTTCCTCTATATACACAAAAGATCTGTAATCTTCTAGTTCTCTTTTGTTGTCAGCTTCATTTTTCTCTGCATACTCATCAAATTTGACATTCACACTTTCCATAATTTTTTTAGTGTTAGAGTTCAAACACTTATAAGCTTTAATTTTTGTGGAATAGCCTATGAATATTCCCTCATCACTTTTAGCATCAAATTTTCCATTCCTATTGTCATTTAGTATGTAGTATTGCTTCCAAAAGTTTTGAAGTACTTTACATTTGGTGCATACCCATGCCATAGCTCATAAGATGTCAGATTTGTACCTTTTTTGATCTGTACTTGGCTAAGAGTATAAATAGCTATACTTATAGCTTCTCTCCAGTACTTTTGTGCAACATTCTTTTCAATCATTAATGTCCTTGCACAATCCATGATAGATCTATTCCTTCTCTCTGCTATACCATTCTGTGGAGGAGTTCTTGGTGCAAACATCTATCTTTTGATCCCTCTATCTTGGTGTGGACATCTATCTTTTGATCCCTCTATCATTGAAAAATAGATTGAACTCATTGAATATGAATTCTCCACCTCAGTTAGATCTTAGACACTTCAGGTTCCTACCTGTCTCCTTTTCAACCTTAGCCAAATACCACTTAAAAAATTGAAAAGCATCAGATTTTTCTTTTAAGAACATTACAGTCATCATTCTGGTATAATCATCAATAAACATGATAAAATATCTAGCACCAAAATAGCTTTGTACACCCATAGGTCCAAAAAGGTCAATATGAACCAAATCTAAAGCATTCTCAAAAGTAAAAGTCTTTCTTTTAAAACTAGACTTTGTCATCTTACCCAACTGACATTCTTTGCACATTACATTCTTAGGTTTCTTCAATCTAGGAAAACCTCTCACTTTCTTCTTACTAATTTATACTAGATTATCAAAGTTAACATGACATAGCCACTTACGCCATAACCAAAGATCATCAAGTTGTGCAATCATACATGTTTCTTCAGATAGATCTAGATAGAAAAAATTACCTCTTGTCTATTCTCCACTTCCAATCAATTCACTAGTGGCATCAAATATTTTGGCCTTCATGTGATGAAATTACACTCGGTAGCTAGTTCTATTAATTTTTGCAACACTCAATAGATTATAGTTAAGACCCTCAACCCAATAAGCATTCTCACAAGTGATCTTATCCCTTAGCTTAATCAATCATTTACCTCTAACAGGACATGGTGCATCATTACCGAATTTCACACTTCTACCTTTATAATGATCTAAGGTATCAAACTTACTCTTGTCAGTAGTCATGTGATGTGAGCAACCACTGTCAACAATCCATTTTGTTAGTCCATTTTCCAGTCAATGCAAAAATCCAATGAAAATGACCTCTTCCCTGCAAGTTTCGTTAAGTTGTCCTGCCCTGCTTGCAATCACAATTTTAATGTGCGATGAAAATCCATAATGTTTAATAGTGTGCACCCTTAGCCCTATGCTCTTTAATATATCACCTTTCTCCAGTTCAGATCGCATCTCCTAATTCACAAAATCCAGGGAGATATCCAAGTTTTAAGGTTTGCAGGAAATAATTTCAGAATCTGCCTAAGTGTCAAAAACCCACAATGTTTTTGAAAACCCATGTTATTTTTGGTCTCCCTGCCACCTTTTGGTGTGCATGTAAACCTTGTGTGTTTTCAATCTTTTATCAAAAACCCTGTGTGTTTTTAATCTATCGCCGAAAACCCTGTGTGTTTTCGACCTCGCACCTTTTCCTCTTTGTCAGTGCTTCCTATCTGCGCAGCTATGACCTATTGGTGGGCCCAGGTTTTTGAAAGTTTTAAATTTATTGGTTGTCGCATGATCGCATGTTAGAGTTTTCTGATATGCGACCATGAGACCGATTACCTTTTTGTGCTGGGGCCCATTGGCAGGGAGGGCAGTGGTCCAGCTATCGGTTATGTGGCATCCTGTGATTGGCTATCGCATGATCGCATGTCAGAGTTTTTTGACATGTGATCATGTAATCGGTTGACACCTATTCCTAGGCCCATTGGTGATGGAAGTATTATGGTCCCGCTATCTGACTGGGAGGATGAGGTGGCAGTCTTGTTGCCTTGTTGCATGATCGCAAGGGCCATCTTTCAGCCATGCGATCATGCGACAAGGGTGCCATGTTGTGCTAGGGCCCAGTGGTAGGTGGTGATGTGCTGGGTTCTGGTTGGTTGCTGGTGTACCGAGGTGGCAGGGGGTTTGCAGTGGGACCTGTCTGCTTGGTGGTGATGATGTGCTCTATTCTCATTGGTCAGCATGGTGACTTGGGGGTTTGCAATGGGGCCCGTGTTTGTAGTGCCCAAGTGTGTTTGACATTTAACAGTGAATGCTGGCAGTTAGTCGCATTATCACATAGCCTTTTTCAAGGCTATGTGATCATGCGACTAATGTTTTGCATTAACTCATGGTAGCAAAGTTGTGTGGCAGGGTAAAGGTTTGCATCTTGTCGCATGTTCGCATAGCCCTTCTCCTAGCTATGCGATCATGCGACAACTGTTATGATATCGCCATTGTGGAGTTCTAAGGTGGGTCCATGGTGCCAGTGGTGCTAACGTGCTGGATTCTAATTGGTTGTTGACCAACTAGCTGTTGGCGCCCAAATTCAAATATGATTATAGGGTTTCTTGCCAGTGTTTTCACAGTGAGCTATTTGCGATGAATGTGGTAGATTGGAATTGATTTTTGCAGGATAGTAGCAGTTGCGATGATGATGTTGAAGATCTATGCAGTTGTCCTAATCTGATCTTGCTTCCTGGGTGCCATGATGAGTTCAATGCAGTGGACTGTTGTTTTGGTGCAGGTGGCTAGGTTTTTGATTGATGTCAGAGATCTCCATGTTTTGTACACGTGAAGTCATCAGACTAGCTCTGGCATTGAATTTGTTCTTTCTACAGCAAGAAATTACTTATATTTGCATCACAATTAGCCTATGGTTATGAAACCAATGCAAATGTACATCAGCTTTGATCTGATTTCTTCTTGGGTTTCTAGGTTTTTCTGCAATCTTTCATTTCTTGTTGTACTGGGTGGTTGCAGACTTAATTTTTGTGTTCTAAATGATCCTTTGCTTGTTGCAATCCTTGTTCCTATAAAATGATTTTCAAGATCATTTAGAGGGGTTCCTTTTGGTCCCGTTCTAGGGGTTCATTCCCCTGGTCCTATGAGTGTATTCCTGCAGTATTTTCCTTCTTCTCTACATACAAGGTGTTTCCCTCTTTCCTCTCTGGCTATGGGAATATAATGAAGTTGTAACAGATGTCTTATGTATAAGATTTTAGCATTCTTATTCTTGTATCAGATTGTCTCCATTTGGGTTTTAGACTTATTGATTATAGCATCAAGGGTGTTATAGTTTTTCTACTTGCATTTCCAGTGAGTGTTTGCAGTAGAGTTGTTTTCATAGAAGCAACTAGGTCTAGGACTGGTTTTCAGATGTGTATGGGCTGGGGTATCAAAGATGTCTCATGCTTGTCTTCCAGTGGATGCTAGTTAATGTATTACTTGTTCCTAGGTGTTCCTTTGAATAGGTGATAGCATATCTGGGTACATAGGTGGTTTGGTAATGTATGATTTGATTTGGGATGAATGTGTTGTCTTCTTGTTTCATAGCTCTGTTGCAGTGATTAATTTGACTCTGTTTCCCCAACATCAATCATTGAAATGAAATCCTCTTCCCTTCATGTTGGTAGTAGCAGTAGGAGGTCCTTTCTAGTTTTTAGACTCATTCCATGCAAAGTAGGTTATTGCATGAGGTCATGGTTTCATTGGGGTACAGGATACCTATAGGGGTTTGAGAACTATTCCACAATAATACATCTATAGGCCTTTTGTTCATCAAGAAGAGTCATGAGTGTCCAGATGAGGCAATACCCACCTGAGTGATGTGGAGCTCGAAGCAGAAGGAGGATGCCCTTGGTCCTCATCAATTGGCACTTTTTCCCTGTCAGACTTTGGAGTGAGCACTAACTAGTTTGTCATCATAGTGTAAACCTGGCACCATGTGGGAAAAAGTGGGCACCAACACATTTATCAGTTTTGTTCACATAAGATATCAATATAGTTTTCTCATCCTCATCAGACTCATCTTTCATTGCAACATAGACAACTTCAATTTCAAAATTATCACTATCAGTGTTAGTCTCTTCTTCGGCAATGTAGCAAGATTTCTTACCTTTTGCTTTGTAGTCCTTGTACCTTTGGTAACCTCTATCTTCTCTTTTATCTTTATGCTTGTTGTCTCTTTCTTCATCCTTATCATCCCTTTCAGGACATCTAGCAGCTATATGACCAACTTTATTATAGGAAAAACATATAATAGGGAGTTTACCTTTATACTTTCCTTTTCCCCTTTTCAATCTTCTAGCCATAAGAGCTTCTAGATCCTCAAGTTCTTCATCAGATGCGTCACTTTCACTCTCAATGATGCCTCTTTCTTTTTCTTTCTTTGACTTATTCAAAACCATTTGTGACTTAAAAGAAGATCCAATAGCAATAGTGAAGTTATCATAGTTAGAAAGTTCAAAAGCAGTAAGCTTCCCAACCAAACTTTCCAAAGTAAGGGCATTGTTAGGGTTACATCTAGATTCCTGAATTGCTGAAATTTTCATGGCATAAATAGAACACAGAGTTCTCAATACTTTTTCAATTACAATTTCATCATCAATAGTTCCATTTTCTCCTCTAGTAGCATTTACAACTTCTTTTATTCTACCACAATATTGTGCAATATTCTCACCTTCTTGCATTCTCATTTCATCAAATATAACTCTTAGGCTCTCAGCTTTTGCTCTCAGTACATTTATGTCACTGCCATAGATGTTTTCAAGAGTGTCCCACATTTGCTTTGAATTAATGCAGTCTTTGATGTCTTCAAATTCTGGATAACTTAGGGCAGATCCAATCTCCAACATTCTTGGTTGCGCTCTTGTTTAGCTCTCATATCCTCTACAGTTAGAGGTGCAACATGTGTGACATAATCATGCTCAACATAATACTTTGCAAAATCACCAATACCGGCTAGATGCAACTTCATCAAACTTTTCCATACAGGGAAGTTTTCCTTATTTAGCTTTGGTACCTCCTTAGACATCCTGATCATTTTCTTTAAGTACCTTTAAACTTGTTCTCTGTAATCACCAACTGCTCTGATACTAATTTTTAATATGATTTAAAACAACAAAGAGGGCAGGTGAGTCAGTTTTTCTCAGGTCTAGATGTATAAAACAAACTTTAAAACTCTTTGACAAATCATATCCAACAACCAATAACTACTCAGTCATTACTGATTGTAGAACATAAACATATAACAATGTAGTCCACTATCCAATAGTATCTAACTTGTAAAATATAGAAATGTTCAAACCAAAACATTCACACAAGTATTAACACCAGGATTTATAGTGAAAACCCAATTTGGGAAAAACTACTTTGTAACATGTTACTATTATTTTTCACTCTTCTGAAGTGAGCTCTGTGAAAAGCCAACCCTGCCAAAGGTTACAAAGACACTATCAAGTGTGACTCAGTTAAAGGATTTAAACCACTCTGTTAAAAGTGCACCTTGTTATAGGACTTACATACATCCCATTAGAATGCAACCTTGTTTAAAGGATTTATACAAATGACTATTAGGTCAAACTTTGTTAAAAGGATTTTGACTAATCTAATGGTTAGAAAGTAACAGTAGTAATGATCTGCAAAACATTCAACTCACTTTACAAATACCAAATCTAATTCTGTACACATATGTTGGCTTACTAATTGTGAACCTTTACCATCTCCATCATTTATCTGCTTGAAAATCTCTTCAAGCAATCACAACACTTCACCTTCATCCTTTTCTACTTAGACAGTCAGTAACATCAACAATACTTCCAGCATCCTCTCATCTATTCAACCTGATGCTTATGTTTCCTTAATACTTCCTCAAATTAGGTCAATACATCTTTTGTCGCTTAATCTCCTTCATAGATCTTAGGGTTAGGTTAGATTCATCGAATCCTTCCAACTTTATGTTCTTCGTCTATCCTTCTAGAAATATCTAAAATCTCTTAATAGATTTACAATAAAATATTTTATAGTACATTAAATATTTTCATACAATTAATAAATAAAGTCAACACATCTTACATAATCCAAGAATTCAACTATGTCGACTGAAAATTTGAATTCTTCCTCAAATGTAAATTACGGATGCTCGGTCAATATAATGTTCAACTCCTCAGTCTTCATTAGAAAGCTTGGTCACTTCAAAAACTACTTCCTCGGTAATTAACTAATGTTCAGTCAATACTGAATTTACTTGGCATATACTAGCTCGGTCGACACTAACATCACTCGGCTTAAACTAGATTTCTTTAATTTTTCTTAGTTAAGCCTACCAATTTAGTCTTCATTCTTACTTAGATAAACAATAAATTATCTTATCATTGTGCCACATAATCAATTACTCATTCAAGTATCGAGATAACTCAACCTTTCCTTAGGTGATATTGTTACCAACCTTGCCTATCCACCTTCAAAACAATCAAATAGATATAGTACTTTCTTAGATAGCAACAGTCTTACCAATTAAGGTTTGACATCAATGAGAATACAACAATTGCTTCAATTCCAATTTCCAACAATATATATATGTGTGCGTGTGTGTGCGCGCGTGCGCGCACACACACATATATATAGACAAACACATATATATACACATATACATATACATATACACATACATATACATATGTGTGTGTGTGCACACACACACACACACAGATATATATATATATATATATATATGTGTGTGTGTGTGTGTGTGTGTGTGTAAGGGGGGCATAGATGCAAACATAGGGCTAGTTTAGAAGAAGACACAAATAAAATTTTATGATATATATAAAATTCCTATGGGAGTAATGTTAGAATAAATAAACATACCATTAAATGGGATCATGATGAGGATTTAATGTATACAAATAACATGTATCCTCTAAATAAGTATATAGGTTGAATACTTATTTTTTATACTATTAGAGATTAATGAGAAAAAAAAGTGGTACAAAAATCAATGAAGACCTTCATTAATATGATTTTTTTGGGAGGCTTAGGTCCAATATTAATTAGTCTAGTGATAGGAAACATGTGTGAGAGGAAGGATTCCTACCCAAAAATAATTCACTATTGGAAGAAGGTGTATTTTTATAAGTAAATTTCATTCATTATTATAATTGTTTCTAAGGATAATGAAAAATATTTAAGCATGGAAAATTAGTCCATAGATTTACTAAAATATTTCATAAGTATCTAAACTCTTATTTATTTTTGGCTAGAATTTTTCACTAAATAGTTTGAAAGAAAAAATAAGAGTCTAAACAAAGGTCAAAATGTTATGAATATGTATTAGTGTTTAGATATCGTATATTATTTTGTTCTAAATTTAGATTATTTCTAAAGGGAACCCTCTAATAATATGACACTATGTGTGAGGTAGTCTTTTTCTTTTCAAAGAGACAAGCATGATGCTAGTTTCAAAGAATAGACCAATAAAAGTTGATAAGTGGGCATTATGGGATGTATAACAAAATATATATATGGGTAATGTGGGAATTGTTATATATTAAATCAAATAGGGTCAAGAGAAGAATTTTTCGCATGCATATCTTAGACATCATGTTAATAATTATATAATTTTTTCTTGGTTACAAAATGAGATTCATGAGAAAAGAAGGTGGTACTAATATATATATATATATATATATATATATATATATATATATATATATATATATATATATATATATATATATATATATATATATATATATATATATATATATATATATATATATATATATATATATATATATATATATATGAGTTTTAGGTACTATATTAATTAGTCTTGTGGTGGGAAGTACAAGAAATGGAAAGACTTCAAATATTAAAAATTCATTATTGGTAGAAAAAGTTGTTCTTCTAGGGAAATTCCATTGATCATTATAATTTTGGCCAAGGATAATGTGAAATTTTGAAGCATGGAATATGAATTTATGGATATTCTAATATGTTTTATAGGTATCTTGACTCTTGAACATTTAGACTAGAATTTCACAATGAAAGGTTCAAAGAAAATAAATAATGAAACAAAGGTGAAAATAACTCATTTATGTACTAGTGTACAAATTTAGTGATTCCGTGTGCTCTAAATGTACATGCTTTGTAAAGGAATAGCTTCATTTTTGTTTCTCTAGGTGTTAGATGATCTTTTTTTTATAATAAATTTGACTCTCTTAGTCATAAGATTTATTGATAGAATAAACTTTAAATTAAACAGTAATAGAAGAAAACTACAATATTATGTTTTACAAATCACAACCCTTACCTTGTACTCCCTTAAGAAACAAAGCATAAGTTTTTGAAATATTATTTAATTGTACTCAATATGAAAGATCAACAATTTATTAAAACTATATAAAAAATTGACGTTCTTGATTATTACATTCAAACAATATCTTCTAGGTTGTATATAAAATACATTGATTTAAGAATTAAAATATTTGATTGGATACATAATTACAAAAAGTAAGTAAATAACCTATATAATTATATTTTTATTTGAATATATCAAAACATTGAACATCCAACATATGCACCAAGAGGCAATGTGTGTAAGAAAAAATCGCATATTGTGATTGTATAAAGTAAAACACAACTCACATTTAAAAAGTATATATAAAAATTAAAAAATACACTTTTAAAAGTAACACATAAATATTAAATATTGTTTGAAGTTATAAAAGGAATTGGAGAAATAATATAACTAAATTATATATATATATATATATATATATATATATATATATATATATATATATATATAGACATTATTCTTATTTTTTAAATCAATTTTATAATTATATCATATTTCTTTTACATAAATTTATTTAAGATACCTAGAAATTATAACAATTATTCTTATTTTTTAAATCAATTTTATAATTATATCATATTTCTTTTACATAAATTTATTTAAGATACCTAGAAATTATAACAATTATATATATATATATATATATATATATATATATATATATATTAAAAATGTATTTAAAGACTGTCATGATTCCCTCCTCATATTTATAAGTTATTCTTTTAAAATAAAAAATGAATAGACGTTAACATTTCTATTTAAAAGAGAATAATAGCATGTACTATAGAGAATGTAGGTAGCATCATGTGTAGTATCCTCCCTCCCAAGGCCTTACTCTCAAAGGAAGCCAATGGCTTATGTTGGCTTGGAAGACTATGCACAGGCTCTACAAATTTATCTCTATACATATAGAAGAACTAAAGGTGAAATGGTCTCTCACAAAACCTGGATTCTCAGATTACTCCTTTAAAGGGCTCATTTGTTTGCTGGAATTAAACTGGAATTGGGATTGTCAAATCCGGGAATTGACATTTTCGATATTTGTGTTCAAAACATGAAACTAGAATAAGGATTTGTTAATTTCCATTTACCCCCAAAACCAGCATTTGAATCTTCCATCTAAATAAGTCCACTTAAATGAGAATTGGGGGTAAAACAAAATTTATAATATTTTAAAATCCATATGCAAACAATATTTTCCATCTTCTCATTATGAATTCTAGATGAACCAAACGATTCCAGCCATATTCCAAAAACTATTTTGCAGATTTAAAACTTCCAGAATTGTCAAATACTAGAATCTGACAATTCCAACATTATTTAATTCCAGCAACCATTTAGTACTGATGTAAAAGAAGACCCACATCAATACCATTTTAATGTATGGGGGAAGTAGTAATCTACTGTCAAAGCGGAGGAAGTTCAGCTTGCTATGCCAGTTGCCAAAAACCATGTCGTGATATATTATATACTTAGTTTAGCAGAGTGTCTTCTCTCTTTTTTTAAGTATATGTGTTGTCATGATATTTTTCTGTGAAATTGTTTTCATTGTAAGCTTCAACTTGGAAACTAAAGACGTGTTTTAGGCAATCTTGGGCATAGAATTAGGGCATGGCGAAAAATGTATTTAATATTAGTCTGGTACTGATAAGCCCTTTCTTTTTTATTGCCGAAAGCTTTGGTAAGAGAAAAATAAACAAAAAGTTGTCTCCAGGTGTAATAATACATAGTCGTACGCTAAGCATCAGTTCTCAATTCATGTGCGAAGGAATTCTCATGTTTTTGGTTATTGAATCATGTTGCTTTATATGTTTTGAAATCAATTTTTTGGATATAGGTCGTACACAGAAGTAGGTAGCGTGCAACTCACAGAACATTTAACATTATAATAAATATAAATATAAATATAAATAGCTATAAATATATTTAACATTATAATGAGGAAGTACGGATGGAGTAGAAAATACTATACATTAAGCATGATCATTTCATAAATAGCATCTAATCGAGACAGAATGCTTCATTCTAAGATCAAAGGTCAAATCGGTGAACATAGTGAAATTTTTTAAGTCTTGGAATCTAGGAGGATAACAATCATATGCCTCGATGGCAAACAAAATGTTTTTTTTGTTATGTGTATTGTCACATTCAGGGCTCTAGAAATTGTTCATGCTATAAACTTGTTTAGTGCTTCCAACATTAACTTTTGTTGTTTTCTAGATACATCGTATGAAATCTTTGAAAGAAAGACTTCTAGACAATTACATAGTTTTTCAAGATTTTATTGTTAAGCTTTTCTTATTCAAAAATATTTTTGTAAGAAACAATCTTCGAGTAATGTTATGTTTCAGTAACACTCATATAAGGTAACAATTGTGAAAGTTGACATTTTGGTATAAGGTGCAAGTCAAGGCAGAATGAAGACTTGTGCAGGAAATGGAGTATGAATGCTAGGTTCTAATGAATTTAGAGATGGAAATGAAGGGACGATTGAAAGGATGGTGGATTTATGGGGGACCCATATAGAGTTGGATCCTCATTGTGATAGTACTTAAGTAGTTTCTACTTAAATAAAGTCCTCTAATGATTGGGATAGTTCAAATTATTTTTGTACATCTCTGGTTGTTTTGGGTGCTCTCTTAAATTCACCCAACAAATCTACTAAGAATTTGGGACATGAATAGGGGTTTCTAAACTTTTTGATATGGAAGATGTTTGTATGTCTCTCCCCTTTATACAGACTCCTTGTAAGGGGACTCTCTAGTGGGGTCATTTGTAACGATAATGAAGATGAGTTTTTATATCATTTGGCTAGTTCTTGGAGTGAGGACAATAATTTGATACTAAAAGTTTTCCTTCAAGACATTCTTGATTTATTTACTAGGAGGTAGTTGTGTGAGGAACAGTAAAATGTCATGCTCTTAGATGAGGAAGAAGATCTTCCTTCCCCTTCATCTACTTCTTGTAACTCCCCTTTCGAAAGCAATTAATTTATAGGATATGTACTAGACTATGAGGATGAACTCCTTATGGATATCTTAATGAAATCTCCCTCGAAGTCTCTTATAAAAACATATAATTTTGAACAGGTGGTATTAAATGATGAAAATCTTTGGGGGCCGATAAAAGGATTTATTTCTCCCTCTTTGGTTGATAAGACCCCCACTATATTTCTCATCCTTTTAGATATATGAAAATCCTTTTCATAGCTACCTTATATAGAGAAGGGTATGTGTCTAAGATTTTTGATTATAGCGTCTATTTTACTCCTAATAGTCATATTGAGAATATTTATCGGGTTGTTGTCTCCCTTATATGAATTGATATTGTGGTTGAGTATTTTTTTCTATAGTGCCTCTTTCATTTTCTTCCTACATCACACCCCGGTGGATGTGGCTTGAACATTATCCTAGGTTAGTACCTCTATGTTGATGGATGATATTTCTTGTGATGCCTCATTCTCACTCTGAATGCTTCTTTGTAGTATTGCGTGATTGGTTTAATTTGTGTTATGCTTGGATGAATATATGCTTGTACTTTATGATCGTGTTAACCCAAAAGGTTGTTACCTTCAGCGTGATCTGATTTATGACATTACATCAGGAAGTTGCTTATGTCCTGTTAGCACTTAAACATGTAGATGGTTGACATATTCATAAAACTTACTAAATTTAAGACTCGTGTACTCCCAACAGCTGCATCCAACACAATTTAAATGCTAGAGTATTAAGGCTTTAAGCCTTCTTCACTTTGAGTGTAAAACTCAAGCGGGTTTACCTTTCACAATGGCTTCTACAAAGTATTACAAAACTGATCTATGTACTTGACATAGTCAATACAATTCATAAACATACAAATGAAAGTAAATTGAATGGGTTTTTGATATTTTGGTGGTGAATAAATGCAAATAAAGCTAAACCAGTGCCTTATCCATTGGGCCAGAGTCAAAACCTAACATCTACAAAATTCTATCAACATAAAGATACTGGAATTTAAATGAAATGTCTAACAATTCATTCTCCCAATTCCCAACCCTGCCATCAAATTCATGTATAGATATTCAAATCCCAGAGAGCTCCCTAAAGATTTACTCTCTCCTTGAGAGAAACTTGAGTTCAACCCCTATATTCACCTTGTGAACAAAGCATTAAAAAGCCTTACAAGTTAATGCATAAGAAAATTAAAGCGTCCATACACAAAGACAACAAGAAATAGCAATGAAACTCCAATAAATTTGTATTTATTTTCAACTGTATCTATACAATTTTGACAAAAACTTCAAAGAAATCAGATCTTATATTCAGTACTTTCTTTACAAAAAACTTCAGCCACCCTTACAAAAGGAGCAAAACTTGCTATTTATACCTCTAGCCATCTTGGAATCCTCGAAAGGATGCAACAAGCTCCAAATGGCTAGGAAAATGATTTGCACAAAAGACAAAAAGTACAAACTGTGTGTGTGAATTTTGTACCTATTCTGTAGGACACAACACTTTAGTAAAATATTAGAGGTTAGTTGAAATTGAAATTGTGCAATAAATGAAAAACTAAACTAACCAGGCGATTTACTGCCTTCTAGTAGATGCGAGTATGTATTATCAGATTATACCGAGATCAGTGACCTTGACGACACCTAAACGAAGGATTTGAATACAAGATAGCAATGAAGTAATGCATGCAAATTAATCTATATTTTTTTTGGATTTTCTGATGCAATAATAAGATGAAAAATGATATGAAACTATTCTATATGAAAACTTGATATGATATGCTAATCTAGAAATGAAATTCTAATATGATATGCTAAAATATGAATGATCTCACAAAGTTGTTTGATTTGCAAAAGAAGCTCCAATTCTTCAGACACCAATTCGCTAGCATAAGTTTGCAAAAATATGAGATGAATTATGAAGAGCTGAGGCCTTAATTTATAGAAATCTAGGGCTTTGGAGGTGCATGAAAAAAAAACCATCAATCACTCAAATAGCTCGGGTTGATTTTTGAGTTATTTTTAAATAAAGGATATTTAACTCACAAAAATATGCAAAAGAAGAGTTCAACTCAAAATAGAGTTTAGATTTAATTGATAATTGATAGTTGTCTGCTTTTCTGATTGTGCATGATTTATTTATGAATTAATTTAATAATAAAGTGATTTATTTCCAACTTAACTGATTTTAAAAATAAAACAATTGATTTATGGGTTAATCAATTATTAAATCAAAATTTTATTCAAAAATAATATCATTAAATATGACAACTTGCTTTAATTAATTAAATAAGAATTTAATCAATTAATGATAGGAATTTTTATTTATTGTCAAATTTAAATAATATAATTTAGGAATAAATAGAATTAACTTCAATTAAACAATTAAGTGCCAGAATTAAATCTAATTAATTAAATATTGAGAATATTCAATTAATCAAACTTTAGGATAAATAGGATTTATCACCAAATAATCATTAAATCAAAGATAATTAGGGTAATTAGAAATATTACTAGGAATATTCCTTGACGCAGAATTTATGATAATCAATTAGGATTCGATAATGTGTAGATGTGCCTTAGGTTAGGACTTCAATGTCGATTTCATTCGATGTGTCGATGTAGGAGGTTAATGAACTTATAGCCCATTTTTGGAGTATTAGATTTTACCCCTCTTTAAATTGTTGTGCGAAGCGCAGTGGTTCAAATATAGTCTGTGTATGATATTGAAACTGATGTTTGAAATTGATATTGATATGAGACAAAAACTGATTGAAATATTTGATATGAAGATAATAGGTCTTGAATGACCAAGGATAATGTTAACTATAACAGCAATGAACCGATGATTGCGAAGAAGTGTCAAAACGCTTGATTCTGAACCTCGTGATTGCAAAGAACTGAGTGACCGATTCCAGACCCGATTGTTGATAAGAATCACATTGGTATCACATTTGAACCCTTCAGTTATGAAGAACCAAGGAAATAACACTAATGAACCGATGGTTACGAAAAATTGATATACTTTACAAGATTAAGAGAAGACCAGATTGATATAGATCTCGATGAATCTAATATGCCCCAAGCGATGATTGATTTGCACCGAGCGATGAGGTCTTTTGATGAATCAGCAACTAGACGTGGTTGTTGTCTCGATTAATAAGGAAAGATATGATTTTAGCTTTAGATACGATTTCAATAAAGATATGATTACAGACTTTGAATGATGTGTAATACCATGCCCCCTTCGGGATTAAAATTGAAATCTAACAAGAGAAGTCAACATTGAGAGTTCATAAGCATGTTAATTGATTTGAGAAGTGGTTAAACACGTCCGAGAATGCATTCTGCATCGTTTAGAGGTCTTGGAGACCAAATTTGACTAGGTGTGACCATGAGTTGACCATGGTTGACCAAGTTAAAATTTGATAGTTTGATGTAAGATAATCAGTTAAGTTGAATTCTAAATTTCTGTGATGATTGAAGGTTGATTATGCAAGTAGTGAATAATATGAATGATCTCAGATTTTGATTTTGATCCCGAAAAAGGATTCTACTTGTTGTTTCGTTGGAGGAACCTTCATGTGAGATTCAACTCTTGTTAGATTTGAAGATGTGATTGAAGAATCGTTTAAGCATTGAAGTTTAGCCAGCCATTGTGAGATCAAGCAAACATGCAAAATGCAAAGAGACATGCAGAATGAAATGCAACCTAAGACCTAGGACCTAGTCACTGATCATGTGTCGGTCATTCTCATCATTGAATTTTTAGGTAACTAGATAAATCAATACAATGCCCACTAGTTATGAAACCATAGACATATGAATATCGATTTGTATGCTCAGGAATCAATACAACACCCACAGATTAGGAAACCATGGATATATGAATATTGATTTTGTTTTCAGAATGTCGGATTAGATATAAGCATCAAGGCATAAGCACTAGGATGACCTGAATATCATGTCCATTTTGACATAGCAATTTGTATAAGCATCAGAACATAAACATCATGATGAGCTGAATACACCTTGCATTGCAAACACATCAAACAGTCAAGAGATCATTCTAAATCCAATGTGAATTACCCGTAGTGACCCTTTATCATTCACATCCTTAGGTAAGATCACATTTCACATTAGGAGAAATAATTCACTCAAAAAGATAATAGTTAGATCAAACGTCCTTGAATTTTTTTGGTATCAATGGTCGAGGTATGCATGGCCATCCAATTCGAGATAGAGGCTCTTACAGTCGGATGCCATTTCAATCCAGAATTCCCAAAGTTGTTAGATTTTCACATACAAGCAGAAGACAAATAAAAGATTATACCCCCAGTCATCACTCTCTAAATCCTATAAAGGACATCATCGAAGAGCTCGAAGGGACACAATATGCAAAAATCTCAATGTGAATCAGTAAGCATACAAGCAGATAAAAAGCATGTAAAAAACATAGATTATTTTTAGTTTGTGTTTGATTGTTGATTTCGTTGTTGTAGATGCAAAATCCTTTCTGGAGATAAGACTGATTGACTAACGCAAATGAAGCTTCAAAGGACTCTCACTGGATATGATACGTCTAAGATACATTAGAGGCCATAGGATATGACATTGATTGCCCCCAAGTTTTAACATTGATAAGATACCAACGCTTGAGATGATTGGTGTATAGATCGACTTATTGAAAATACGAATGCGAAAACAAACCAGAAGATATGTATAAACTAAAGCAAGACTGAAAGCTGGGAAAGACCAAGATTGTGTTGATAGATGGAGCATTTTGAAACAAGTGGCGCCCATTTGCCAAGTTTTCACCATCTTGGTAGATATTCTATTTTTGCTACCAAGGTGCCTATTTCTAGGTTTTCACCAAGGCACTTTTTCTTTTTCTCATTTTTTTGTATTTTTCATTTTTTCAATTTTTTTGTATTTTTCATTTTTTTCATTTTTTTGATATTTTGAATTTTTACTTTTTTTTTTGTACTTTTGATATTTTTTACTTTTTTTGTGAATCATCAAGGTGCCTATTGCCAGGTTTTCACCAAGATGTTCATTTTTAAGGACTTTTTCTCATTTTAAAGATTTTTTCAGAACATTTTACCATAGACTGAATGCTTTAGGCATAGAATTTCTTCAGATGGAGAACGTTGATTGGTTCTCAGAGCTGTTCTCCTTCAGTTGTTGAGAGTTGATAGGCACTAGAGCCAAAAGTAGCAGTGATTACAAAGGGACCCAGCCAGTTGGGTTCAAACTTCCCCTTGCATTCTCGATGTGATTGATTTTTAGGATTTTCTCTCAAGACTAGATCACCAACCTGAAATTCTCTGTGTCTGAATTTCTTGTTGTAACCTCTAGACATTCTCTTCTGATATACTCTGAGATGATCATATGCTGCTTGTCTGCGCTCATCTAGTAGTTCAAGTTTTTGCAACCTAGACACTCTATAGTCATCATCAGTTACTAGACCATGCATTCTGATTCTTAGTGATGGGATTTCAACCTCAATAGGCAGTACCGCTTCATACCCATAAACTAAAGAAAAAGGTGTAGCCCTAGTAGGTTTTCTGATACTTGTTTTGTAGGCCCAGAGAGCAGGATTGATCATGAGATGCTAGTCTCTTCCTATTTTATTAACTGTATGGTGCAAGATTTTCAATAGATTCTTGTTAGATGCCTCTGCGTGTCCATTCCCTTGGGGATAGTAGATAGAAGACCAATGTTGTGTGATCTTGAATTTGGCACATATATCATCTAGGTCTTTGTTCTTGAATTGCCCACGTTATCTGTGATTATGGAATGAGGTATCCCATATCTTCATATGATATAGTTTAAGATGAACATAGATATTTGTTTGCCGGTTGCTTGTGTCAAAGGGACTACTTCTACCCATTTTGTAAAATAATCTATAGCTATGATTATATGGGTATGTCCATTAGAAGAATGAGGATGTATGGCTCCTATAAGATCAAATGCCCATTGGTGAAAAGGCCATTGTGTAGTAAGGGAATTAGATCTCTCCCTAGAGCATGAATTAGGTTGCCATGTACTTGACACTTTTAACAATTCTTAGCAAATTTGATAGCCTCTTTCTCCATTTCAGGCCAATGGTACCCAGCCCTAATAATTTTTTGAGCTAGTGTTAAACCGTTTGAGTGTGACCCACAAATACCATCATGGACTTCCTCTAATGCACGTTGAGACTCTTCTCATTCTAAACATCTAAGTAGCGTACCATCTAAACCTCATTTGTATAGATCGTGACCAATGATGACATATCAGGAGGCATTATGGATAAGGTATCTCTTTTCATGGCGGTTGAAGGTATCAGGAATGATTTGGTCTTGGAGATAGGAAAATAGGTTTTTGTATCTGGATGAATCATGACCTACAACGTGCAAATCATGCAGGTTTCAGGGGAGTCATATGTAGGATAAGATAGTGCTTCCACCAGGAACTCATAGCATAGCTCATGTTCAGGCTACTATAATAAAGTAGATAATGTTGCCATTGCATCGGCAGCCTTGTTCTCCATTCTAGGAATTTGCTCAAATGTGATAGATATGAAATATTTCTTAAGATCATCTACCATTCTCTTGTAAGGAATGAGCTTTTCATCTTTAGTTTGGTACACATCATTGACTTTGATGAATAACAAGTTGAGACTCTCCATGAATGTGTAGCTCTGTCACTCTCCACTCAATTGCTAGTTTCATGTCATTCAAAAGGGCTTCATATTCTACAATATTGTTTGTGCAAGGAAACTTTAACCTGAATGCTTTTGGAATTGAATATCCTTGAGGAGTTATGAATAATATGCCTGCTCCCGATCCATTCTATGTATAGGAGCCATCAAAGAATAACTACCATTCTCTAGAAGAAAGAGTCATGATAGAGGAATCTGGAAATTCCATTTGCATTGGTGTATTATCAATCATAGGTGCATCTGCTAATTGATCAGCAATAACCTATCCTTTTATAGCTTTTCTTTCCACATATTCAATGTCAAATTCACTTAAGAGCATGACCCATTTGGCTAATCTACCTATGAGGGAAACTTTGCTTAGTAGGTACTTTAGTGGATCAATTTTAGCTACCAAATGTGTGGTATGAGCTAACATGTAGTGTCTCAGTTTCTGTGATGCAAAGATCACAGCTAGACAAGCTTTCTCAATCATTGAATAGTTCTTCTCATATGTAACCAATGTCCTACTGATATAGTATATAGCTCTTTCCTTTTTGTTCTCATCATGTTGTGCTAGCAATGCCCCCAGTGATGTATCTATAGCGGAGACATATAAGATCAAAGGCTTCCCATGAATAGGAGGCATCAAGATAGGAGGATTTGATAGATACTTCTTGATATGGTTAAAGTTGTTCTCACATTCTTCATTCCATGCAAAGGTCACACCTTTATGTAATGTTTTTGTAAAAGGTTGTGATATATCTGCTAGCTGTGATATGAATCTTTGGATAGATTGAACTCTTCCTTGCAACATCCTCATTTGATTGATATTCTTTGGAGGTTGCATTTCCATTATAGCCTTTACTTTAGCTGGATCAACCTCAATGCCCTTCATTGAAACTATGTATCCTAAGAGCTTTCCAGAAGTGACACCAAAAGCACACTTCTTAGGATTTAGCCTATGACTAAATTTCTCCATTCTATCTAGTATCTTGCTCAAGTCATCTAGATGTGCAGCCCTAAGCATAGATTTTTCCAAAGTATCATCAACATAATCCTCCATAGTCCTATGCATCATGTCATGAAAAATAGATGTCATGGCTCTTTGATATGTAGCACTAGCATTTTTAAGCCCAAATGGCATGACATTCCAATAGAAGGTACCCCATGCACATGTGAACGCAGTTTTCTCTTGATCTTCTGGAGCAATTTTTATTTGATTATATCTAGAAAAACCATCCATTAAAGAATACATCTCAAAGCCCACAGTCATGTCCACTATCATATCAATGTTAGGTAATAGAAAATCATCCTTAGGGCATGCTCTATTTACATCTTGAAAGTCTGTGCATACACTGATTGATTTATCTAGTTTTGAAATAGGTACAATATTAGAGATCCACTCTGCATAGTCAATAACTTAGATGAATCCAACTTTCAAGAGCTTCTCTAATTTAGCTTTTACCAAGAGTGCAACATGAGGATGCATCTTTCTCAACTTTTGTTTAACATGTTTGACGTTTGGAGCTATAGATAAATGATGCATTATAAGATTAGGATCCAATCCTGGCATACTTGAATATTTCCATGCAAAGTTGATCTTCTTCTTTGTTACGAATGTTGTAAATTTTTTCTTCTCTTCTTCTGATAAAGTTTGTGCTACATGAATCAACTGTGGTTCCTCTGTTGTTCCCAAATTGATAGATTCAGTGGGCTCAATTAGAACTGGAGACCTATCCTGTAAATGACTCAGAAGGACATCAAATATCTCATCCTTAGGCACCTCAGAGAGGTTTTCACCTTCAGATACATCTTTTATTTTTACTTTTGTAGGTTCAGAGACTGCCACAATGGTTTTCACCCTCAAAACTCTTTTTCTTTTTCTTTTTATTCTTATTTTTTTGACTAAGATATTTGATGTCCGACTCCGTCATGCTAATGATCAGTTCACTGATGGAAGTAATCATAGGCTCAAATGTATTGAGGTAGCAAGCAAGGGCATAGTCATTTGGGAAGGTATAAATACCATGGCTCAGATTTGTGGAGGTTTGATCAATAAGTTCTGGATATTGGAAAGTCAAAGTGGGGAAAGATTGGGAGATAGTGTTTACAGATATGGATCTATCATCATTGGTCCTAACCTAATGCTAGAGTTCAAAGTTGATATTACAACTTAAGACATTCAATTTGTGAATAGGCTCAATGTCATTGTGGGAGTCCAATTCAACCATAGGTGGATCAGACTCGATAGGTTCATCATTTCGCTCTAGACTTACGTTGGGTTCAAGTGCATATTGGTGAATAACATCAACATGTCTCTCGGTGATAAGCTCATCTGGTTCTGGAATGATTCCCCATTCATATTCATTAGATTCATCTTCTGATTCAGGATCTCTAAGAAATCTTAGAACATGAGTAAAGTCCAGGTGAATACCCCAAGAAGGGTTACCCTTAGATTTTGATTTGAATTCATACTCATGAGAATCTATCTCAAAATGACTACCACCTTCCTCCTCTTGATTGTTTTCGATATTAGCTGGTTCTTGTGTTGCAACTATCTCTTGATTGATAGTAGGTTCTTGTGTTTCTACTACATTAATTCTTTTGATTACATCATCTTTATCATCAAGAAGGTATTTGATCTCCTTAGGCAATTTTTCATAGGGGATGAGTTCTGAGCTATCTGAATCACTATCTGATGGTTCTGTTTCTTCTTTCTTAAGAAGGGCTTCTCCTGCTGTGATCTTCTCTATGACATGGGAACAATTACCTTTGAGGTGAACGGGTTTCTTTTTAAATCCTAAGCCAACTTTATCTTTATTTTCTCTACCAGTATGTGGAAGAGGTGCCTCAAGACCTTTTCCTCTGACTCCTAGAGGTCCTTTACCTGAATATCCCATCTTAGCTATTAATTTATCTCCTGGGCTATATGACTTAGAAGAATCTTTGGATACTATAGAATCATGAGTTTGGACGACTTGGGATTTAGGTTCATCTTTGTAAAGCCATGCAAGCACAGCTTCATCCTCTTCAAATTCTTGCTTGGAGACTTGTTCTGCTACAAAATTCCTTTTATATGCCTCAAGAGGTTCTTTAGATTCTGGTTTGGATTGTTTCAAAGATTGTCCATAAGACTTAGGTGAGATAGGGAGAGATGTCAAAGATAAGACTGGCTCCATAGTATATTCTCCCATACTATTTTCTTTGATATTAACCTCTTTTGCAAGATCTTCCATTTTAGATGTGGATGCTTCTTTAGTTGGTTCAATGGAAGATTCTCTATTATTAGGCACAAGCTTATCTGCACTTTTCTTCAATATATTACAAGTGGTGGATATGTCTGCTGGAATAGTGATCTCTACTCCTTCATAAGGAAATTTCAAGCATTGGTGAAATGTAGAAGGAATAGCTTTCATCTCATGTATCCATGGTCTCCCTAGTAGATTGTTGTAAGCCAAAGGTAGATCAAGAACTTGACATATAGTATCTCTGATAACTAGACCTACTCTGATAGGTAAGACAATCGTGCCTTTAGAAGATCTTTCTTATTCATCATAGGCTTTGATAGTTATTTTCTTTCTAGGATCAATAGCCAATTCTGAAAATCCCAATTGTGTGATCAAGCTGTAAGAACAAATGTTTAGGCCAGCGCCCCCATCTATCAACACATGTTTGACTCTACGGTTATGGGTCAAGACTTCTATATGCAAGGGCTAGTTATGTGGGTGACTCAAGGAGTTGTCATCTTCCTCTAAAAAGGATATATATTGCAGAGATGCAAGATGTCCAACCATAGTCTGGAACTTGTCTAAATCAAGGTTATCAGGAACATTGGATCTGAGAAAAGATTTGTCTAGAATGGCTGTGTGAGCTAGAGATATTCGAAGCAACTCAAACATGAAGATTTTTGCATTAGTGTGTTGGAGTTGTTGGACAATGCTATAAGATGTTGGCCTTGTATCTTTAGAATTGGAAGATTTAGAAATAGCCTTCTATTTGGAAGCAGAAGAAAGATTGAAGGGCATCTTAGGGACATTTGATGAATCTGGGATTTGTCCATTCAGATGTGCCTGATCTTGTGATCTAGTAACTGCATTAGTTGAAGAATGATCTCTATCTCTTTGCACAATTGTGATGACATTGCAATGTTCAGAGAGACAAGGTTCAACCATATTGATAACAACATTATTTCTTTGGTAAGCATAATTGACCTTTGCCCCCATATTAGGTTGAGAAGATAAAACTTCTTGACCATGTTTCAGAAATGGTTCTATGAATGCCGTATGATCATTATTGCTCTTATGATTGTCAATGGTGATATCTCCCTTATCAATTAGATCTTGAATAGTATGTTTCAAGCGTAAGCAGTTATTCATTTTGTGACCTTTACCTCGATGGAAATCACATAATTCATTCTCTCTCCACCATTTTGGTTTAGGCTTAGAATCAAGTGGTCAGATCTCAGGCAAGGAGATGATGTTATTAGCTAGCAGAGTTCTCATGGCTGATTCTAAAGATTCTCCAAGAGGAGTGAACGTTTGTTTATTATCAGCGGACCACCTTTTATACTTTGGCTTCTTTTGAGATGATTCAGGCACCTTTTGTTCTGAAGCTTTTATGGCTTGGGTACCAATAGTTATATTGAAATCTGGTGCCTTAGATGGGGCACAGATGGTATCAACAATGCCATCTGTGACGATGCCTTTTTTCTTGTTCCAGTTTTTGTTCTTGTCTTTAGAACTGGATCTTGATTCATACTTGTCTTTTTGAAGTGTGATTTCTCCTTTTTTCACAAGCACTTTTTCAATTTTGATAGCATTGTCCACCATCTTATCAAACGATGTATGATCTTGCATTTGTAGAGGATAATTGATTTCTGGAACAAGGTTATTGATGAAGATTTCTAGTTTTTCTAATTCTAGAATAGGTCTGGCATATAGAGAGAACTTCTTCCTCCATCTCTTAAGAAATGTTAGGAATGGTTCCCCTGGATATTGCTTGAGATTACCTATATCAATCATGGTGACTGGATGTTGAATGTTGTAGGAGTATTGTTGATAGAACAATTTGATCAACTCCTCAAAATTTTTGATAGTAGAAGGAAATCTAGAGAACCAATGAATGGCTGCTCCAACTAGAGATTGAGGGAAGAGACACATCAAATAAGTTGGTTTGTACATGAACTCCATAGATTATGTACAGAATTCTCTGACATGATCTTGAGGATCTGAGTGTCCATCATACTTATCATACTTAGGCATCTCCACTCTTTTTAGGAATGGTGGCATGTACAAGTCTTTGTCGAATGGAAAAGGACATATGGCCTCCATGGAGAACTCCTTGGGTTCCTTTTCTTTCTCAAGATTATTAAGCTTGACTTGGATGGCATGCATCTATTTCATCATAGTTGTGAGTGGAGTTTCTTCCTCATGTGTAATGATATCTTCAACATTAGATTTGGGAGGAAGTTTAGCTCCTTGATGAGCCAATTGTAAAAAGTATGCCTCCTTGTCTTCTTTCAAGAAATGCTTCATCTTTCATTTGAAGTTATCATCATTTTGATATTGGGCAATTTCTTTAGGTGTGGGTTCTTGATCTGCACCATGTTGAGATTGAGCTCTTTGAGAGACAAAGTTTGTCCCTATGTGAGACATGGTAGGAGTTTGTGGACTCCCTAGAATAGATTAATGAGGAGTTTGTTGATTGCCTCCGTGAATTGATGGAGGAGGTACATAACCAGTTTTTAATCAAAAGTTGCCAAGACCATCATCTTCATAAAGACCCGAATTATAGAGTTGTTCAAGAGTTGGACTCTTGGTAGTGGTAATAGGTAAGGTCTAGGATACTTCTCCAAATTTCTTGTGAGAGGAAGCTCTAGTTTCCACCATTAACCTTGGGTGAAGCAAAAGAATAAGACGAAGACAACTGAAGAATGAATTGAATCAAGATGATCAGATGACGCAACCTTGCCAAGGTTTGATTGATTGAAGTATAGATGTGACTTAGATGAGGGATACTATGCCCTGGATGTATGGGTAGATGCCCAAAAGATAGCAAACAAGATATCACAACACTTAGTCATTCTGATGATTGATTGAAGATTGATAGTTATGACAAGGTTTTGACACAAGATGATAAAGACTCAAATCGATTAACCAAAAGGCTAGATTGGATTCAAAAGACCACTTTGGGATAATGATTGGATTCTCACTAGCTTGCTGCTATGTTCCTGACACAGTGATTTGTTTGACAAATTTTGGAAATAGGTTGAAAAAGTTGGATATCTAGCAATTTTGACAACTTTCTGGCAATTTTTCAAAACTTCTCAAATGACTTTCTATAGACTCGTACGATAGTGGGTATGGCATGAAATGAAAATTGCTAAACTTGTACGATAGTTGATGATGGGGAAATTGATTTTTGAAAATGACTGGCAGAAACACTCATACGATAATGTACCTGGTATCATACGACACTTAGGGGTAAATGAAATGACTCTTTCCAAAACTTGTATGACTCTCTGACTGATTGAGATGACAGTGGACTCCAAAAAAGAATTTTATTTCAGATTTTGCAAATTTTGAGTTTTCAGATTCAGTTTCTTTGCAAATTTCAATGTCCAAATTTTGAGGATGGTAACATATTTGTTTTTCAATAAGCAGATAGATAAGCAAGCACACAAAATAGCAAGCAAGTGATTTCAAGCATGTCTGAAAACAATGAACAAGGGAAAAAGCAACCTTGCACATGAAAAATCAAGTGATTTTATTTGTTCTAATCCTCCGAAGTGCTAATTGTGTATGTTCCAAAAAGTTTTGCAATAATGCACATATACCCTAGAAAAATGAAAATTTGGCTTCTCTAGGGTTTTTAGTAATGGTTTGACTCTGGAACTTTTATGATCCAAAGGGGTGAACTCCAATCCCAGTGCAACAGGGTTTTAACATAGTTTGAGAATTTAATCAATCAGGAGCTGCTAGGGAGATCTGACAACCCAACAATGAACCACACCTGTGAAGATTTCTTCCACAAGGATATTTATATAGTGGCTATCACTACCACGGTGAAAATGGCTATTACCACTTGAGGTTCCATCAACGTGGTTGACCCAATTAAGGGAATGTCCACTATGGTTAACCCTCTCTAAAGGTGACTCAAAAAATATACCATATGGAGACTTGTTCCAGATTCAGGGATTTGGGTTTCTAGTACTATCGAAAAAGGAAGTAGAGCATAATCCCCTAGCCTTTTCACTTTTAACCCAAACAAAGCAGATAGATTAATCTGACACACTAAGACCAAGATTATCTCACAAAGATCTATGATGTCAACCCCTTACGATCTATCAACATCTCCGGAGAGAGAATGCATCGATCAAAAGTTGAAGAGACATGGATCTAGTGGAATGTGAGACTCCCTCAGTATCCTCCCTATTTACAAGGGTTCCTTCATTGAAAGGAGCTTCATTGGAAACTCACTCTCTCAAGAGCCATGAATAGTGTTCATAGGGCCTATTTACTATGTGTAACAAAGATGCTGAAAGCAAATCTATGTTCATTTTTATAGCCCAAATGAAATCTGTGATGTGGAAGCAATAAAAATTCACTCAAGCTAGACACATGAGATGTTTGTTTTAAGTCCAAAATTGAAGTCTTATCAGTTGAGAAGATTACCTGAATTCCTTACAATGTGCTTAGTATATTTTTACCTATTTTTAGCAATTCTTGCACTTTTCACAATCAAAACCAGCAGGAGTCAATCAAAAATAGAGAATTTCAATTGTTAAGATTAGCTATTAGTCCAAATTTGGAAATCAAATCTGACAAACTACCCTGAAAAATGAAACGACAACTAAAACCTGGTGCCAAAACTCATATGACAGTGGGTGTGCTTCTAGACAATAGTCTAAAAACTCGTACGACACTGGGTGTCAGATCATACAACTTTCTACCTTTCAAACGATAGTGTGTATAGCCTGAAAAGATCCTCAATAAAATAAATAGTCATATGATAGTGGGTATAGTTTGGTACGATGTTTGTCAGAAACTCGTATGAAATTTGAACGGACAGAATATAAAAATCACAACTTTGGCTCAGAAAATGACAAGGAAACATAGAAATTGATAGAATTGAATTGGAAACCCATATCAGGGCCCCACAGTGGGCATCAGAAATGTGTGTGTCAATTTTGTACTTGTTCTGTAGAACACAACACTTCAGTAAAACATTAGAGGTTAGTTGAAATCAAAATCATGCAATAAATGAAAAACTAAACTAACCAGATGATTTACTACCTTCTAGTAGATGCTAGTATGTATTCTCAGATTTTACTGAGATTAGTGACCTTGACGACACCTAAACGAAGGATTTGAATGCAAGATAGCAATGAAGTAATGCATGCAAATTAATCTAGATTTTTTCTAGATTTTTTGATGCAATAATAAGATGAAAAATGATATGAAACTATTCTACATGAAAACTTGATATGATATGCTAATCTAGAAATGAAATTCTAATATGATACGCTAAAATATGAATGATCTCAAAAAGTTGTTTGAGTTGCAAAAGAAGCTCCAATTCTTCAGACACCAATTCGCCAGCATAAGTTTGCAAAAATATGAGATGAATTATGAAGAGCTGAGGCCTTAGTTTATAGAAATCTAGGGCTTTGAAGGTGCATGAAAAAAAAGCCATAAATCACTCAAATAAATCAGGTTGATTTTTGAGTTATTTTTAAATAAAAGAAAATTAACTCACAAAAACATGCAAAAGCAAAGTTCAACTCAAAATAGAGTTTAGATTTAATTGATAATTGATAGTTGTCTGCTTTTCTGATTGTGCATGATTTATTTATGAATTAATTTAATAATAAAGTGATTTATTTCCAACTTAACTGATTTTAAAAATAAAACAATTGATTTATGGGTTAATCAATTATTAAATCAAACTTTTATTCAAAAATAATATCATTAAATATGACAACTTGCTTTAATTAATTAAATAAGAATTTAATCAATTAATGATAGGAATTTTGGTTTTTTGTCAAATTTAAATAATACAATTAAACTTCAATTAACTTCAATTAAACAATTAAGTGGCAGAATTAAATCTAATTAATTAAATATTGAGAATATTCAATTAATCAAACTTTAGGATAAATAGGATTTATCACCAAATAATCATTAAATCAAAGATAATTAGGATAATTAAGAATATTACTAGGAATATTCCCTGACGCAAAATTTATGATAATCAATTAGGATTTGATAATGTGCAGATGTGGCTTAGGTTAGGACTTCGATGTTGATTTCGATCGATGTGTTGATGTAGGAGGTTAATGAACTTATAGCCCATTTTTGGGGTATTACACAAACCCTTGTGACAAGGACTACAAAACAAAAATTAGTTCACAACTACTAGCATCTGTACATGTTGCACCTTTGTCTGGAGATATTTCAAAGTAGTTACTTTGATTTGTTGCATGAATGATGACTGCCATTATAGGCTAACTTACACCATCCTTTTTTTGGCACATGCTCTCCCTAGAATTCTGGATCAGGTGCCATGTGTACTTTATTCCTCTTCTTCTGCTTCTAGCTCCAAGACAGCTGGCTTCTTCTATTTCTTCTTGATATTCTTTTCCCAAGCTACCACATCACCATCAAATGGCCAATCAAAACTTTGCAGCTCTTGTAATGTCTTCAACTATACCTCCCACTTGGAATTAGTCGTGCTCTTTACATCTGTGACAAACTTTATGCAGTCATTTTCAACCTTTATCAGGTTATCAATCATACTATTGCAACCTTGAACGTCCAAAGTATTGTCACCCCCAAGAAAAGCCTCCTACTTGATTATTATTTTCTCCATGCTCAAGTTCCATTCATCTATACTGATTAAATTTCCATCATCCCCATACACCGAGGGTAGATACTTATTGTAATCCTTGTCAAACATGGCCAACTTGGCCTTCATCTGGTTAGACTTCCCTTCAAAAAACTTTGAAAGAGCACTCACCAATCCAATCTTCTCATAGACCTCAGTCACCACCTTAGGGATATTGGGCTTGTGTTCCTGCAGGGGATCAAGCTTTTCAAACAACAGACTCATTCCTAACCATATTCTATAGAGTGGCTCCAAGGTAGCTAATGACTCATTAACCTTTTCATTTGCCTTCTGCAACAAGATAATTGATTGATGGACTAAATCCATCCTATCTTTTATTCTATCATGTCTATGTTGCACTACTTCAGTCATAGTTTTTAAGGTTTCTTCTAGCCTCACTTTCTCTAGATCTTCCACTCGTCAGTCAAGAACCTATGCTTCTGGTTGAGGAGGGACCTCAATTTGCAATGGAGGGGGAGGCACTACCTTAGATTCTTCTTCAAGCTTAACCCTCAACTCTTCCATTTCACCCTCCATTTTCTTGATCATCATGAGCTTTAAATCCCTATCCTTGGCAACCTTCATTGAATTTTCAAATAATTTGTCATACCTTTTTGACAATTGTATGATTTTTGCCTTATTTAGGTGGGCCAAGTGTGTCACTGCCTTAGACATCTCAAGATCAGTGGTGTTCTACACAGTCCAGAAAATTTTATTTCCTTCCATTTTGTCCTCAATGCTTACTACAGATGGCTTGTTAG
The DNA here is from genome assembly GCA_027943335.1 of Chamaecyparis obtusa. Taxonomy (NCBI): domain Eukaryota; kingdom Viridiplantae; phylum Streptophyta; class Pinopsida; order Cupressales; family Cupressaceae; genus Chamaecyparis; species Chamaecyparis obtusa. The sequence goes on along the minus strand of BSBK01009994.1, from coordinate 34,221 downwards.
TTCTAGAAGCCAAAGACCAAAGTGCAACTGCTTGAGACTTAGGATCATAACCACTCCCTCTGATCATATCATCAATCTACACTTCATATGACAAGATTCCCTTTAACTACCTTCTAATTTGATCAATGATAAAAGAAGAGGTCAAGTCCCATCCAGGAGTTAGAAGCATGCCACTTGACTTAACCATTTCTCTTGCTTCTTCCATAGTAATCCTCTCAAGATTGGGATCATATGATGTAAGAGCTCTTAAAGTCTCCTCACTTGGTTGCATCCCCTCAGGCAAGGTCTTTTTCACTTCCTCATGTTTCCTCCAAATGAGGAAATCCCTGAATTCCTTGCTATTGATGAATTGGTCATCACTGAGAAACTCCTCTTGGTATAGTTATCTTTCATCCTATCTGAGCAACAAGGGTAAATCCCCTTCTTCTTTTGACACAACCTTCTTTCCTTCTCTAATAGCCTTTCTCAGTTGATGATGGTAGGCTCTATTACCAGGCACAAGAGCTAAAGCATTGTCAAGTACCCTCTTCTATTTTTTCTTCTTAGAAGGCTCACCTACTTCAAGCTTCTATTTTTTCAATGGCGGCTCTAAAGTATCCCCTTCTTTCTGTGGGTCTTGTGTCAAATAAATAATTAGTGAGTCCCCTCCTTGAGGTGGTCTTTCACCCTCTTGTGAATGATCAGTGAATTCCTTAGGCTCAGAAGTAGAATATTTTCTTGGCACCTCCAACTTCTCCTCAAGAAACCCTTCCAACTAATTAGACAGGGTGCCATGTGTTTCTATCATTTTCTCCATTCTTTTCAGATATGTGAGCTCATGGAAGAAACCTCCAAAAGGAATTTTTGCCTTCCTCAATCTGGCCTCTATATCTAGGAGATCAAAATATTTGGTCCATCTTCTTCTTGCCTCATCTAAGTCCAACATATTCCTTATCACATCCTCCTCATCCAGACCTTCATATTCTCTGATCACTCCAATGCTAGGGATCAAGGTCATCCTGGCAATCTTGATGAAACCCTTAGAATCAACATACCAGTAGGTGCTTGTAGTCATCTTGAAATGATTTACCCAACTGCTGACCTGATCCAGTGCTCTTTTTCCAATCAAGAAGCTACCAATCTTGAATTGCCTCAGTGTGAAGGTACTTTTCCTATGAGGTTCTAGGTGCTCTTTGTCAATCCACAAATTTCCAGATAAATTCCATCATAGAAACCCTAGGAGGTACAAATCTAGGAAGCATATGTAGGGGTTGGGGGCAGCCATAAACACTAATAACTGTAAAGTTATTTCCTAGGTAGAAATCTCCCTAATTGTGGTTCCCTGGCCATTTATCTTCATACTACATTGGCCTTAACACCCTCAAGACCTTAGTTGGTAGCCTCACAAGATTTGTTCCCAACATCTCAAGAATTGGGTGGACAAAATAATTCTGGAAAATAGTGCAGTTACACTCATTAGACATGTAATTCCAAGCCCTCAACCAATACTACACAAGGTTTGGATTTCCCTCAAAAGAAGTCCTTAACTTCAATGTTCTTGCATCAAGACTATTAACATGGTAGTAAAAAATCAAATGCATAAGGAGGGACCAATGCATGAATCTAATAGTTCTCTTACTCTCCTTGATAGACATTAACCGCTCATGCATCCTATCAATTACATACTGGATGTAATCATAATCAGTATTGGTGTGGAAATTTTGAATATCTAGGATTATCACTAAAAGTTCAGCAAACATCTTTTCTTCATCTCCATCTATTCCTAGAACCCTACACAACCCATGACACAAGAACTTCATATAATGATAGAGGGATGAAAATTGATAAGGGGCGTTCATACTTGCTGGGAGATCTAGGCTATATACTTAGCCTACTTGGGCATATCCTTGACTATCTAGCTCTTTACTGACCCAATATTACTGGCATATTTCTATCTTTCTTTTTTCAAATCTATTGCAGTGGAAGAAGAGGTGTAGAAATCAAATGCCTTCATGAAAGACCCCCTATCCAAGGAAACAAAATAGATTGGTCTTCACACCTAATGACCTTAGAGATGGGATCATACAACCTTGCCAACTCAATAATTAAATCAACATCTAAGAACACATCTGGCACAATTAACTTTGCCATTCCCAATGCCCAAGCATTACCAACAGGTATAGGCTTATGCCTGTTATTATAGAAATATGAGAAGATGGTGTAACTTGAACCTGAAGGAGAGATAGGGTCTTTGCATTTGTCCATGAGATCCTCAAACACTGTGTTAATAGACTTCTTTTTTTTATTCGAACCAGGTAGTAGCTTGATGAACTCATCTGAATAATTCAGCTTTCCCTTATCTTCTCCACTCTGTTCTTTTGTAGCTCCACTGGATGATGCTACACTCACCTCTGGATGACTCATCTTGATGGCACAAAAATTTGTAGTACTACAACTTTTGCACTTCTCACTCACTGCTTCAGCGCCAACAATCTCAATTGTCTTCAGAATAACTTTGAGCACATAAAGCAATGAAGTCCTATCTATATACTTCAAGAATTGAATACATACACTTGCTAAATCATAACATATCTAGCCTAAGTCACTTCTACATTCAATTATACATATTACCAACCTTCAAATCATAGCTAGCCATGGTGTGGATGTTGATAGAATGATTTAAAAAATAAAAAATAAAGCGCGAGATCACTAATCATGGCTTTTTGGCATTAAAACCCTTAATTACTGATGCAAACCCTCTTTAAAACTTGATTGGACAACACTTTAGCCTTTTCCAACTTGGCATAGTACCTTTTCCATGTTGCAATGGTTCATAACACTGATTGGCATGAAAAATTAACCAGACATGGTTCAAAGATCTAGTGAACAAAGGAACTCATGATCTCTAAAAGAATTGTTAACACAAGGTTAAGTTTGGAGATCCAATGACAAGGCCATTCATGGAATCTCAGAGTGATTTCTTAACTCATGCTTTTATCTAGAGATTCAGTGACCACCATTGATCCCAGAGATGATCAATGGTCCTTAGATTATCTTTTGAAATTATCATGACCCCGCTGAAATCAGAGATTTGGTGACTAAAAGAAGTCTCACATTCTCAGAACACTCAATTCAATCATGGTTAAACTTAGAGAACGAGCGACCAAAGACTTCACCAATTCTCACAACCTTTTCCTTAACTCAGCAATCATCTAGAGAATCAATGAACAAAAGACTTTACAAACCATGAAACAAAACACCTTGATCGTGGTCACATCTGGGGAATCAATGAATAGCCAAATTTCATAATCTCAGAAAGCCATGCTTAACCCTCATTAAATCTCATGATTTAGTGAACAAGGCTATCTCACATTCTCAAAAAGAAATGCTTAACCATGGTCAGGCTTCGAGATTGAGCGAATAACTTGTATCTTCAATTCACTAAATGTTTTTCATACCTTGCGTTATATCTTGAGATAACAGTTTGACCATAGATCCTAGGAACAATAAGCGGCTATCACTAAATCACTCAATCCATTAGACTTTTATCTTTTAATTACAAGAATTAGTGACCATTACATTCGTTTAATCTCCCAAGGTTACTAAACTTAACCCTTTTATTCTGAGAATGAATGACTGAAGAAGACAAATCTCAACTTTACTTTGTTCGCCAGGTCACCGAATGTTTTGGAACTTTACTAATTGATTCTGAGATCCCGCGAACACTTCATTTTCTTAATCGCCAAATAACTTAGAAAAATGCCACCTTTTCTTGAGATTAAGTGACAAAGGGAAACTCTAGCCTTTGCCAAATTACTTTGTCAGAACTACCAAACCTAGAGGATATGAAAAAAGACTTAGTCACTAGATCGCCAAATGATTTGTTGTAGGAATCATTCTTCATGAGATTAAAACCTAACTACCAATTGCAAAGATGATCAATGAAATTTGCTAGGTCGCTGGAAGATTTTGAACTTAGGCACCCATCTTAGAGAACAGGGGATAACCGCCACACCAAGTCACCAAATGTTTCAAAGGAACCACCAAGAATCAAGCGAACAAGAGACAACTTAGTCACTAAATCATTGGATGTTAAGACTGACCGTGATAAAGATTGGGAGATTCAATGACTAAAGGAAACTTAACAAAGGACTCACCACTATCACCAGTTCACTAAAAGGTTTAAAGACAAGGAAGAACATTGTGTGATTCAGTGAAGATAGGGAAAAAAGACCATGTGCAAATTGGAAGACTTAAGTGACCCAAAAAGGTAATGTGCAAATAGAAAGAACCAAGGAACACTCAAAACAAAGAAAAGAATTAACCATTTCAAGGCAAAAAGGTCTAAGGAAAGGGTTTTAAAAAGCACAAGTATGACAAATTTTAAAAAGTTCTAAAACCCTAAACCAAACAAAGACACAAGCATGGACATGAAAAGCATGACCTGGAGCAAAGACCTTAGAAAACCTAAAATATACCCAACAGGTGTTAGAAAGTAAAGTCCACCAAGATAACTAAGAGGGGGGGTGAATCAGTTATCATATAATTATAACTATTATCATTTTCAATAGCATTAAACCATAATAGCAATATAATTACCAACCATAGAAAGATATTCATACATAATAACACAATGACACAAGATATGTTGACTAGGGAACCTCTTGATTAAAGAGTAAACCCCAGTGGGAATGATGCCCAGAAAAGATGCACTAATATGAATATTCCTTGTGAGAGGATGGACTCTATTAGGAGTCTTATGAAATACATTCAGTACATATGAATCCCTATTAGGAGATTTTGAATCGCTGTTAAAAGATTCTAACCCTATTAAGAGTTATGGAAGACAGAAGGACCCACTACCCAAACAAATTTAGGGTAAGATCACTAAACGTACTATCCAAATAATCTTTGCATTATTCAATAGAATAGTATGTTACCTCTTCTTTGACTATGCCAAACTGCACTCACTATTACATCAGATCTCAACTTCAGATCTCTGTACTTTGCATGTCTTCCTTCACATATTAGCTTTCATACTTAGCTCTATTCTTCACTTCATGCATACCGCATCACACATCATCACTAAAACTACATTAAAATTACATTACAATTAATCATCAACAAGGAAATGCATTCCTTCCTTTATACCACACTCAAATAATTACAAATGAGTCGGCATACAATTATAAAATAAAAGTTTCCACATGCTACACCAAAATTACACAAAACTGTCAGCTTCCAAATATAATAAATCTTCACTCGTGCAACCTCAAAGTCTATGCTATCATCCACACCACTATCAGTGTGTCTCCAACTTCCCTTTAACTTCCCAAAACTAGATTCCATCCCGATTGGGAGATATCATCCGATTTCCACAAACCGCTACTCAAGAACTGCCTAAACACTGCTTCCACCAAAATGATCATAACTTCCATGAATCAATTAATTAATATCTACCCTCTTAACCATAGACATATGACATATCAAAGAGTATAACCTCAACATCTCATAGCTTGAACTACAATAACCAACGTGCGCTAATCCAAACTCTGTCTGCTTCTCTGCAAGTCTTCGGTAAATCACTGTGTTGACATCAATGACAATCATAGTCATGAATGCAACAACAACTTCTACAGAATGGCTGCCAAACACTTAGCATTCATTCCTAACAATCTCCCCCATTGGCATTGATGGCAACATAGATGAAAAACATCCAATGTTCCAAAAATCTAATACTGCAACACTGCTTCTTCAAATCCTCTTCATCAATCAAATCTTGCTTCATTATCCTATTTTGTTCTCTCATATTGTTTTTCATGCATATTTATCCCCCATTGACATTAATGACATAAATTCCATCACTAAGTCAACAACAACTCGATTTCAAAAGACACTTTTTAGAAAATACATTTACTAGAGTCCTCATGACTCAGCTCAGATACACATACTCCCCCATTGAGGAAGTACCACCATCCGGTCCAGAAGAAAGATAAGGCTCATATACCACTGGATGGATGCAACCAATTGCATCACTTCTCAAAAGTAGGCTAGGGCATAACCCCAAGCATACCTCTCAAATACTCAAATGTATCCTTAGGAAAAGGCTTTGTGAATATATCTGATATCTGCTCCTTTGTACTTATGTACTCAAGTCTGACTTCTTTTTCAGCAACTTTCTCTCTTACAACATGATACTTAATGTCTATATGCTCTATCTTAGAATGTAATATAGGATTCTTTGACATACTAATTGTATTGGTGTTATCACAATGTATGACAATAGGTTCAACAAATTTTATACCAATATCCTTCAACATTTGCTTCATCCAAATTATCTAGTTACAATTATTTGCTACTGCTACATATTCTACTTTTGTTGTGCTTTGTAAGATACAATTCAGCTTCTGTTGTGCTTTGTGAGATACAATTCTGCTGGGTAAAAGCACAATCGAGTGTCACCTTTTGGGCTAACTCAAATCACTTGGCCTAGTTAGACTCGGCCGAGTCTAACACGGCCGATTACACGTAAGTGCCACATGGTGTTGAATGGTGTCTACGTGGCCCATTAGACTGGGCCGAGTGGTACTCGGCCGAGTAGGACTCGACTGAGTCAAAATAATATTTTTAATATAAAAAAACATCACAAGCCACTCATTTGCACAGTATTAGGCTATTTGAGTGGGGCTGACCCCTAGGGGGACTCGGCCTAGTCAGACTCGGCCCAGTCGGAGTCGGCCGAGTCTACTTAGGTGGCATGCCATGTTGGCAGCCAAACCACCAAAAATACAAAAAAACTAGAATTTTGCACTTCTGTTGTTCCTTTCTTATATCAAAATAAAAAATGTTAAAAAACTAAAAGTACCCTTTTCTAGATCTCGAAAGTATGATTCTGGACATATAAATTTTATATTGTTCCATCTATAAAATGTTAAACAAATTTGCTAAAAACTACATGTAGGTATATTAAAATTTGAGAAGACATTGATTCAGAAAATATAGAAAAATACTAAATCAATTCAAAAAAAATTAAAATTATATAGGGCACTAGAGGAGAGAGTCCTCTTCAATAATATATAATTTATTTGGTTTTTGGTATATTTTTTATAGGGCAAAAGTGACGGGAGACAAAAACTATTGATTTCAGGTAAGGTCGACTTTCAATACTTATAATGAGTAAACTATAGATCGAAAAAATTTCTTTCTTTTTTCTTACACTAGATATACATGTCATATAAAACATATTCTGAAATTGAAGGGAAAAAATATGTTTTACTTATAATGATTTGATGGGAAGTGAACTCGCTTATTTGTAGTATTTTTAGGATATGAAAAATAGACCTAAAAAATTAAAAAACATATTAATTTTTGCTCAAATTAATTTTTAAAAATTATAGGCATAAATTCATCCTATTTTACACATTTCATCAGTTTACATCATCTTCAAATTCTCAACAGAAATGTGACTTTTATGCCCTTGAAGTTTTTCAATTTTTGTGTTGTTAGCCTCTTCCTTTGTAAAAGGGTGACCGCTTATTGTGCTTTTACCCTGCTTCTTGCTTAGCCAAGAAACTAATCTTCATCCAAGGAAAAATTTTCCTCCACTGGTGCTTTTCTTATCATCAACACTGCCTCCCTAATCAGCATCTATATATGCACATAGGGTAAAATCATCAGATTTTTCATACCATAATCCATAGTCCATTGTGCCTCTTAAATATCTCAGTATCCTCTTTACTACTACAAAATGTGATTCTCTAGATTCAGCTTGAAATCTTGCTACAATTCCAACTGAGTGTGCTATATCAGGTCTTGTATGAGTCAAATACTGTAATCCTCCAATCATAGATCTATATTTCTTCTGTTCTATTGTAGGAGTATCATCTATGATAGATAACTTATGTCTGGTCACCATAGGTGTTCCAATTGGTTTACAATCCTCCATTCCAAATCTTTTCAACAAATCATTCAAGTACTTTGTCTGACTTACAAAGATACCATCATTGTTTTGTGTTATCTGTAATCCCAAAAAGTATTTCATTTCACCAATCATACTCATTTCAAATTCAGTCTTCATTTCATCAGCAAATTTGTCACTAGCTTCATCTTCTCCTCCAAAGATAATGTCATCAACAAAAATAACTATAACGAACAAACCATTTTCAATTTCTTGTGTACAGATTTCTATCAGCTGTACCTTTTATAAATCCCAACTTTAACAAATACTTATCCAGTCTTGCATACCAAGTTCTAGGTGCTTGTTTAAGTCCATATAAAGCTTTCTTCAATTTACATATCATGTCTCCTTCTTGAGTTAAAGGAAAACCTTCAGGCTTCTCAATGTAGACTTCTTCTTCTAATTCTCCTTTCAGAAATGCTGACTTCACATCCATCTGATACACTTTGAATTTCTTGTAGGCTGCATATGCCAAAAACATTCTTACTGCTTCAATTCTTGCAATAGGTGCAAAAGTCTCTTCATAGTCAATTCCTTCTTGTTGTGAGTAACCCTTACATACCAATCTTGCTTTGTTTCTTACTACTTCTCCTTGTTTATTCATCTTGTTTCTGAATACCCATTTAGTTCCAATAACATTCTTGTCTTTAGGTCTAGGGACCAATTCCCATGTCTTGTTCTTTTCAATCTGATCTAGTTCTTCTTTCATAGCATTAGTCCAACTTTCATCTTCACAAGCTTCATTAGTAGTCTTAGGTTCAATTTGAGAAATCAAACATAACTGTTCTTGTGCCTTATTCCGAGTAAGAACTCCTCTTTTGATGCTCCCAATAATCTATTCAAATGGATGATTCTTTAACAAACTCTTGCTAGGTGTCACTGTCTCAGATCTCTCTTCAGATGTAGGTTCTTCAATAACTTCACTGTGGCTTTCATTTAACAAATCACTGTCGGTTTCATAAAACAATTCAGTAGTTCTAGTATTAGGCTTAGGATGAGCTTCTTCATCAGATTCATAATCAAGCATTCTTTCTTGAATTTTGAACTTTTCATCAAGTTTAACATTTGCACTTTCAACAATAGTCTTAGTTCTTTTATTGAAACATCTATATGCTTTTCTTTTCAAAGAATATCCAAGAAATATACCTTCATCACTACTAGGATCAAACTTTCCTATATCATCATCTCTCTTTATATAACATTTGCTTCCAAAAATTCTAAAATACTTAACTGAGGGTGCATGTCCAAACCATAATTCATAAGGTGTCTTGTTTGTGTCTTCTTTGATTTGTACTCTGTTCATTACATATACTATTGTGTTCACTGTTTCTCACCAGAATACCTTCACCAAATCATTCTCAAACAACATAGCTCTTGCTGCTTCAGTCACTGATCTATTCCTTGTTTCTGCAATGCCATTTTGTTCAGGTGTTTTAGGGGCTGAATACTATCCTTTAATGCCATTTTCTTCACAAAAGTTGTTAAACTCTCTACAAGTAAATTCTCCACTTCTATCAGATCTTAAACATTTAATCTTCATTCTAGATTCATTCTCAACTTTATTCTTAACAATCTTAAACTTATCAAATACTTCAAATTTTTCTTTAAGAATTGCAATCCACATCATTCTTGCAAAATTATCAACAAGAATCATAAAATACCTTTCTGCATAGAATCCTCTACTCCTGGTAGGACCGCTTAAATCTGTATGAACAATCTCTAGCTTCTATGTAGATGTAAACTTCTTACTAGGAAAAGAACTTCTCTTCTGTTTAGACATTACACATTCTTTGCAAATCATGTTAGTAGGCCTCATAATCTTAGGTAAATCTCTTACTGCAAGTGTAGTACTTACTTTCACAATGTTATCAAAGTTTATATGAAAAAACCTTCTATGCCATAACCAACTGTCATCAAACATGTCATCTCAGTAGGATTCAATTGAAATACATTACCTCTAGTTCTAGATCCAGTTCCAATCATATTTCCATCTTTATCCTTTATCACACAAGTTTTCTTAGTAAACCAAACTTGATATCCCTTATCAACTAATTGTCCAACACTCAAAAGATTATGTTTCAATCCATCAAAAAAATAGACATCATCAGTATTAGTCTTTCCATCAAGAGTAATAGATCTTATACCTTTAATCAAACAAGGTGCATTGTTTCCAACTCTAACAACTCCACCATAATATTCATTCAACTTTATGAACTTTTTCATGTCTCCAGTCATATGATGTGAACAACCACTATCTATAATCTAATCAGCTTTCTTTTCAACTTGAGAAACTAAGGCTTTTTGTTTCTTAACATCAGATTTAGGATTTTCTTCTTTAATTGCTACAAATCCTATGTCATCATTATTTTCAGTATCACTTTCACTTAAAGTTCTTTCTATACTAGCTTCAAGATCTTCATCATTAGCATAATAACATTCCTTAGATCTTCTAGGTTTGAAATTGCTTCTGTACTTTTTAACTCTCTTAGGACATTTAGATGCAAAATGACCATATTCTTGACAAGTCCAACATTTAAAAATTTTCTTACCGTCTAGTTCTCTTTTCACAAGCAAGGCAATACCTTCTTCAATCTTCTTGTCTTATTCATTTCTAGATCTGCTACACTGCCAGCATAATCTCCACTCACACTGATGCTTCTTGACAAAGTAGGGTGAACACTAAGAGCACTGAATGCTGTCTACATTCTAGGTAAGTCTCCTGATAATCTCAGGTTCATTTTTGTTTCTTCCAATCTTCCAAGAAGAGTCTCTCTTGTAAATTTTGTTGTACAAGGTATCAATTGTTCAATCATCTGTGTTGTCTACTTAAATACAGGAGTTAATGTCCTTAGAATTTTCCATATCACTTCATTTTCTGTCTTTGTTCCTCCACAAGATTTTATACCTAAAATGATATCTTTCATTCTACCAATATAACTTCTAACAGATTAATCTTCCAACATTCTTATATCTTCAAATGCACATACCCAATTATGTAATCTAACTCTTTTTGCATGTTCATCACCTTCAAAAGTAGAGTGTAAAGCATTCCAAATTTCATGAGATTTTTCAAATATTTTACCTGACTGTACTCATTCTCTAGTAGTGTTGTCAAAAGTGCTTCTCTTGCAAGTATGTTACACATGAATAGATCTCTCTCTTCTACAGTACATGTTTCAAGATTGTCCTCTTCAATAATAGTCTTATTATTCTTTGTAATCAACCAATAACCTGGTCCTAAACATAATAGCTTTGTCTTCGTCTTTTCTCTCCAATTGTCAAAATTACTTCATCAAACTTAGGGTTTTGTTTCCTAAAATTTTCCATGGATCTCCTTAAGCTGTTAAACTTCTCTTTCAAGGACCTGCTACTCTGATACCAATTGTTAGAAAGTAAAGTCCACCAAGATAACTGAGAGGGGGGGGGGGTGAATCAGTTATCAGATAATTATAACTTTTATCATCTTCAACAACATTAAACCATAATAGAAATATAATTACCAACCATAGAAAGATATTCATACACAATAACACAATGACACAAGATATGTTGACTAGGGAACCTCTTGATCAAAGAGTAAACCCCGGTGGGAATGATGCCCACAAAAGATGCACTAATATGAATATTCATTGTGAGAGGATGGGCTCTTTTAGGAGTCTTATGAAATACATTCAATACATATGAATCCTTGTTAGGAGGTTTTGAATCCATGTTAAAAGATTCTAACCCTGTTAAGAGTTATGGAAGACAGAAGGACCCACTGCCCAAACAGCTTCGGGGTAAGATCATTGAACACACTGTCCAAATAATCTTTGCATTACTCAATAGAATAATATGTTACCTCTTCTCTAACTATGCCAAAATACACTCACTGTTACATCAGATCTCAACTTTGAATCTTTGTACTTCGCATGTCTTCCTTCACATATTAGCTTTCATACTTAGCTCTATTCTTCACTTCATGCATACTGCATCACACATCATCACTACAACTACATTACAATTACATTACAATTACTCATCAATAAGGAAATAAATTCATTCCTTTATACCACACTCAAATAATTACAAATGAGTTGGCATACAATTATAAAATAAAAGTTTCCACACGCTACACCAAAATTACACAAAACTATCAGCTTCCAAATACAATAAATCTTCACTCCTGCAACCTCAAAGTCTGCATTATCATCCACATCAATATCAATGTATCTCCAACTTCCCTTTAACTGTGCAAAACTAGATTCCATCCTGATTCAGAGATATCATCTGATTTCCACAAACCGCTACTCAGGAACACTGCTTCCACCAAAATGGTTTCCAAACACTTAGCATTCATTCCTAACAACATGTCCTTAAGTGTGGTTGTGAGAGCCATGGTAATATATCTTGTTGCTTACCATATTTTTCATGCCAAACTTGCTCAGTTATATGGACTTACTTTCTCTTAGGTTTCTAGTTCCAATATTAATTCATTTATGATGTTCCCTTTCTATTCTCGTTTTATGATTTTATATTGATATTATGATATGGATTTGATTATTGTACATTCTATGTTTATTTTTATACCATGATTGATTATATGATAGAATTTGGTTTACTTCATATATAAGGATACTTTGACCATGTCCATCTTATTCTGATTATAATGGTGCATTGTTGAGTTTTAGTTGTGCAAGGTTTATCATGATTGGCATGGATATGTATTTAGATTTTTTACTGTTATGTGTCCTAATGTTCTAAAATGATGATTTAATCTTTTAATTTAAATGAGATGTTTATTTATGTTGTACACTAAAGAGTACAAATATGAAATGACCAATGTGTTGGCAAGTTGGCTACACTGATATATATGACTTGATATAGTGTTGTCATTAGGGGAACAAAGTCATATAGTAGTTTGGAGTCAGCACACTGAATGACAAGAGTAGAAACTGGTTAAGTGTTGAAGACTGGACAGTCTTCAGAGTTCTTGTAGCTCAGAGCATTAGTGCATGTAGTATGGCATAATTATGGTATGTGCCCTAGTAGTTAAGTTGGTTAGACTATATTCATGCTTAGTCTAAGAGCACATGATTAGATGTACAAGGATGAGAAAGTTACAGTCAGTTTAAGTTGCACAGCTAGTGTGTGCCAGTGAATAACAGAGCATGAAGCCGATAGTTAGTATTTTGGTTTGTGGTTATAATGTAATGTTGTAAAGGCTATGCACCCATTGTATTTAGGTTGCTGACATGTTTATATGTTTGATTGTAAGCACGCTTAAGCCAATTCATTTGGAAGCATTGTTTGTAATAAGTTATAGGGCCGACCTAGTTGTTTATTTTGTATAACCATATAAATATAAGATGCACCCATTGTATTCGATATGGATGTTAAAAAGAGAGTTATAATAAGTAGATCAAAAGTGTGTGAAGACACTAGAAGATGTATTAGAGCTTTACCAGAGGTCAAAGCATCAGCGCATCAAAGGAACTAATCTGACAAGTAGTGCCATAGTGACAGTTCATCCTGTAGATATAGTGTGTATCTGAGATCAGAAGGTTGTAGCCTTCACCACTTGAGAAGTGAGCTCTAGGATAGTGCATCTAATCCCCTAACAGGGACTATTGTAAAAGACTCCTAATAGAGTTTGACCCTTGACAAGGTCTACTATACTAAAAGCATTGTAACACAACTCCTAACAGGGTTAAGGATCACAAAACACTAGTGCAAAATATTATTAGGTGTCAATTCCCACTGGGGTTTTTACCTATTTGGGTTTCCCCGTAACCATATTGGTGTCATGTGTTGATTTCATGTGTCATGTTTATGTGAATGTTTAATTCAGTACTTAAGCATTAAAGTTCAGTATAAATATTAAAGTGAAAATTTAAAATATAGTGAACACTGATTCACCCCCCCCCCCCCCCTCTCAGTGTTCCCATTCCTAACAATTGGTATCAGATCTTTGGTCCTCAGCATAGAAGTTTAACCACTTGAGGAGATCATGGAAAAAATAGAAATGAAACATCTGAAAAGAAATCTTGAAGCTTCTCTTGAAGACCTGGAAAAATTAGAAATAGAAATTGAAGAACTAAAATAAAAATTCAGTGATGCACAATTGGTTATCAAAAGACTAAGAAAGGATTTGATAGAATGCCCTAACAATGATCTAGGAGCAAAAGTCAAGAAGCTGAATGAAGAAAATGAATCTATGAAAGAACTACTTGAACAATTTTATGATAAGATGATCAAGAATCAGGAAGTCTATAATGAACAAGTCAAGGAGAACCTTCAACTCAATGAGGAATTAAGGGAAGCCAATTTGGAAATCTTGGAGCTAAGGAATTGCAAAGAAAGATTAGAGTCTGAATTAAAAGAAGCAAAGAATCACATTGACAAATTACACACTAGTTCTGATTTGATAGAATCTCAGTTGTATGCAAGGAGAGTCAAAGGAGACACTAGCTATATTGGATACAATGAAGCACAAAATTAGATTGACAACATGCGAGCAAGAAAGGATTCACAAAAGGACTCTATTGATGTTGAAAAGAATGAAGATCAAACCAAAGATAATGGTGGACTACCTAAGAATGAATGTAAGCAAGTAGAACACACTTTTTTTGCATGTAACAAGCATGGACACATTGCAAGGAATTGTACATAGGTAAGACCTTTTAATGGTTACTGTTATTCATGCAATAAATTTGGTCATAGAGCTATGAATTGCAAGACTAGTAAGAAGTACAGGATTCAACATGATCAGAGAAATCAGAATAAAAAAAACACAAGAAGTTCTCAAAATGTTACATGTCAGATATGTAACTATAATGGTCACTCAGTGAGACAATGCAGATTGGTGACTCCTGTCAATACGTCAAGGAATATAAGACCTCCAATCATTTTTCACTCTTGTAATAAGGCTGGACATATCTCAAAGTTCTGTAGATCAAGGACACAAGGTCAGGAAAGCCCTAAAAAGGCTGAAGAACCTATTTTGGATCCCGAAGGAGAAGTCAAGTTTGTGAAAGCCTCAGAGGATGCGAGCTTGATTTGGTCAGAAGGAAAGAAGGACAAAGTTGATGAGAATGTATTGGATGCACCCTCTGCATTTGGATGAATGGCCCTCAGGGTCATGGGGGGAGCTAATTTAGCTCTAGACCCCTGCATGGCTGGTATACTCATCATTAGAGTATGCACCTTTGGACTTAAGATTTTGGAGTATAAAGGTACATTTGTGCAAGAGTGCACATGCTGATTATGAACATAACTTGAGTTGGAAATTTTGAAGTGATAGCCTAGTTTACATGACTTGCATTAATGGAAGAATTGTCACTTTAAGTACATAGAAAGTTGTTTAATTACTCATTGCATTCAAACTCAGAGCGATTGAAGAGAAGTTGTTGTGAAGACTTGGAGATTGATCTATCAGTGATTTGTAGTGCATTTACTTAGTTGCAGAAACCCTAGGTCATCGTGTTGATCCAAAAGTCTTCCGATTATCTTGAAGATCAGTTGGAAAGAGATTAAACAAGTAAGTCATGGCCACTCCCATAGTTTATGATATTGCTAAGAAGAAGATATATGTATTCAAGAAGCATCCATTTAAGTCAACCCTAGATGATTTAGAGGGAGCTTTCTCCTGCACGCCTATGGGTGTCATGCATGTCAAGGATATTAGGTCATATATCTACTGCAAGAAAGAACCAGTAGGGTTGGATAGGTTAAGGGCACACATGGATACCATGTTAAAACTAGACAAAACATTCATGGATGAATATGTTAAATGGAATGATCACCCTATTGTTGAGTATTCTATGGCATATGAATTCTATGAGATAGAATGGATAAATATTTTATTGAGCAAAATTCATGATGATTTGTTTTGGATAGGTGATGTTCCAATAAGAATCACCAGTGACTTGATATATGAGATGGCATGCCTTTCTGGGATAGGCATCTTCCTTCCTGTGGGAAAGGATGTTAGAAAGATTGTTGAGAAAACTTGTAAGTCAAGGAGTGATAGGCCCAGGATGACAATTGAGCCTATTAAACAAGTAGACATCAAATTGATGTCAATGATACTGGGATATAGGTTTCATCACACTAGCAGGGTGAATAGTGTGTTTGTGGGCACAATTCTAGCAGCCATCAGACTTGTGAAGGAATATGGGGAATTCAACTTGTGTGAGATCTTGTGCGCATAGTTGATTAATAACATCAAGGCCATCAAGGATGATAAGACCAAAATTTTTTAGGTTTGGGTCTTTAATCATTTACATGTACCTTCATATAGTTGGGAGAGTATCAGATATGTATTTGGACAAGTCCATTCCAATCATGCTAAAGATATCTAACAAAGCATCCACCGAGAGTACATTGAGAGATTATGTAACATTGGAATTGAATACCTTTAGGGCTAAGATGCAAATGAGGTACAGGATTCCAGAGAGCATCGTGGAAAAGTACAAGGATACAATTTTTTTTATGATGGAGATAGACACAACTTGTATGGAAGCTGTTGAGCCAAGAACTAAGTGGATTCATCCACTTGGTTATGAGATAGAGGAATAGGTCATTGAAGCATTTGCGCAGGTACTACTATCAGCCCCCAAAGATCCTAATGAACCTGGTTGGAGAACATATGAGGAGAAAACTAGAGAAGTAGATGCTAAACTTAATAGCACAACAACAAAAAGGAAGCTTACTAAAGTCACATAAGAGATCTTAAGGATTCATGGTGTATCTCAAGAAGACCTTGATAAAGCAAGGGATGAAAAGATTGCTTCAAAAATTAAGAGCACATCCACAATGGAAGCTAAGTCTGATGATCCCAAGATGAAGAAGGTGAAAATTGAAAAAGATGATAGTCAGAAGGGTAAAGAAGATGATACTCCTTATGCACCCAAGGTAACCATTGACCTTACTGCTCCTCCCGAGTATAAGGCAATGCCTAAGAGGAAGAAAGAGGTTGGCACTAGTCATCCATCCTTGCGAGTCACTAGAAATAGAAGGAAAACTCAAGCACCTTCTGAAGTAAGCTTCAAACCTAGTCTCAGTGTGCTAAGTGCCAGAATAGTTGATGAAGGAATAATTGATCAAATAGGGAAGTTTTATGATAAGTACAGTGAAATTGACAAGTCAAAGATTCATAGCATGATCATAAAACACATGATCAAGCTCAAAAGGACAATTTTGGAACTAAAAAAAATGATTACTGACAATGTATGGAATATCCTTGAATTCCAAAAGAGACAGGCTATTGAGGAAGATCTAAGTATAAGGGAAAAGATTCTTGATGATACCCTTCCTGTGTGTGAACTAGAAGAAAAGAAATTTTTGTTAGATCTGGTAAAGCCTCACCTCAGAACTAAGACAAGAACTCTGAACATTATGGATAAAAATTATGAGCTAATTGCAAAAGAGATAGAGAAAGCCTTTGAGAAGGTATTTATGAATAGAAACATGTATCCACCTACTGCGCCCATAGCTAATGTACCCATAATGGTTACAAAAAGGTCAAAGACCATCAAAGTACATTCTACAAGTCCTCAAGATTCAACACCTGTAGTGGAAGTACAATCAAAGGCAAACAAGTCTGCGCCCATGTCAGAATCACTCAAGGACAACACCATTATCATTGATAATGTGGAGATAGCCATGGCCACCACTGACACAGAATTGGACAAGTTTGAGGAAGCTTTTGGGAGCACACAAGATGCTGAGATTTTATGCAGCAACACACCTCCCACTCATCAAGAAGAGGTATTGATTGAAAATATAACAGACAAGAAAGAAGAAGAGAAAATGGAAGAGGAAGAAAAGAAATAAGAAGAAGAAGAAAAAGAACAAGAGAAAGATGAAACTTATGTTGAATTAGCCAAGGTAAAACTAGAAGTGATTGATAGCACTCCCATCACTCCCTCCTCAGCATTGTTGTCAAGTTTGACACCTAACACATCTAGTTTGGACTCATGGAGAGAAGAAGACCTTATTAAGTTCAACATCCTAGCTATGTAGAAGGCAAAGGAGAAACAAGTAATGAGAAATCCTCTCCTTATAGAATTAGTGAACATACTGAATAGTTTGTTGCTTGTAGACAAGAAAGTGTCTAAGGTACACTCTATTGATGATGTAAGTACAATCATTTCTCAGTTCACAAGTAATTTCTCAAGCCTTGAAAAATCTGCATCCCAAGTTGCAGAAGAAAAGTATCTAAAGAAGAGATTGAATGATTTGATGAGCGACTTTTTACTAGATTTGAATTCACTCAAGATTGGTCAAGAATCTTTAAAAGAATTTTCTGATCAAGGAAGGAAATTCATTGCAGACTGCATGGATTAGGACAAGCTTACTGATGTTCATTTCAAGAAAATAAAAGAGGCAAAAACTATGATTGAGTAGGTGAAGATTTTAGTGAAAGACACATCCACTGATGTGAACATATGCAACAATGTCTACCAAGGTCAGTTGGACAAAATTGAGAAAGCAGAGAAAGAGATGACAAAGATAAGGTATAGATAGACTCAGTTGAGGAATGCTCTTGCGCCCTCATTAGACATCCTCAATCAAAACATCAAGGAGATTGATGCCACCATGATAACCTATGATCAAGGTCCTTCCACAGACTTGAAGAAGATGGAGAAGCTTTAGTACGCATTATGCACCCATCTCTAGATAGTAAACTCTCTGATCTCATTTTGGAAGAAGGAGATCTAGAACCTAAAGATTGCATATCCAGATGTTTTCCCTTAGTGAGTATGTGTAGATAAAAATTTTGGCACACCTTTGTCATTAATATCAAAGGGGGAGTTGTGTATAGAATATGGATCATAATATATATAGGGAGATGTAAGTATACGTATAGATGACAAAAAGTTTTTTGTATTAAGGACAGTTAGCAACTTGGCCATATTCCTTTGTTGCCATGAATGAAAAAGGGGGAGATTGTTGGAAAGTTGGCTACACTAATGTATATGAATTTATATAGTGTTTTCATTATGGAAAAAAAGTCATATAGCAGTTTGCAGTCAGTGCACTCAATGAGAAGATCAGAAATCGGTTAAGTGTTGAAGACTAGATAGTATACAGAGTTCCTACAGCTCAGAGCATCAGTGCATGTGCGTATGGAAGAATTATGGTATGCACCCTAGTAGTTAAGTTGGTTAGACTATATTCATGCTTAGTCTAAGAGTGAATGATTAGTGTGCAAGGATGAGAAAGTTACAGTTAGTTGAAGTTGCACAGCTAGTGTGTGCCAGTGAAGAATAGAGCATGAAGCCGACAATTAGTATTTTGGTTTGTGGTTATAATGTAATGTTGTAAAGGCTATGTGCCCATTATATTTAGGTTTTTGACATGTTTATATGTTTAATTGCAAGCACGCTTAAGCCAATTCATTTGGTAGCATTGTTTGTAATAAGTTATAGGGCCGACCTAGTTTTTTATTTTGTATGAGTGTATAAATATAAGATGCACCCATTGTATTTGATATGGATGTTAAAAAGAGAGTTATAATAAGAAGAGTAGAAGTGTGCGAAGAGACTAGAAGATGTATTAGAGCTTTGCCATAGGTCAAAGCATCAATGCATCAAAAGAACTAATTTGACAAGCAATGTCACAGTGACAGTTCATCCTGTAGATATAGTGTGTATCTCAGATCAGAAGGTTATAGCCTTCACCACTTGAGAAGTGAGCTCTAGGATAGTGCATCCACTCCCCTAACAGGGACTATTGTAAAATAATCCTAACAGGGTCTGACCCTTTACAAGGTCTACTGTACTAAAAGCATTGTAAAGCAACTCCTAACAGGGTTAAGGATCTTCTAACAAGGATCACAAAACACTAATGCAGAATATTAGTGGGTGTCGATTCCGACCAGGGTTTTTACCTATTTGGGTTTCCTCGTAACCATATTGGTGTCATGTGTTGATTTCATGATTCATATTTATCTGAATGTTTAATTCGGTACTTAAGCATTTAAGTTCAGTATAAAGATTAAAGTGAAAATTTAAAATACAGTGAACACTGATTCACCCCCCCCCCCCCCCCTCTTAGTGTTCCCATTCCTAACACAATGTTGTACCATTGTAATACATATGAATGATTATAATACTAGAGCATCATCTGCCATTAGATGCACTTTGATTATATAATGCATGTTATTCGGCTAATAT
This sequence comes from Chamaecyparis obtusa, assembly GCA_027943335.1. Taxonomy (NCBI): domain Eukaryota; kingdom Viridiplantae; phylum Streptophyta; class Pinopsida; order Cupressales; family Cupressaceae; genus Chamaecyparis; species Chamaecyparis obtusa. The sequence continues at coordinate 14,124 of BSBK01009994.1, read as the reverse complement.
ACTAGGTGCGGTTTTACTTGATGTGTACATGTTTTAGTAAATATGTACCAAACATCATCTCTATGTGAGTTGTAGGTTTGACTCTCTCTTTATCCTCGATAGTGGCATATGAGATAGTTATATTGGCCATTCATGATTTTAGCCAATATCATTCCTTAATAGAATGGTTTATCTGTAATTGATATATTATACCTTTGGTACTTAATGGGTAAAATATGGATTTCATTTTTATTATCATAATTATACTAGTAATTGTTTGTGCAATTTAGTTCTATGTAATTGTCATGACAAGCTAGGAATTAAATGCTGATTTTTAATCCTTATTGCTTATTTTTAACTTGAATTAATCCATTTGCAGATTTGATTTAATTGAAGTATTTTGATTGTATTGGCTTAAGGGGTCTTTTATTTAGCCTTTCTGGTGTTTTTTGAATAAAATTTCCATATAATGAAGAGATAGACAATATTTTGACACTTTGTCATTTTTGGAGGGTATTTCATTCTTGAATCCTCTTATGAGAATTTTAAAGACTTTCTCATTAGGAGAGTTCTATACTTGATGGGATTTTCTTGGTAGCAACTATTTGTATTTTTGCTACAATTTATCTTTCTTGTCTAGAGCCATTTTGGTATTCATGGAGTTTTTATTGTCTTCCACCTATTTTCATGTTTCTACCTTTGGGTGAGGTAGGGATTCTTGTAACTCTTTTTTACTTCATCTTTTGAGATGAAATAAATTGTTTTATTTTTGTGGGCTGAGAATTAGTATACCCTCATATTCTTTTTAGTCTTTGTTGCGTGGTTGGGCTTGTATGATTTTAAAAAAAAATTGAATCAAAAAGTAATATTATGCAACTTAAATTTTTATAAATGAATATTTTATTACTATTTTGTCTTGTTGGGTATTTTTTCAGCCATAGGGTACCTTTAAAATTTTTAGTTTCTTATTTTCAATCTTGAATATATTTTTCATGGCTTCAATGGTAGTTTTGGCCTTGCACTTGGATATGGTCCTGATTGTGTTTTTTCTAGAATTTGGAATCTCGTCATTCTAATGGTTGATTAGTTTGTGTCGTGATGACTTTAGTATATGGGATTTTAACCCAAAGATAATTCATTGTTATTTCTGCTATTTTTGATCCACGTGATTGTGCACCCATGCTTAACATTTCAACTTTTTATTTTTGCCCATCACTTGCTCATCAGCTTGTAATATTGATTTTATTAGATTGTTATGATGTTGTGTATTTGAGAATGAATTGGTTCTCCTAGTATCACAAGATTTTACTCCTTTTTTTGGGGGCATTTTGTAGGAGTACTTTGATTTGTGTGCTACATAGTTTTGTATTGTCTCTATTTGGTTATATTTTGACTTTTTCTCCTTGTTGTATCTCTTGATTATGATGTGGTTGGAATGATTAGAGAAAATTCTTGTTAATCAATAGCATGACCCACACTATCACTTTTATTTCTTATTTTATCATTGTGTCCAAGTCATTTGATACTTGAATGTTGGTACTTTGTTAGGAATGAATACTGAATATGTCCTATGGGGGAGTATTCAGAGTCATTCTGTAGAAGTTTTATGTTTCATTCATGACTGTGATTGTCATTGATGTCAACACAATGATCTACTAGAGATTAGCAGAGAAGCAGATAGTGTTTGAATTAGCACATGTGGAGTATTGTAGATTAAGCTATGCGAAGTTGATGATTTAATCTACATTGTGTTTTGAGATTGTAGTCAAGAGTGCATACAAAAATTCAATTATTCATGACAGTTATGTTTAATTTAGTGGAAGCATTATTTAGATAGTGTTCTTGAGAAGTGGCTTGTGGTAACTAGATTATATCTCCTGATCGGGATAGAATCTGGGCATGCAAAGTTATACAGTTGATGAAGACATTTTGGTGGTGACCTAGATGAGATAGCATGGTCGGAGGTCGTACGTGTGAAGTTTTTTTTTTGAAGTTGACATTTTTTATGTAATTATGGATAATTATGTAACGTGTGAAGGTTTATATTTTGTATTTGGTTAAGCCTTCTTGGCCGACTCATTTGTAATTATTTGAGTGTGGTATAAAGGAAGAATTATTTTCCTTTATTGTAATATGGAATATGATGAGATATAGATGTGAATTGCAAAATTGAGCAATATATGTTGTAAGAGGATATGCGAATTGCAGAGATCTGGTGAAGTAGTTGGTGCGGTTTGGCACAGGTAGAGGAGAAAAGATAAGTTGCTGAGATCACTATTTGTTGGTATTATTTTGTTTAGATAATACAGGGATCGATTGCACATCGTGTTCAGTGATCTTTCCCTTGAAGTTGTTTGGATAGTGGGACCTTCTGTCTTCCGTAACTCTTAACCAGGTTAGAATCTTTTAACAGGGATTCAAAGTCTCCTAACAGGGACTCATATGTATTGAATGTATTTCATAAGGGTCCTAACAGAGTCCATCCTCTCACAAGGAATTTTCATATTAGTGCATCTTTTATGGGCATCATTCCCACCTGGGTTTACTCTCTAATCAAGAGGTTCCCTAGTCAACATATCTTGTGTTATTGTGTTGTTGTGTATGTTTATCTTTCTATGGTTGTTTCTTATACTGATTATATGGTTGAAATTTGATAATGGTAGTAAAATTTTTTATTATCTGATAATTGATTCACCCCCCCGCCCCCCCCCCCCCCCTTAGTTATCTTGGGGGACTTTACTTTCTAACAATTGGTATTAGAGTGGCAGGTCATTGAAGGAAAAATTTAACAACTTAAGGAGATCTATGGCGACTCATTTCAGGAAAGAAAACCCTAAGTTTGATCAAGTAAACTATGCCAGTTAGAAAGAGAAGATGAAGATGCATTTTCTACGTCGAAGACCAAGATACTAGTTTCTCACAAAGAATGAGAAGACTATCATTGAAGAAGACAAAATTGAAGAATTTACTAATACTGAGAGAGATCTATTCATGTGTAACATACTTTCCAGAGAAGCACTTTTGTTAGCACTTCCAAAGAATGAATACAGTTAGGTAAAAACTTAAAGGACATCTCACAAAATTTGGTTAGCTTTACAATCTACTTTTGAAGGTGATGTGCATTCAAAAAGAGTCAGATTAGAGAATTGGATATGTTCATTTGAAGATATAAAAATGACGGAAGATGAATTTGTTAGAAGTTATATTGGTAGGATATCAGAGATTGTTGTAGGTATCAAAGCTTGTGAAGGAAACACAATTGAGGATGTTCAGTGATATGGAAGATCTTAAGGACATTGACCCCTATATTTAAGCAGACAATGCAAATGATTGAACAAGTTATACCTTGTACTGAGAATTTTACTAGAGAAACTCTTCTTGGAAGATTAGAAGTAGCAAAGATAGGCTTGAGACAGTCAGTATATCTACCTAGAATTGAGACATCACTCATCACACTTAGTGTTCTCCCTACTTTGTCAAAAAGTATTAATGTCAGTGGAGATTATGCTAGTTGTAGAAGATATAAGACCAAAGAAGATAGAAAGATTGAGGAAGTAATTGCCTTGCTTGTGAAAAGAAAAACCAGAAGGTAAGAAAATCTTTAAATATTGGACTTGTCAAGAATATGGTCATTTTGCATCTAAATGCCCTAAGAGAGTAAAGGAGTATAAGAAGAACTTTAAACCTAGAAGATCTAAAGAGTGATACTATGCTAATGATGAAGAACTTGAGGCTGGTGTTGAGAAATTCTTAAGTGAAAGTGATAATGAGAATGATGATATATGATTTGTAGCAATAAAAGAAAAATTTCTGAAACTGAAGTTAGAGAAGAAAAATCTTTAGTTTCCCAAGTAGAAAAGAAAAATGATTGGATCATAGATAGTGGTTGTTCACATCATATGAATAGAGATATGAAGAAATTTATAAAGTTTAACAATTATGATGGAGGAATTGTTACAGTTGGAAACAATGCACCTTGTTTGATAAAAGGAATATGATCTATTACTCTTGATGGAAAGACTAACACTGATGATGTTTATTGTTTAGATGGATTGAAACATAATTTTTTGAGTGTTGAACAATTAGTTAATAAGGGATATCAAGTTTGGTTTACTGAGAAAACTTGTGTGATCAAGGATAAGGATGGTAATTTGATTGGAAATGGATCAAGAACCAGAGGTAATGTATTTCAATTGTATCATGCTGAGATGATGTGTTTGATTACTAGCATTTATGACAGTTGGTTATGGGACAAAAGGTTTTATCATATAAAATTTTATAACATTATGAAAGTTAGTACTACATTTGCAGTAAAAGATTTGCCTAAGATTATGAAACCTACTAACATGATTTGCAAAGAATGTGTTATGGATAAGACAAAGAGAAGTTCATTTCCTAGTAAGAAGTTCACAACAACAAAGAAGTTGGAAATTGCTCATACATATTTGAGTGGTCCCACAAGGACTGGAGGATTCTATGGTGAAAGTTATTTTATGATTCTTGTTGATGATTTTACAAGAATGATGTGGATTGCATTTCTTAAAGAAAAATCTAAAGCATTTGATAGATTTAAATTGATTAAGAACAAAGTTGAGAATGAATCTAAAATGAAGATTAAATGTTTAAGGTTTGATAGAGGTGGAGAATTTACTTCAAATGAATTTAATACTTTTTGTGAAGTGAATAGTATTAAGAGACAACTTTTAGACCCTAGAACACCTGAACAAAATGGTATTTGATGCAAGGGAAAGGAGAGTGAAGGTAGAATCAAGGTTAATTGAGACTGCTTAAACCCACAAAAAAACCCTACGAAGAGTTACACATGGAAGCAATATGAAAACCATATGAAATAAGTGAAAATAAAATGGATATGAGACAAGCAACTGGCAACACTACTGGTGCAATTATATTAAATCTTTCAACATGCCCGACCGTGAGACCTTCTGGGTTCCGGCCTTATACCCTTATCTTAAACAAGAATTTGGAAATCACCAATATTCTTTTTGGTACTATTTTGAGCCATAGGAAGCACTGCAATGTTTTTTGGTCTATTTTGTCTATTAAAAATTTCTAGAATATCTAGAAGTTGTGTAATGACAATACATTTAGTGCTAGAGATAGGTACCTTGCGTTTCTACAAAGACTTATTTTTCACATTTTTGTTATGTAGGTTGTAGTTGTGATGAGACTAAGTGAGAAGAAAGACTTAGATGTGTTACATGATAGGGCCATGAGAATGTTTAGAGAGGATATTTCCTATAGATATACTTGGACCAGGTCTCCCCCTAAATGTAATCCATTTGAGGTTGCATTAGAGAATATTATGACAAATGTTAATGAGTAGATGATGATAGAAAGACATGATAGAGAAGCCTGTAGAGTAGTTTGTGCAACTTGAACAAGTGCCATGCTTAGGTTTCCAGAAGTTGATCTGTGGATCACGTCTATAGACATTACATTCAAGATAATAAGATTCTCTAATGGATGAAAGGTACAATGGGATGGACTACCTAGGTATACAAAAAGTGTACAATGATGGAGTATGAAGATGTAGAGATATGATGTACCCCTTTTTTTAATTGCATTTTGTATATCCGATATATAATCTGATCTAGCTCTTCTATATAGTGACATGTATCTTGCATACTATAATGCAATTAAATATATTGTGATCAGTAATATATGTTGATAAAATTTATATGATTTAAGATCTGTTTGTAATATCTAAATTACTCTACTCACATAGTACAAAACAATGACTGATAAATAGTGCTCTATATCTTTAGAAGATTTTTGATCTATAATAATAATAATAATAATAATACCTTTGCCTATAACCTTGTCTACATATATTATAAATCTACAAATAAAACAATATATTTGTGAAGTAAATAAAAACATAAATAAAAAGTGACACCGTATTCTCCTCCTCTAGAGTACTTATGGCTAGGACCTGTACTATATATTGGAACAATGTTGCTTTTAGATATCAAAGAATGTCGGCCACACACACTAAGAGAAAATAATGAACTATAATGAAAGGACATACACAATAACGTTTTTTTGAAAGGACCTACACACTAGGAATTTTATAGTGCTGGGCCATTAATTCAGCATATTAGAGATTAAGGAAAACTTATTAGTTGGAATATGTGAAAGTTTGAAGTCATTCAAGATGTTCTATACAAACACTACGTACGGAGGCATATGTGAAAGTTTAAAGTCATTCAAGATGTTCTATACAAACAATACGTACGGGAGCACTGGCAACGATGGTAGGCATTTTTACAGAGAGTTCCAATGAAATGATGCTTCCTATCTTAAAATAGTCCTGGGCATGGAATTAGTGGCAAACAAGTGCCTTGATGTGAACAAGCTGCTTCCAGCAGCTGAACCATTGTAATGTAAGAGATTAGGGTTTCGGTTGATGCCCTCTGTAGTTTTCTTTCACTCATTGATAGCGTTGGGTCCCACAGAAAACCGTTCTAGGTGATCGTTGTATTTCTGCTTCTCCAGGCTCCTTGCGGAAATCTATATTCTTTCAGAATTTCCCTTTTTTATCGCCAGTTGTACACTAGTTCGTTGTAGAGACTCTCGGGTTTTCATAATATATCAATTTGCTGATGTTCTAAGGCATTGTACTCTGATATAGCCCATATTTAAGGCACCTCTCTGATAGGGCTTTCAGTGGGCTTTCATTGGTTTAATATGTAAGATAGAAATGCAATTCACTGAGAGAAACTCGAAGGCTACATATGAGTATCAAATTGAACTATGATTATTGGCTTTGATTCTTCTTTCTTTACCAGCGATTTTCTTTCTTCACATTCGGGTGGACGAAACATTTCGGAAAAAACTGTCGCCAAACAGAATTGCTTAAATTTCCCAAAAAATTCTCTCAAAATATTGCACCTGAACCGGTTTACATGGATTTCCAGATTCATGGAATGCAGTCCTTGCTCTCTAGATTGAATTTGCAGCCTCTACTTTTGCAAAATTGCCTATTTTTTACATCACCCTTTCTCAAACAGTTCTGCTTTGATTACTTATATTTTGAACACCATATTATTATGTACAATTAGATGTAGCCGCATGTTGAGTAATGATGACCATGGTTTTTGGTCGGTATTCTTGCCTCAAGTTTAGGGATTTCCGTACATGGTCTCGTAATTACAATTTATTCATCTCTAGAGACATCAAAGGTCTGTTCTTTATTTTTTTTGTTAAATGTAATATCTATGAGTCAAGCTAAATTTTTGGTGCAGCTTGCTTTCTTTACTTGCAATTAATAAAATGGAACTAGATTTTACATACTACTTATATGAAGGGAAAAATTATACTTTATTTGACAATTAATTGGTGGCCTGAATTATATTAAGATGTTCAAGAAAATATATATAATAGACCTAAAATAACTGTTACAATGTAAGTTGTATCTTTTATAGTTGAGGTTAGAATTATATTTGGATAAAGTGGATTAAATTCTAGTGATAGTTTTATATAAAAACTAAGAATCTACGTATTGGATAGAATACAAGAGATTCTCATCGTGAAGTCTTGTCATCAAACATTTTTAAATGTATCTTGGCTATCTAGAAGTTCTTCTTATTGAATAATGTTGTTCTTGTTTATTAGACTAGCTATTCACACTTAACATAAGATGAGAAATAGTGATACATAAATTTATCTAGATTCCATAGAGGAAGCCCCACTTGTGCAATTTAAAAGACACCCAGTATGCATGGTCTCTTGAAAGAGATAATTTCCAAATATTGTACCTAAAATGGTAAAAAATGACCATGTGAAAATCCAATTGTGAAATTCAAATTCTACCTCCATAGGTTCTGTATTAATCCTTACAATTTGTATTTTTAAAAGCTTTTTGCATTATTTTATGTTGTTGGTCTGACATTGATGTTAAAATCTACAATTGAAACTTACACCTACTTATAGAGATACATCAACATGAGAAATATTTTGAGCATGATATTTTGTTTGTGAGATAATATCTAATATGGTAGAAGTTGTCTCTACTTAGCAATTTCAACAAATTTACTCAACCTTACATTAAAAAGAGAAGAAAATAAGTATAAAGATAAATCCTAACTACAATGGCAATGTACACATCATAAAAGATATCACTTAAATATGACTTACTTTGCACAAGATTTTTAAATGAGAAAGAAGGATAGTACAAATGTAGTGATGACATGTATAATTCACACAGTCCTAACCACAAAAGAGAGTAGAGAGTACATAATATGTAACCAAGGCTACAGTTACAAAATAAAAGGTAAGAACATTTTCCTTGAAAATGTAGTCAAGAACAATTAAAACAAAAAAAATATTCATCTCCAAAGATAAACTAACAAGATAAATGTAAAATGGTATTAACACAATTATAGTATTATTTGTCCATGAACATAATGATTTTGGAATAATTTTCCTTCAAAAGCTTGAGTTCCTAAAAAAAGTAGAGCTTAACTGATTAAAAAAAATCCTTTACACCTTTTACAAAAAAGAATAAAATCAATTTAGAAAAATCAAAGAAGAGAAAGATTTTACAAAGAAGATATAAAATAAAAAAGGTAAGAGGGAAAAATGGAGAAAAAAAATCTATTCTCAAAATGGACCCATCAAAATTAAGTTTATGCATTCCTCAAGTAGAGGAGACCAATGAAGCTTAGATCTACATACTTTATTCTAAAGTGCCACACTCCCTAACTTTGGAAATCTAATAGCCCATCATTATATAGTCAATTCACTATCTCATTTGGAGAACTTTCTTTGACCAATAAATTTTACTATATTTGCATTAACTATCTCAGTGATCATTGTTATAATATTTTTAAAAATCATGGAACAGATTGGCTCTCCTTCATAAAAATTTTCTATTCCTTTCCCACCAAGCATGCCAAATTAAAATTTAGTTTGGGTATCTACCTATAAATATGATGGATACGAATGATGAAAAATTATGGGCCAAACTTTGAAATGTTGAAATAATTTATTATGCATTAGACTATTCTAATTGATCCTAGATTAAAGCTAATATTGAAAAATCTAAGAAATCTAACAATTTAAAATAATATGATCTAGTATTTCCTATTCTTTACCACAAAAAATACAAGAAAAGTATTTGTATATATGTAAGTTTTATAATCTATCACTTGTCAAGATTATAGTGTTTAGTGCAAGCCAATAAAATTCCCCTATTTTTGTTAGGCCTCCATTATGGCAATAGAGTTTTCATTGTCAATCCTCTTGGAAATTAATATTAATAATGATGACAATGTTATAAACCATTTTGAGTTAATATTTACCTTAATTAGAAAGAGCTTAAATTAGTCTATTTATGATGGGGGCCAAATAATCATTCTTCTACTTTGAACTTGTGGAAGAATAATTTATTGGTCAAAAGGGAAAGGATAATTTTTTAAAATTTTCCATGGCATAATGATTAAAATTCCTTATTATACAGTAAAGTAATCTTTGACATGAACTTCCCACTACCAAATTAAGTATTCCTTATCTTGATTTAGCTCAATTATATTATATTAAAAAGTGTGAGTATTCTATGATTCTTCCAAAAATAAAGTTGTTTCCTCATTATCAATGCACCATGTGAGATTAGGTGAAATAACATATCTAAAATGTAGTATAAATTTTAACTTTTTTGGTCCACATGGGAGATTTTCAATTGTTAATTATCTTTCTAGATAAGTTGAATCTAGATATTTTCCTTGAATTATGCTTATCTATTTTAGGTGTGGCTTCAAAAGGTTGTTGTGTTAACTTTTCTCAAGGAACCATATTTCTTACTTCTAAGTTATACAAATTATCTTGAACCTCTTTTTTATGTACACATAATCTACACCATGAAACCACCATGATTTTTTACCTAATTGGAGTATCCAAATTACACTGCTAAAAAAAATCATGGTCAATTTCTTTGAGTTTGGATTGGCTATCGTTAGAAATTAATGGAATGAACTAATACAATTTGGAATAGAAGAAAGGGATAATTTTATTATTTTTAACTTGATAAAAAGTGATAGCCATTTTCCTTTCCATCTTGGTATTCGTCCTATAATGACTCTTATTATTTTAGTCCAAAAAATTCTTACTACAACATGAAATAAATGATAATCCTAAATATTGGCACAGAAAGGTATTCATATTGAAAGTATAAACATAAATTATTTTATTTATTGTAGCTAGAGTAGCTTTCAAAAAGAAACTTTTTGATTGGGAGAATTGACATGTTGTCCCTTGAAGTTATACAATAATCTCGTCATACCTAGTTAATAATTTTTAATTTCCTAACTGAATACTGACCAAAAAAAAATAGTATCATGAAAAATTTGAGTGAAATTTTATTTTATTTCTATTGGAAATAGTGATATTGATTCACTATTGATTATCTTGCGAAGCCAAAACAATTCAACTTTAATCTTTTGTAATTACAACAAAAAGGAAGGGATATATAGTTCCTCCTTTGTAAACTCTTTGTGAAATGTTAGAGAAACATGTTTGGTATCTATCAATTATAATTGGAACCTTTTGCATGTAGATGAAAGACTTGATCTACTTACACCATTTCTCACTATAGTCAAATGTGCACATTACTTTGATTATAATATCCTAATGGAGTGTGTCCTATGATTTTATCATATCCATATTAATGATCATTGTTGCTCATTTATATTTATATATTGAATGAAGGAACTCATGGGATATGATATAAAACTCTACAATGTCTCTTCATGGATCAAAACCACCTTTTTCTTCACATAGCACATTAGGAATAAATTTTTCTAGTCTATACAAAAGAAGTATAGTTCTAGATTATTTAGGACTAATGAAAAGATTCATTATGTTAAACTACATAAGAATATTCCCACCCTTTCTTCACTATTCAATAGCTAACCCAAGATCTCTTCAAATAAATGGCCAACACTTACGGAAAAAAAAATTGTGAAACCATTTGGGATCAGCGGGGAGAAAATGGATAGCTCGATCTCTTCTTAATTGATTGATTTTAAAAGAAAAGTACTATCCTATTTTTTGAATAAATGAGATATTGGTATCCTTAAGACACCACATAACTAATGGGGGGTGGCTGAATCAGTTGGAAAAAAAAAACAATTAACCTTTAACAAAATTATGAACTTTAACTTCATATCTCAATGAAAAATATGAAACCAAGATCATGACAAAGTAAAAAAAAACATAACACTAATATTTTTGATGTGGAAACCATATTAGGGGAAAAATCATGGCAGGGATCAAACCCACAAGATGAATGTACTCTATTAAAAGCACTATACCTTTTTAGGAGTATTATAAAGGGGAAGTAAAATGAATTAAGACACATTTCCTAGAGATCGTCACTCTAATAAAATAAGGATCTCAATCCCAAGGAAGGATCACTTACTTACACAAATATCTAGTTACAAATCATAGAGGACTTATTATCCAAACTCATGAACTAACATACAACATCACTTCAATATGCCAAAATAGTTCTAGTGAAGTACAATAATTTATGTTTCAATTGTTGTTTCCAATCATACATCTTTACATAACAAATCTACACCTCTCTCATACACTTCCATTCCATTGTAATAAAAAATGATTATAGACATATACACATTACATAAATTTATCTCAACTAGGTTAGCCAGGGACCAAACTATAAAATATTATCTCAATACATCTCAAAAGTCAAATTGATCCATTAAATGTTAGCTAAGATATATAAATGATCCATAATAATATATGTTAACACACTCCAGATCCGTAGTTCACACAATAATTCATCGCAACATGCTACATCATTAGGTGAGCTAAGACCAAATGAATAATAATAGCACACGAAATGAAATTATCATAATTCAATCACATATTCCAATGTGATAAAAAAAAAAAATCAAATACAATCTAGAAACATCAACAAGTAATGTGAAATGCCAAGACATAAACAATAACACCTCTATCACAAAATCTATAAACTTCTCTACACTAATAATCATGAACATTAATCAACAACCACTGTCATTAAATAACATTATATTACCACTATATAAATCATGAACCACACAAGCTAAAGACACACATCCATATACTAAAATCATGAATAGGTTAGCAACCAATAATATTTCATAACCAATCTACATAAATCAAAATACAAAAATACTACCACAGACTAAATAAATAAAATATTTTTCTCTGATAAATCCACCATAACTCATTCAAATGATTATGCGATATTCTACCACTTGAATAGAGTCAAGTATAGACATCAATAAACACATCTCTAGCTTCACACCAATAGATCTTCAATGTAGTAACTACACCGATCAAAACATCTAATTGATTATACTAGGAACACTATCTCTTATAGTAGGAATATGTTGATGTTAATGAAAAAACATTAATGTGAGCACATAAATGCATAATCTCAATAACATGTCAAAAATATCTTATCAACCTCCCCCTTTGGCATTGATGGAAATAATAGCATGACTAACAATATATACAATATCTTTCAAAGTATTTATAACAAACAATCTCTCATCATATACATCTATAAAAAAATTCATATGAAGATCTCTCCATATTTGACATCCATGAAAAAGGAACATGCATGAACTAGGTCATAAAAGTCAAAAATTTGAACAAACATCTCTCAAAGAATGTGTAAATATCTCTCCCCTAAGGAGTAACTACCAAAAAACATTAATCCAATATTATGATAGACCTTTCAACATGCTAGATTAATGCAATTCAATACATCTCTAGCTCTGATAAGGAGGGACAATTACCCTAATCTTACCTCAGAGATACTCAAAAGTATCTTTTGGAAAGGAGTTTGTGAATATATATACTATCTAATTTTTATTAGACACATATTCCAATCTGGATTCTTTCTCACTGACTTTATCTCTTAATAAATGATATTTGATAGAAATATGATTTTCCTTTCAATACAATACAGGGTTCTTTAAAATATGAATAGTACTTGAATTGTCACAAAGGATAGCAATAGGCTCATCAATACATACTCTGATATGTTTCAACATTTTCTTCATCCACACAACTTGTGTACAATTAACAACAATAATAACATACTCACTTCAATAGTATATTGTGATATATATTTGTGTCTTACTTGCCCATAAAACTAATCTCTTACCCAAGAAGGATTTTCCTCCACTTGTGCTCTTTATATCATACACATTATCTTTCCAATCAATATATGTATATGTACTCAATGTGAAATCATCATCCTTTCCATACCATATTCCATAATTACTTATTCCCTTCAAGTATTTGAATAACCTCTTAATAACAACAACGACAACAACATGTGATTCCTTTGGTTATGCTGGAAATCTAGCAATAATACAAATAACATTCATAATGTCTGGTCTAGTTTGTGTCAAGAATAACAACCCATTGCTTATATATATATATATATATATATATATAATATATATATATATATATATATATATATATATATATATATATATATATATATATATATATATATATATATATATATACATACATACATACATACATACATACATACATACATACATACATACATACATACATACATATCTATATATATATATATATATATATATATATATATATATATATATATATATATATATACATACATACATACATACATACATACATACATACATACATACATACATATACATATATATATATATATATATATATATATATATATAGATACATACATACATACATACATACATACATACATATATATATATATATATATATATATATATATATATATATATATATATATATATATGTATATATATATATATATATATATATGTATATATATATATATATATATGTATATATATATATATATATAGATACATACATATAGATACATACATACACACACACACACACACACACACACACACACACACACACATATATATATATATATATATATGTGTGTGTGTGTGTGTGTGTGTGTGTGTGTGTGTGTATGTATGTATGTATATGTATGTATCTATATATATATATATATATATACATACATATACATACATATATATATACATATACATATATATA